>JAHWGI010000269.1:0-24108 GCA_029379305.1 Frankliniella fusca
GATGATACGTAATATCAGCAGCTTGTACTGAAGTAAAGTTAGTGTGGTTAGCGTCGTTACGTGATGCACCCCGTCGTCCTCTGTGCGGAGGAGCGTGTAAAGTTAAGTACGCGTGAGCGTTCACGTGAGGTGAGCGCTCACGTGAGAACTTTGCGGGGTCTAATACTAAGCGAAATTGCGAATGTTTTCGAAAAAATTCAATCTCTGTTCTCTTACCTTTCCAAAAATGTACGGGTATGTCTATTTTCAGGTCATTTCTCTTAGAATAGTGCGCCTATCTTCTTGGCACTCCCACGCTCATCTCACGTGAGCACTCATGCGTGCGTAACTTATACTAAGCGGAATGACCTGAAAATTCAGGAACCCATACATTTTTGGAAAGGGGAGAGTACGGAGAATGTAATTCTTCAAAAATGTTGTCAAGTTTGTTAAGTATAAGGCCCCGCACAGTTCTCACGTGAGCGCTCACCTCACGTGAACGCTCACGCGTACTTAACTTTACACTGTGAAAAGTTTACAAAGCAAAGCTTCGTAACCTACAAAGAAAACGGGTTCTCTGTAATTACAAAGAAAATGCTTTGTAATTACGAAGCATGCTGGGCAATTCTTTCCCAGGTAGCAGAGTGGTGCTTTGGAAGCGCTTTTTTGGCACTGCTATAGATATGCTTCAAAAAACCGTTAATTGAAGCGCATCTGAAGCACTTTTTCTTGGCACCTGCCAAAAAAATAGCGCCTTATTGGGAGCGCTAAAATCAGCGGGTTTTTGAAGCCGATTTATAGCAGTTGGAAAAGGCACTTCTAAAGCGCTTCTAAAGCACCAATCTGCTACCTGGGTTTGTAATTACGAAGCATTTTCTTTGTAATTACGAAGAAATTTCGCTTTGTAATACAAAGGCCCTGTTTTCTTTGTATTACAAAGCACTGCTCCGTAGACTTTTGACAGTGTACACGCTCGAGGGCTCTCTTTGTATAACTTAAAACCAGGTTCACGCGTGATTGGTAGGCAGGCATGGGAAATTCATCGCCTGCTTACATGACCATTGCATACCCCACAGTTTGATAGTACCTTGTACTGATTTTTATTGCTTATTTTGTCAGCCAGTACTTGTTGCCCAATTCTCCGACTGTTGATTTATTTTTACAGTTACAATGGAGGAGGCTAAGAAAGAACTGATAATAAATTCGAACGCTGAAGGCGAAGACAACAACAGTGACTCTTCGGAGGAGCCCCTTCATGTTCGGCGAGGGAAGGCACTGCGAGCTAGGAAATTGAGGGAACGGGAGGGCTCTGGCTCTGAGTCAGTAACTTCAGACTCCGAAGAATATGCAGCTGAGGGTGTGGCCAGCCTTCTCTCCAACACTGGCGAGGCACTCGAAATGTCACAGCAAGGCGAGCAGAGTGGCGGATCTGACTGGCTTTTGAATTTGGACAATTCATTGGAGGTAGACTTAGAAGATAACAGTAAATCCTCTCGAAGGGCTGCTAGCCCCCAGAACGTCGCTTCTGTGAGTGGAAGCCCAAGCAAGCAGAGAGAACTAGAAGACGCTCGTGGGCAGTCTCCACAGAAAGGGAGCCCCCGAAAGCAGCGCGAGCCACAGGACGTGCGGAGACACACCCCAGGGAATCGGGCTGACGAACAGGACGAGCATATTAAGACCCCACAGAAGGGGGGGCAAGAGCCGCAGCCGGACGGTCAGTCAAAGAAGACTCCAAAGAAGACTCCAAAGAAGACTCCAAAGAAGACTCCCATAAAAAGCCCAAAGAAGACATGTGGTGTGCAGGGTGTGCGAATGCGGTCTCCCGTGGTGGATCGTCTTGAGAAAGCATCGGAGTTCCCGAAGAACACTAGAAGAGATACGCCTATTAAGTCTCCTCGTAGGTCTTCGTCTTTGGGCGAGAGTTCTACACAGTTTCGTGTGTCACCAGGAAAGCGTGACTTCACTGTGGCTTTTGGTTCTGGTCAGGCCAGTGAGAAGAGAATCAAGCAGAGTAATATGACCAGGTTTGTGGCCTCCATTACAAGCAAGGAGTTGGATGATATGGACAGGGAAATAGAGGAGGCTGTGTCACCGGGAGATTCTTGCCGAAGCATCTCTCCTATTCAGTCTGAGGCCAGCGAAGACTCTGCTTTCAAGACACCTCGGGACAAGTCCACTTATAGAGCACTGCAGTTTGGAAGCTGTTCGCCGTCTGTTGCGTCAGGTGCGTTTACTATGTGTACTTGGGCTGCACCAGCTTAAGTGACTGCTCTCGGGGAGGAGAGTAGTCACCTAAGCTGATGCAGCCTTGTAGTAGAGTCGTCATTCGAAAAGAATAAGAGAGCACCACTAGATTTCACCCTTTTCGGCCTCTGATGATAAATATGGAAGAAGTAATTTGTACTTATATCTGAAGTACCACTAGTGTTTTGTTTAAGAAATACATTTTTTGTTTTTTCGGAGATTAACACTTATTCCTCACACAAAAATGAATTAATCAAGAAATTAAATAATTCATTTAAGTAAAGAGTAAATTTAGTATATGTGGTAAATAAAAATAAGAGGGGGAAAAATCGGTAAAATCTAGAAGTGCTGCTTCTTTTACTAGAACAGTCCCATGTGAAGTATAACTTGATGGGGGGTTTACTTCCTTAACACCGTGTACTCCAAATCGGGATATGGCGCATATATTACGGGTGAAATACACAAAAAAATGCCAACATTTGCTTGAAAATGAAAAAATGAAGAACGGTCATTGTATACATATACATTTACGGCTCCACGGCTTTCGGAGGGGTGTTGTTTTTCACTGGATTCAGCTAATCGAGCACTGTTCAGTAGTGTTAATTTTATTCGGCGCTCTTGCCTGGTTTTCCGAGAAATAAAATAAATATGAGTGGCTCATAACCCCTCCAGCCTTCCCTTTAACGCTCTAATCCACGCGCCGTCGGCCTCGCCCGCAACAATGCGACACTGCGACGGCTACACTGTCAAATGATTGTTTCGCGTTGTCAAACCGTCTCGAATGATTTTCCCCCGGCGCGCACCCTAGCGGTAGAAATATGAACAACGCCAGCGGGTCACGGCGGAGCTGTTCCACCGACCACATGTTTTTCTCTTCTATTTCAATAGAAGAATTTAAAACAGAAAGATTTAAATAGAAGGGAACATTATTCGAGACGGTTTGACGACGCAAAACAATCATTTGACAGTTTAGCCGTAGCAGTGTCGCATTGTTGAGGGCGAGGCCGACGGCGCGTGGATTAGAGCGTTAAAGGGAAGGCTGGAGGGGTTATGAGCCGAACTTCTCGGTATAAACCAGGTGAGAGCGCCAAAAAATTAACACTGCTCAACAGTGCTTGATTAGCTGAATCCAGTAATATACAACACCCCTCCGAAAACCATGGAGCCGTAATTGTATACAATGACCTGGAGAACCGTACCTGAGATATACCAGCATAATAATGCGTAATACACGTATACCGTCGTACTGTGTACACTATAACCTCGAGTAAATGCCCCTTCGATTAAAACTTAAATTTGCCACTGTACTTGCAGGAGTGGTCGGTTGAATGTTTATTGTTTGAAATGCATTTCAAACTGTCTCTTTACACTGTTACATTCTTTTCTCTTACAGGCTTACGACATCTGCAAAGCATGCTCGACGACTCTCTGCGGCAGAGTCGTGAGATCCAAAGAGAGGTAGTAGCGCTCAAAAATATCACTAAGGAGACCTTTCGCAAGATTTTGTCGTGCGTCCTTCCTCCGCTGGAATCTAACATAGCGGAGGACATACCACGGCTTCCACTGACCGACAAGGACGGCGAGCGGGCTTTCAACGACCTGATCAGTGAGAAGAAAGAGGAGTTTAACAAAGTTGTGAGTATTCGTATGTAGGTGGGCCACCTAATGACGATGTGGCGACAAGCTGCCTGACAGGCTATGTCGGAAGAGACGCTGGTGTTGGTGGGTTTGCCTACCCGAGGGACCATGGTGCCTTACGGGTAGGGCCGCACGCCCATCCGTCTTTTCTGATATACTTAGCTCGAACGCGCGTAGTTTCCATCGAGCATCACGAGTAGTTTCCGGCGAAAGATTTCGCCGATTATGGGAGCAGTACTTACTGCCTGTATTCAGCGGGTTGCATCCTGTTTTTCCTATCGGGTGGAAAACTCATGTGGATGGGGGGGGGGAGGCGTGGGGGAGGGGGGGGGGTCCAAAATCCCCTTTGCCCTGCATTCGTGCCTGGTAGCCAGAGCGCCGCATTTTCGTGAAAATAGGCCGGCCGCTGAGGCCGCTCAGTGGCCTATACATCCCTGGACAGGCCGCGCCTGCGGCCTGTCCAGAGATGTACACACTAAACCCTTATGCATTTTATTGTTGTGCATAAACATGCAGGATTTTATGCAACCATAACTATGCACATTTTTTATGAATAATTATGTACAAATTGTGCATAACTATGCACAAATTGCACATAGTTATGCATAAAATTGTGCATATTCTTATGGTTGCATAAAATCCTGCATGTTTATGCACAACAAAATGCATAAGGGTTTAGTGTGTACGGGCCGCTGTGCGGACTCGGCGGCCGGCCTTTTTTCACAAAAATGCGGCGCTCTGCTGGTAGCATCCTCCCTTATTTGTGTGTTTTAATGTATTATTCTTTCTGTTTCAGGTCACATTTTTGTACGGCCTTGGGGGAACCGGGCCGAGGGATGCACTGTACGCAGTCATGAAGACGCTGATGACTGATGAGTTTGCCTCCACAAAGAGCATGAAGGGCATACGGCGAGCTGGCAAGCCTCCAAAGGACGCCTTCATGGGAACGGCCCTCTTCAAGGCTGTCATGTGTACGTATGTCCTTAAGATTATTAACTTAGTGTGGTTTTTGTGTTTCCTGCTGATAACTGGTCGGGGAAGGCTTCTAGAGCCCCGCGACTAGAGCGCGGTTACTGGCTCTGGCCAGCTGACTGTGAAAATTATTTTTGTAAATGTAGCGACATTAGTTGTTGTTTTGATGAACGATAAGTGTTGGAAATTTACGATTACCAATGTCTGCTTAACGCTGAGCTGTAATAAGTGATTCTAATTTACAGTATTAAAATGTAGTTATTCTGAATCACTTAATGTACAGCTTACCCGTGTAACTACGAGTATTTTTCATTGTGCCGCGTCATGCTCAAAACGGATCGGAGTTCTGTAATAAAATGCAGTATGTCCTATGTCCGTCTGTCCATGGCCCGCTGTATACCATGGGCTCACGGGCGCGTAGGGGTCTGTGTAGTTAATACGTGCAGCATGCATGAATGCATGCATGGATTGCCTAAGAGACACTAATCTATCTGAAATTGGTATTTAGAGGACGGAAAACGGATGAGAATGTAGAATTTGAATGTGTTTGTGACTCAACATGAAGGTAATATGGGTGAGTTAGACAAGTGAATGCAAGTTAGCAGCCACACGAGCTCGTCGTAGCTGGGCGCTTTATTTTTCATACCGAGATTGCGCGGCTGCTTACTCTGGTATTTACTCGTCTTATTCACCTACATTATCTGCATGTTGTGCCACAAATACGTTAAAATTTGGCCCTCATCCAATTTCCGACATCATCATACCCAAATTTAACTAAATTAGTGGGTCCAGCAATCCATGCATGCATGCTGCACGTATTAACTATACAGACCATAGGCATCCCATCATAGCGGGGAGTAGGGTAGGTGGCCTACCTCTCGGCGCGCCCGTCCGCGCGCTCTCGGTAGACTGGTAGAGGCGAAGCATAAGTGGGAGGAGAGAGAGGGAAGGGGGCAGGGCTGGGGGAGGGGAGGGGCAGCGGCAGAGTGCACCGCGTGGGGCTGCATCAGCTTCAGCGACTGCTCTCGGAGAGCAGAGAGCAGCTAGCTATTTCTCTCTCTGTTATTGCAATCGGTGACTCAAACCTTTACAAAATGTAAATTTATTACTTTTATGACATATTTTTTTATGTTTAGTAAGTTTTTTGAGCGAGCCGCAGCGCCTGCAGACTTCGCTAAGAGATGGCCCTGCTGTTCGAGGCGCTGCGGCCGAGGCAGCAGCACGGCCAGTCCTTGCTCAAAAAACTTACTGAACCTGAAATATATGTCATAAGAGTAATGAATTTACATTTGTGAAGGTTTAAGTCACCGATTGCGATAAGAGAGAGAGAGAGAGAGAGAGAGAGAGAGAGAGAGAGAGAGAGAGAGAGGAGAGAGAGAGAGAGACAGAGAGACAGAGAGAGACAGAGAGAGACAGAGAGAGGCAGAGAGAGAGAGAGAGAGAGAGAGAGAGAGAGAGAGAGAGAGAGAGAGAGAGAGAGAGAGAGAGAGAGAGAATAGAAGTGTCCGAGAACAACACCAAACATAAAACGGTAGAGTCTGAATCAAAATCATTTTCTTGATACAAGTGTATGCGATCATTTTAATTGAGTGCGTGCACTTGGTTTGATTAGAAGCACTTGATTTAGGATTCTGCTTTTTTGGGTTAACTCAACCTTGTATGATACCCGATTCCGACGCTAGAGAGCCTCTAAAGCAATTTCTAACTTATGTTTTTATTTCTTACCCTGCAGGTGCTGTACGGCGTAGATTCAAAGATTCAACAGTGAGCGAGATTATGGAGTTGACAGGCAACTGGCTGAAGGACGCGCCATCACGGGTGAAGAAGAGACAGCGGAGGAAGGAGAGTAGAGAGGAGTTGCTCCAGCAGTACGAAGATGACCGCAGTGAAGATACTTCATAGGACACGCATAATGATTTAAGTGTGTAAGAAGTTTGCAATAAATTGTTCTGTGGATTCCCAATGGAAATGTATAGTGTCTGCTTACTGTCACCTGCTAACTTGTTATTTAACATATTCTGTATAGCATGGGCGTAATCTGTACGTCGTGTACGCTAAAGAAAAAGACCGTGTTACGGTAATCATTCCTGTTCGAAAGGTAAAAGTAGACTGCAATAATCGATAGCCATAACCTGGCATTGGCAGCCATGACTGGGCCCAATCATGATAACACAGGCTGTTCTGTTATCGTAGCAATTAATGGATAACGATTGCAGCAGTCTAACTTTACCAATAGAATATAGGTTATCGCACGAGCATGTTCTTTTCCTTTCGTGAATGGGCTCATTTGTGTACATTGTTGATACATTACGCTGCTACGTCCCTAACAGAAGTTGAAATCCCAAAATTGTCCCCTTGAAGTACCAAAGTTGTCCCTCTACTTTTCAAGGGACTTGGAGGGGATTTGGCACTTGCTCAAATCCCTCTGAAGTCCCTGCCCCCCGAAATCCCTCCGAAGTTCCATTTGCGATCGCGATGCCTTTTTGACCGAATCGAAAAAGTTGTTTAGGAGGACTCCTAGGTTGTTTTTAACACGTCACATGGAATTCAGGTGTTCAGAAACAATACACTATTGTATAGATGTCTCCGTCATACATGTTTCATCCATGAACGGTGCTTTAAAACCGCCAGACAGCTATGGGAATAGGATTCAGCGGTAGTTACGCAGGGACTTCAGAGGGATCTGAGCAAGGGCGAAAACCCCTTCAAGTCGTGAAATCCCAACTCCCTCATATGCTACTATTTGGGACTTCCAGGGGATTTGGACTTTGGGATCTCGTGGGACTTTGGACTTTGGGACAAATTTGGGATTTCAACTTCTGTTAGGGTAGGGGCAAATGCATGGCGCATGTCATTGCAACGTAGCACAGGTATGTAACAGCAACGTAGGCGTTAAGGTCTGTGCAACGTAGGCCAAAGAGGCAATCACACGCTGCATATGGCAGTCTCACATTCACACATTGGCTATGTCACTACAACGTGTCTCAGCAACGTAGTAAAAATATATCCTAACAACGTAGCGACGGCGTACAGACAGAGCTTCCTCAACGTAGACCAGCCACGTTATGTCGATATGCCTACTGCCGTTACCAATACACATAAAGGGCATGTAGCGGCAACGTATCAAACTGACGTGGTGGCGACGTGCCAGGCAACGTAACATCACGGAACGAAAGCCGCTCGACACAACGTAGACAGATAACGTAGCGGCAACGTACATACTACAACGTAGGGAAATAACGTTATGTCGCTGTGCCCCTGTCCGTCACTGGATAACACTTTGTGTACGTTGCCTCAGCGTGTAACAGCAACGTTGCGGCAACGTACAGACAGAGCTTTCTGCAACGTAGGAGAAAACCGTTATGTCGCTGTGCCCCTACCCGTCACCGGATAACACTTTATGTACGTTGCCTCAGCGTGTAACAGCAACATTGAGGCAACGTACATACAGAGCTTTCTGCAACGTAGGAGAATAACATTATAACGCTGTGCCCCTGCCTGTCACTGGATAACACTTTATGTACGTTGCCTCAGCGTGTAACAGCAACGTTGAGGCAACGTACATACAGAGCTCTCTGCAACGTAGGAGAATAACGTTATAACGCTGTGCCCCTGCCTGTCACTGGATAACACTTTATGTACGTTGCCTCAGCGTGTAACAGCAACGTTGAGGCAACGTACATACAGAGCTCTCTGCAACGTAGGAGAATAACGTTATAACGCTGTGCCCCTGCCTGTCACTGGATAACACTTTATGTACGTTGCCTCAGCGTGTGACAGCAACGTTGCGGCAATGTACATAAAGAGCTCTCTGCAACGTAGGAGGATATCGTTATGACGCTGAACTCCTGTTCGCCACGGGATAACAATGTGTGTACGTTGCCTCAGCGTGGTACGGCAACGTAGCCGCAACGTACATGCAGAGCTCTCTGCAACGTAGGAGAATACTGTTAAGTCACTGTGCCCCTGTCCGTTACCGGATAACACTTTGTGTACGTTGCCACAGCGTGTAACAGCAACGTCGCGGCAACGTACACACAGAGCTCTCTGCAACGGAGGAGAATAACGTTATTGCACTGTGCCCCTGCCCGTCACTGGATAACACTTTATGTACGTTGCCGCAGCGTGTGACAGCAACGTTGCGGCAACGTACGCACAGAGCTCTCTGCAACGTAGGAGAATAACGTTATGTCGCTGTGCCCCTGTCTGTCACTGGATGACACTTTGTGTACGTTGCCACAGCGTATTACGGCAACGTAGCGGTAACGTTCACACAGAGCTCTCTGCAACGTAGGAGAATAACGTTATGTCGCTGTGCCCCTGTCTGTCACTGGATGACACTTTGTGTACGTTGCCACAGCGTATTACGGCAACGTAGCGGTAACGTTCACACAGAGCTCTCTGCAACGTAGGAGAATAACGTTACGTCGCTGTGCCCCTGCCCGTCACTGGATGACACTTTGTGTACGTTGCCACAGCGTATTACGGCAACGTAGCGGTAACGTTCACACAGAGCTCTCTGCAACGTAGGAGAATAACGTTACGTCGCTGTGCCCCTGCCCGTCACTGGATGACACTTTGTGTACGTTGCCACAGCGTATTACGGCAACGTAGCGGTAACTTTCACACAGAGCTCTCTGCAACGTAGGAGAATAACGTTACGTCGCTGTGCCACTGTCTGTCACTGGATGACACTTTGCGTACGTTGCCTCAGCGTATTACGGCAACGTAGCGGTAACGTTCACACAGAGCTCTCTGCAACCTAGGAGAAAAACGTTATTGCGCTGTGCCCCTGCCCGTCACTGGATAACACTTTAGGTACGTTGCCGCAGCGCATTACGGCAACGAAGCGGCAACGTAGGGACAGAGCTCTCTGCAACGTAGGAGAATAACGTTACGTCGCTGTGCCCCTGTTTGCTACTGGATGACACTTTGTGTACGTTGCCACAGCGTATTACTGCAACGTGGCGGCAACGTACAAACAGAGCTCTCTGTAACGCAGGCAAGCAGCGTGTATTCACACTAAATGTACGTAGCTGCAGCGTAGCCGGTACCGCGACTGTTACCTCGACCTAGAGTTGGCCTACACGTTGCCATACACATGGTTGCCATTTCTATGCCCTGCAACCAAAACGGGCCCGAAACGTAGGCAACGTAGTTTATGGTTGCCGCAACATAGCGGCGTACTAATGGGGTTTGTCGGGTAAGAACAAATTTAATGATCATATATATATTCTGTAGCTTTAATGGGGATTCGGGGCTCACAAACTTCAGAAACTTTGCAAAAATATGTTGTTAACTTATTTTCAAATGCGCCTCAACAATCGGACCCAAGCTGGGTGTGTGTGTGTGTGTGGGGGGGGGGGGGGGGCAAGGGCGAGTGTGACGGGAAAAACTTCCCCACAATCTGAGATGAAAAAGGACTCACTCGACTCACATCGCGTTTTACACTTCTACCCCAGTAGCACATAATTATGTAAAGAACGAGTTCCATACTTATCACAAAATTCATTTTGTGTTCTATTTTGCCCTTGTTCTCATTTTTGGCCCAACACTCCTTCCCTGGTGTTGATTGAAAATTTTGCTAAATTTACCTTTAGGACCTAGGCAGGGTCAATAAAACTGTCTCGAAGTGTGGATCTCAACTTAGTTTCTTGTTTACCTACAGGTACATTTAGCAAAATTTTCAATCAAATATCCATTCAAACCAAGGTAGGAGTGTCGGGATACATAAATTAGAAAACAAAGGCATGTTTGTCTTATGAATAGGTTCGTTTGAAGCGAGTTTGTTCCGAATCGGAAAGGTGGCCAAAAAAGTTTAAAACTAAAAACCAATACAGTCAAATGCCCTAATTTCGGACTTGTGCCCTAATTTCGGACAGTTTGCAGAGAAGTGCTTATTTCAGCCTATCTCGGTCACCTTTTGAGATGTTTGAAATCCGAAGACGGCATCGTACAGTTTGCAGCATAGAGTACCATATTTCGTCAAGTCGGTTGAAGTACCTTTAAAATTTTACAGCACACAGGAATTTAAAGTTAAAAAAGCATATAGAACAAAATTGCTGATTTGAAATAAGCTCCCCCAAAAACCGGGGCTCATGTAGGTGTGAGCTACCCTATGGGTGGTCCTTTCTCGAATGAATGTTTGGTATTTTGGCTACAGAACTACGTAAATTATTATTTTTTAAGTCACACCGTTTTTCGGTACGGAACGATTTTCGAAAGTGCTACAATTTCGGACAGTCCAATTCTGTGGCATAGAATTACATTTGTTTCCATGTTTGTGCTAAAAGACTTATGTTTTCGCCACCAGGAAGAAGCGAAATTGTACTTTTGACTATCACCTTTACAACGCCGTTTCCGGATTTGAGATACCTCAAAAAACGGCTAAGATAGGGAGAGTTTAGCACTCCTCTGAATTTTGTCCGAAGTTACAGCACAATTGTCCAGAGTTAAAGGCGTTCACAAAACCATCCCTTTTTCTGTCCAGTTTTCATCTCTCAGGGTTGAGTCAAAAAATCGGTTTGGATGTTATTCAACGAATTGTGACCTAGGCTCTCCTAAGTGAAAAGTAAACCTGTTCGGTTAGGCCAAAATGCATGCTTGTGTCCGAAATTAGAGCAGGTGTCCGAAATTAGAGCACTTTCGTTCCTAATTTCGGACACTCTTCCGATGATTGCTGTAGCTTCCCATCTGTTGATAGAAATTCGACATGGGTATCATCCGACGTGTCTCAAGCCACAGTATTTCCAATCACAACAGATTTTTCATATTTTATCATGCCTACTCGTAAGAAAGGAAAAACCGCTAAATTTGTCCGAAATGCATTTCATTTTGCTTTTATAGGGGTGGGTGAGCTGGCCAATCTGGCCAAGCGGGTACGCCAACCCCTCGTGCCTCTGAACACGAGAGGAACGTCAGGAGCGTCGTGTTCGGCAGTAGCGGCAGCCGCCCAAGCCGGGTCGCCGCAGCCGCAGTCGGGCAATGCAAGTGGAAGCCCAACCGTGAGGCAACATGGAGAAGGTGAGTAGTTACTCCCTCCTACCTGCTTTGAAAAACTTTTGGAAAACTACCCAGCTTTCCTTCGCACAAGCAACGCTTGTTATTTTGTCGTTTTGCCCTAGTTTCCAGTTTTTTCCATCTTAATTATGATTAACTGAGTTCTACACTTTTCGTTCTCTGATTTTTTTTCCGTGCGGCATGTCACCTTCCAGTTGCCGTATTTCAGTCTAGAACTTTCGAATGCTTTCTTCTGACAAATTAGGTACCTAGCAGTAGCACGTGAGTGGCGTGGGAATTCCCCTCATTTCTATGGACACTTTACTATGCCAGAAAGGATCTTCAAATTAGACGCTTTTCTTAATTCCTACTTTTGCTGCAAATCACATTGCTTTTATCGTTATTGCTTTACTTCTCTGAATTTATTAATATCTTTTCAATCAAAAGAATCTCTGTAAATTTACAATACACACACTGTGAAAAATATCCGCGTAAATTTATACGACACTTTTTTTTAATTTTGATTTACAAAATATGCCGCACATTTACGACAGCCCAGTTTTGCTCGTCGGTCAATTCCAAGTCGATAGGGAGTGCTTGGAAATTTTCAATTTCAAATTGTAATTTTACGACTTCTATCATGGAAATTTTTCTCGTAACCCTTTCGAGTATTTTTCACAGTGCAATGTAATTTTAATTTACTTTATTTAAGACTGCCCATCCGAGCTAGGGCTCTTATTTGTACCAGGGTGTCCAGGTAACCCGGATGGGTACCCGCCCGGGTAGGACCCGGGTCGGTGGGTTTTCCCGGGTACCCAGAGTACCCGGGTAAACCCGGAGGACCCGCGCCTGTAGATAGGCAAATTGACCTGCCTGTATACCATTTTGCCTATACTTGCAGGCGCTGTTCCACCGACCGGGTTTACCCGGGTACCCGCGGGTCGGGTTTTTAAGAGCCCTAATCCGAGCCCGTCAAAAAATTTCTATTCGCTAAGGCATATGCTTGTAAATTTACTTTTTCATCTGATAATTTACGTCTCGCGTCGTCAAATTTTCCCCTACAATGTTCCATTACCTTTCAGTGTTTTTTGATTTCAGGTATGTGCCCCATATGCCGGGAGAGTCCGCCGAACTGCCTCCTTTCCTGCGGGCACGTCTTCTGCGAGCCCCGCATTAAGCAGTGGAAGGCCGTGCAGAGGACGTGCCCTATATGCCGGAGTGCCTTCCGGAAATGGAAGACTTTTCACCCAGCATGAATTAATTAGCACAAATTTTGACAAAGATTCCATGCCGTATCTGTATTATAGCTGTATTTTATAAATCTAGAAATAACGAATACCAGGGATGGAAACGGGAACGGAATGAATCGAAAAGGAGCGTTCCTCATTAGTTCCGTTCTGAACGGAACTGTTAGAGGAACGGAACGAAACAGAAGAACGAAACCTAAGGAATGAATCTTTAAGGAATGAATGGGGAACGAAATCGGAGGAACGAAACTAGAGTTTAATTCCTCTCCTTTTCGTTCCTCGGGAGCGAAACATAGTTCCGTTCCTTTTATGACGTATCAAAGGGAGTGAATGGTTTCGTTCCTCGAGGTAGGTGGAGAGGGGGCAAAAAAGGAAAGGAATTAAACGTGGTGTCTATACTACGGGTCTTATTTGTACCCGGATATCCGGGTAACCCGAGCGGGTACCCGCCCGGGTAGGAACCGGGTCGGCGGGTTTTCCCGGGTACCCGGGGTACCGCAAAGAATATTAGGAAGGCGTGACATCTGTACGGGTGCATCTCAGTGGGGACGGGAGCCCGGCGGCCTTGACCAATTATACCTGGGCTCTGCCCTAAACGTCTTGTGCAACCAAGTCAAGGTCGGGCCCTGATAGGCCGAGGGGGTGCAGCGCCTCCCTCCGGATGCAAGTGTTTCTTGGAATCACTGCGCCCCGGTGGCCCCGATTGGCCAAAGGGTTCCAACCTACCCCCTACCACGCCCCGCGCCCGGCGGCCTGCTTACCTATAAATTGAGATGTAACCGCCACCTCGAGGTCAGTCAGTCGCCAGTCGTCAGTCAGTCGTCAGTCGCCAGCCTTCGCTCATCACTTGTACGTAGCAGCCGCCCCCGTGTGTCACTGCGTCAGTGCAGGCCTAGCCCTCTAGCCGAAAGGCCGCCCTCACGGCTCCTCGCCCTAGCTGAGTATTCTACATTGTCTGGACTCTGATTTGTGAAGGTATGCCCTGGCTCCTGTGAGCCCCAACAACTGGTCCACTCGGGCCCACTCATAAGGGCATATGTTTTCCCCTTGATGTCGCTATGCTCTCTGTGTTATGTGTGTGAGTGTCTCCATGTGTATATACTTTATGTCCAGGGCATCATGTTACTAATCCTAATAAACCCTTTTATATGATATACCACTGAACCACTGTTTGCTTGACCGTCACCATTCAGCCCCAAGAGTACGAACCCGTATTTCAGGTACCAACCCTCTCGAGCGTGTCCCGGACTTATGTCATGCGCCGTGCCTAGAGTATTACACTCCACTGCTCGTTTATGTGAGGGTACCCTGTCCTTTGTGTGGTGCATCGGCCGTTTCTTGGCCCTGTTTGGTGTTGGTCCTGTATAATTTCTTTACAGCTTTGATGCCGCCTTGCCGCACTCATGCCATTTTACTTGCCGCTCCGCGCTAAGGAGTGATTTGTTTAGGGTGCAAATAACCCCGCCCCGCCCTGCCCTCCGTACCGCCCGGCCCTGCCCTGCCCCATTGCTTCTCTCTCCCTCTCTCCCCACGCCAGCAATGGCCCCTCTCTATCTCTCTCTGTCTTTCTCTCTCATCCACTAACAATTCGAGCTTTCTTTTCGGCCTTATAGTTTATGAGTGGCCTTACGCCTCACTTTGCTTGCGGACCGTCACTGACGTTGAACCAGCAAAACCTTTTTTTTTATTATTATTATTAGTTAAGTTTTCGTAGCTAGCAAATCCGGCCATGCGGACAGCGAAAGCTTTGAACCTGGCCGGTCCTGCTTGAGGACCGTCACTGGCGTTGAACCGGCAGGCTGCATGAATTTTTTTTTTCCCTAGTTAAGTTGTAGTTACAAAATCGTGTAGGAACGGGCCTCCGGCCTCAGTACGGCGATCTAGTTGAGTATCTGTAGCTAGAAAATCCGGCCATGCGGACAGCGAAAGCTTTGAACCTGGCCGGTCCTGCTTGAGGACCGTCACTGGCGTTGAACCGGCAGGCTGCATGAATTTTTTTTTCCTAGTTAAGTTGTAAACATCGTGAAGGAACGGGCCCCCGGCCTCAGTACGGCGATATAGTTATTTCTCTAGTTAAGTAGCTAGCAAATCCAGTCATGCGGACAGCGTAAGCTTTGAACCTGACTGGTCTCGCTTGCGGACCGTCGAAAGACGTAGAACCAGCGAGTTTCTTTTTTTTACCTAGTTAAGTTGTAAACATCGTGAAGGAACGGGCCCCCGGCCTCAGTACGGCGATATAGTTATTTCTCTAGTTAAGTAGCTAGCAAATCCAGTCATGCGGACAGCGTAAGCTTTGAACCTGACTGGTCTCGCTTGCGGACCGTCGAAAGACGTAGAACCAGCGAGTTTCTTTTTTTTTACCTAGTTAAGTTGTAAACATCGTGAAGGAACGGGCCCCCGGCCTCAGTACGGCGATATAGTTATTTTTCTAGTTAAGTACCTGTAGCTAGCAAATCCGGTCATGCGGACAGCGTAAGCTTTGAACCTGACCGGTCTCGCCAGCGGACCGTCGAAAGACGTAGAACCAGCGAGTTGCATGTCTTTTTTTTTACATAAAAAAAAACTTTTACCAGAGTTCTAATTTCCATGTTTTCTCTCCACAGCCCAAAAATTTATTTTTGGCCCATGCTGCCGCTCGGTGGCTTCGACCGCTCGGTCGCTCTTTTCTTTCTCTGCCTCCCTGCCTCAAATCTCTTTCTATGACTACCTACCACTCCCCGCCCCCCTTTTCCAGCGCCCGGCCCATGTGTGAAATGATATGCCCGACTCTTTATCTCCAGCTCGCCGTGACGTCTTACATAATCTAACATTTGCAACATTACAGGCTTGCGCGGTTTATTCAGAGGACCAGCTGCCTTATTTTTCTTTAGATTCCAGCGCGCCTTTGTGCCCCTCTTCCGCTCAGGCGCTTGCCTCTCATTTATTTTTGTCTGTTTGTGCTGTGTATAAAATCACGTGTCTGCGAGATAATCACGCACGACGCGAGAATTGCGTTCAAAAGTTTGCAGCCTCCGCGCCGCCGCGCGCCTTGAGTAAGGGCCGCGCCCTGCACCTCGTGCTCGCCCTGCCCCACCCCTCCCACTCTCGGCACGTGTATGCGTTTCTTTCTTCGCTCCGCGAAGAACGCTTCACTGACAGTCATATCCTTTTTGCTTTTTCACTTCTGTTAAAATCAGTTCCCCTTTGCAAGCTTGATTATAAGCTTCAATCACCCCCAGTTTTACCCCCTCTTAAGATGTCGGATCCACCACCTCCCCCTCCCCCCGCGGCGCCTCTAATTCACATCCCGCCCCCCCTGCCCACATTTGCGGGTAAGGATGGCGAAGATGTGGCTCTCTTTTTGTCACGCCTGGAGCGCGCCCTGGCCGCCATTTCTAACCTTTCAGACGCGCAGAAATTATTCTATCTTGAAGCGCAATGCCACCCCCCTGCTCTCAGCTTAATTCATAGAGAGTTGCAATTTTTGGCAGATAACCCCACAGCTGAGCCGACCGAACGCACCCCCGCCCGCTTGTACAAGCACCTCAAGCAACGGCTGGAGGACTCGTTTACCAGCACTCATGATTCACAGGCCTTCAAGGACACGCTGGCCTCCCGTATCAAGGAGGAGAAGGAAAGTTATTCTATGTATTTTCAGGATGTTTTGGAGTTATGTCGCAGAGCTAAAGTGTCATCCCAAGCTGACATTATTCAAAATGTGGTGAAGGGTTTGCCTTTACAAATATCCATTGCATTACGCCCTTCCGATTATACTGACGTTACAACTCTTTTAAAAGCAGTCCAGGACACTGCAGCCAGCCATAAGGCCGCTATTCGGGCTCACGCGTCTGCAGCACTTCAAAAGCAGACGGAAAGTGTCCAATTGCAATTTGCCCAGCTCGGTTTACAATCCCCTGCTAGTGGCTCAACTGCCGCCGCCCTACCGGTGACAGGCCCTGCAGTCGACCCCCTGAGCCAGCTCCTGGCCGCACAGGCCTCCTCCCCTCCCCAGGCCCCCGCCCCGCCCGCCCCTGCTGGTCCCACGGACAGCACCATGTCGGCCGTACTGGATGCACTTCAGTCCCTTTTGCTGTCTCCCAAGGCTAGTGTTTCGGCTGTGCAGCCCGCCGCTCAGCCCAGCCCCTCAGGCCGGCGTTCGCGACGAAATTTTTACAACTCTCAGCCCCCCTCCTCCCCCCCTCCCGAGCGCGGCTCCTTTCACCGCCGCGACCACTCTTCCAATAGATCTCAGTCGAGAGGTCGCGAGTGTGATTATCGCTCCCCACGGCGCCAGGACTACCGCTCCTCCTCTCCCACCCGCTATCCGCGTGACAACAGTCCCAATAATTATTCATACAGGTCTCCAGGTCGCGGAGAGAACTACAGCCCACAACGCTTCAGTTCACCCGAGCGCTCTGATTCAAAAAACTATTCACCTCTGTGCAGTCGCGCCGCTCTCAGCCAGCCTGCACAGAGTCCTCTGCAAAAAATGAATTTCTCCCCAGTTCTCATCTGCTGTACGATTCAATTGTTACTTTTGACATACCCTTGAATAATGATTCTCTATTTCAGTCTTTTGCTCGAGCTCACTTTGCAGAACCAAAATGTGCCAAAACTATTAGGTATGTCGTAGTAAAGCATGTTTGCGACAACAAAATCAACCAGCGTTCTGCAAAGAAAAACTACCGAATTCAGATGCTCCGGGAAGATTCGGCCCCGACTTCTAGGGAAATAAGAGCTCTAAGTGAATGTTACAATGTTAACATAGCCATCCATTCTCCGTTGGGTGTGGTTTACTATACGGTTGATTCGCCGATCAATCAAATTTATTTGAAAAGGGTTATGAAAGACAATACGTCTTTTCTCATTGCTTTTCATCCAATTGCGCAGTCCTGTTACGCCGAGCTGGCGCAGCAGCGTTTAGCCGGTACAGCCCCGCGCGGCTACATCCCATACCCCCCTCCACCTCGCCCCGCCCGCCACCCGCGTAAACAGGTGTCCTTCTCGGAACCTGCACCTCAACGCACCGTGCACGTGCGCGCCCAGCCAGCGGGCCACCAAAACAAGGTGACTAATGCAACCGTCAGTCCGAGGGCTCGCCCGCTTCCTCTTCCCCCCTCTCCACTCCCCACCACCCGCCCGCCCCCGCCCGCTGAGGAGGCACCCACACCACCCTCCCCTCCCCCTCACCCGGCTGGTGCCTCAATTCTTCAAGCCGTCCCCAGCGCACCAGGGCGCGTGCTTTTGCACATCCCTGTGATTGCTTTTGGAAAGAAAGTTCTAGCACTCTTGGACAGTGGTGCCACGTACTCATTGGCTAGCACTAGTATCGTCCCCCCTGAAGATATAGACTTCTTAACGCCTCCCCTTGTGTTACAAACTGCAGCCAATCAACACGTACGGACTGTTGGCACCGCCACAACAACAGTGCATTGTGACTCAGTGAAAAAGCCGTATGCTTTTTATTTGTGTGACACTCTTTCTCATGATTTAATCCTGGGATTAAATTGGTTGTATGATACGAAATCCATCATTGACTTTGGAAGTGACACTTATGTGCTCCAAGACAGTGATTCGATATCCGCTATTGCCCGGCTCCCGCCGTCAGAACAGAATGAACGGCCCCCGCCCGCCCCGCCCCGCGCTCATCAGCCACCCAGTGTCTGGAAGGTTGGCAACACCCCCGCGGCGCCCCGCCGCCGCGCCCCGTCGCCCTGGCCCCGCCCTGTGAGGGCTCACGCCTGTTCCATCGCTGCAAACAGCAACAGCGCGGAGCCCTGGAGCAGCCCGACAGATCGGAGCCTCTCTGACGTCACGCGCGCCCCGGCCCGGCACACCGGCCCCGCCAGGACATCAGCACCCTGCGCAGCCCCGGGCGGCCCCGTCGCGTCTCCAGCGGCTCGGCCAGGCCCGGCTGCGCAGCCCGCCTCGACTCCCCCGCGCGGCCCCGCCTCGCCCCCGCCAGCTCAGAGAGGCGCTTCACGACGGTCCCCCGCTGCAGGTCACTTGCAGCAAGTTTCGGCTCGGCCCCGCCCAGCGCCGCCCTCCCTCACCCCTCGGCTAGCAGCTCTCAAGAAAGCTCGGCGGACTAACAGCGTTACTGAAGAAGTGTTGGGCAACCTGGTGTCCCACTGCGGAACTAAGCCAGGTCCAACGCGTCTCCAGCCCCTCAAGACTACAAAAGCGGACTTTATGCACCGTCCCGGCAACGCCCCTCGAGAAGACGCATGCGGCGCGCCTAACCCCGTGACGCCCCCGAGCCACCGGGTAGGAGCACCCGGCCCCCCCTGCAGACGAGATGCCCGCGACTCATCGCGCCGTCGCCCCGCTGGTGGCAGTTTGGCAATACAGCACGCCACATTCCACCAGGCCCGGCCTCGCCGTCCCCCCGCACCGCCCCTCCGCGCCACCCCGCCGCACCCGGCCCGCGCGATACCTGCCTAACCCTAGCCCCGCCTGGATGCGCCCGGCGCGACCCAGCCCTGGTCACAAGTTCAGCCCGACCAGCCGCCACGCGCCGCCACGAGACCATCCTCTGGCCCCTAAAAGAAAACGAAGGAAAAGAAAAGGGAAGCAACACCAAGAATTTTATAAAGAATACCGCCGCCTGCCTCAGCTTCAAGCAGTGAAATAAGGAAAAGCAAAATCACAGTTGATCCGCGAAGTTATGGTCGATAGACTTTCTGCCAAGCCCCCTCATAACACTCAACCTTTTAGCAACACCACATTTGGTGCCGGAAAAATTTCATCTCCTTGTCAAAGAAACAAAGAAGACCAACTTACTGTCAAAAAAAAAAAAAAGAAAGAAAAAAAATGTTGTTTTTTTTTCGCGCTTTAGAGGCAACGTTTTCCCATTGGATTGTGAGCAGACAAACGAAAATAAGGAGTACCGAATTGTTCTGCTGTTAGGCCTTGCCAACTCGTTACCACTCGTAACATTTGCCTTTAACAAGATGCATCCAATTGAAGTCGACTTTCGTGCGAAGAATAAAAATGATGTTTGGTTCTTGAACCCGGGTCTCCCTATAAGGAGACCTCTGCTCCACGGTCCGAATCACAAGATTTCGGCGTCGAGGCTGCTACGGCCCTTGCCAAGCGCACATCAACATGACTAGTAAGATTATCAGGAGAACAACTACTTTGACAAGGGAAAACAGAAAAAAATATTATAGAAAATCTAACCGTTACCCCTGTGAGTGGCGCACTGACCATGTCATTTTTCATCAAGTTCGTGCCATGGACGGATCCACCATGCTGCACGAAGAAAAGCGCCTCTCCATTTGCGTTTTCTTCCACCAGGAGTCAAACGCTCTCACTTTCTTCCCGCTCGGAGCCCAGGAGCGGCCCCGCCCTGCCCCACCGCGCCCCGCCAGTACACCCGCTTTACCTGCGCTGGGATGGCCACCTAGCTCAGGAAGCCGAGAGCGGGTCGCCTCTGGCAGGTCAACGACCGCACCCCAGCTGAGCTCTGACCCAAATAAGACACTCTGACGCCATCCTCTTGCCTTTGTTACAGAAACATGGCTAACTCTATCAACGACCATCTCTTCGACTTGGCAAGTAATTGGCGGTTAATAATCAATGAACTGATAACGTGTGCCATTGAGTGTGACAATCCTGTCACACGACGTAAACTTCAAGATTTCCACCAAGGCTTTTTCGCATATTCGCTAGCGGCGCTCCATTACGCTTGGGAATTTACGCCCGGCGAAGCCTTCTGGTTCCGCCGTGCTCAACCTCCAAGTCAAAACAGAAACCTTTCACCAAGCAACCATCAGACGCCGAGGCCGAGACACAACCGGCCGCGCGAGCAAGCCCCTCCACAGAGCGGGTTACGCTCGCAACACACGCGCTCTGGAGAAAGGATTTTCCACCACCACCAGCCTCGCGCCGCGACGCCGCGCCGCGACGCAGCTCCCCCGCGGCGCTCCCGACGCCGCAGGGCGCCTGCCGCGCCGCGCTTCAGCGCTGCGCCCGCCGCGTCGCGCCACAGCGCGACTCCACCTCCCCGCGCCGCCAGCGGAAAAGCAGCCGACGCACCGCGTCGCTATACTTCTCCTGCACCGCGCTCAGCCAGCAGCGCCGCGCACACCGCGCCGCGGCGCGTCTTCCCTACAAGAGTGTTCACTTCAACTTCGTTTCGGCGCACACGCCTCCAGGGCCAGAACCCAAGAGGCAGCGACAGCGCTCCTCAATAAAAGTTAAGTATTCAAGTCCATTACCGGACGTAAGCACCTTTCTATGTTTCTCTCTGGTGCATTTTCCGTAGTTTAAGTTTTGTAAATATTCATAGTTTTAAGTTCAAACAAACCTTTTTCTAGGTCCCCCCGTTCCCCCTATAATAATAATAATAATAATAATAATAATAATAATAATAATAATAATAATTTTTCTCTAGGTTCTAGTTATTAACTTTCATCTCTAATGTTTCATTTATCACAAAAAAACTTTTCTAGGTTGTAGTTTTGCCCCCCCCTTCCCCCTCCCTCCCGCCCCACTTAAATTTTCTATGTTGTAAATATGCAAAAAAAACTTTGCTAGTTGGTAGCTTTTCAATTTCAATTATGATGTTTAATGTACAATATACGGTTAACTGACGCACTCGCACTATTTCCGTCTTTCCAGTCTCGTCTCTCTAAGATGCCATCTACGGGATTTGGACGGACGCTCCCAGTCAAATCTGAGCGGAAGAGACACGCACCGAACTAAGCTGGGAGCTAGCGCAACGCCACCCCAGCGCCATCTCTTGGCCGCCGCGCAAAGCTGAGCGCGCGCCACCACGGCGGCTCGATCAGACACTTCGCCACCAGCCTACGCCATAAAATCCGTCACCTGCCCGAAAAATTATTAGCGGTGGTCCGCATCCCACGGGCCCCGCCGCTCTACCTGTCGCAGGACTCAGTGCAAGCAAAGCGGGAGACCGCTTTGATGTTGGCCCCTGGCCGAAGACCATCCTTCAACAATCAAATGACACAGTGCGTAGCAAAACCCAAGAAGTTTATGGTGCAATATAGTACTGTCTGATAGGTGCGTGTGACCGTGAAGCCTCAGTTTGTAATGTTACAGTCCGATCCTGTCCCGTATTGGTTTTTCTTTTATCTTTCTTTGATCTCACTCATGCCTTTCTTTAAAACTTTCTATTCTTTTGCAAGTGCCCAGTTAATCGCGTATATTTTAATTTCTATTCAAAGTACAATCCAATATAAATGTTTGTATTTCTTTCCATTCCTCTCACTAAATGCTCATTTGGTTCACTTCAAACAAATATTATTATTTTTCAATACTGTAGTCTCTGTAATTCTTAAAGAATATCTTTTACCTTTTTTATGTTTTCAACCTTTTTTTTCTTTTTGTGCTTCTCTGGTATTCTCGATAGATTTCAAAAAATCAAGTCTTAGGGGTTTGCTTCATATCAATCATGGCCTTACTAATAATTTTTGTTTGTATCCGTAGGCGCGCGCCCCTTTTTTTTGTAACACTAAAAACCTTTTTCTTATATCCCACTCTTGTAATCCGTATTTTTGTAGGACTTAGTTTATTTATTTATCTTGTAGGATCTAGACTCTTTAGTCTTGATCATTTGTGTAAAATGTAGTTTCTTTCATTAGTCCTTAGCATTGTTAATTTTAAGATTCCTCTTTGTAAATACTTTTGTAACCCTTGCATTCACTCGGGCATACTTTATAGGAACCCTTTGCTCCAAACGATATCAAACTCGTTCAAGTTTTGCCAAAACCTTATTTGTGCCCAGTTCCTAATTATGCCCAATACTGGCCCGCTGGCCTGCTTTGCATTGCACACTGGTAGTTTTTGTGGTGTTTTCTCTTTAGTTTCTATTTTCTTGTAATAACCTAATTTTTTTAAGTTCCTAATGTTATTTAACAATGCACTCTCAATCACAGTTCCTACTTTTGTAAACTAGTTCACTCCTTTTTATATTTGCTATTTTGTAAATTAATTCTTTACCTTTTACCCTTTTCGAGGGGCTTCCCCTCTGCTCAATTACTGATAGGTATTTTTCTTGCTACTCATTTACTTATGAAGGGCTCAATTATTATCAGGTGTTTTCTTTTCCTCTTTGGCTTAGTTTCTGGCACTTAAGCCATAGCTCTCTGACTCGTTATTTTGTACGGGTAGTTCAATTTTTAAATTGTTCACATTGTGCCTTTTATGTAAATATTGTGCCATTATTTATATTTTGTAGTTCCTTTTTTTGTATAAAAGTAGTTAAGTATCTTTTTAAAGGGCGAGGACGCCCTTTACCGTCACCTGACCGACGCAAAGAATATTAGGAAGGCGTGACATCTGTACGGGTGCATCTCAGTGGGGACGGGAGCCCGGCGGCCTTGACCAATTATACCTGGGCTCTGCCCTAAACGTCTTGTGCAACCAAGTCAAGGTCGGGCCCTGATAGGCCGAGGGGGTGCAGCGCCTCCCTCCGGATGCAAGTGTTTCTTGGAATCACTGCGCCCCGGTGGCCCCGATTGGCCAAAGGGTTCCAACCTACCCCCTACCACGCCCCGCGCCCGGCGGCCTGCTTACCTATAAATTGAGATGTAACCGCCACCTCGAGGTCAGTCAGTCGCCAGTCGTCAGTCAGTCGTCAGTCGCCAGCCTTCGCTCATCACTTGTACGTAGCAGCCGCCCCCGTGTGTCACTGCGTCAGTGCAGGCCTAGCCCTCTAGCCGAAAGGCCGCCCTCACGGCTCCTCGCCCTAGCTGAGTATTCTACATTGTCTGGACTCTGATTTGTGAAGGTATGCCCTGGCTCCTGTGAGCCCCAACAACTGGTCCACTCGGGCCCACTCATAAGGGCATATGTTTTCCCCTTGATGTCGCTATGCTCTCTGTGTTATGTGTGTGAGTGTCTCCATGTGTATATACTTTATGTCCAGGGCATCATGTTACTAATCCTAATAAACCCTTTTATATGATATACCACTGAACCACTGTTTGCTTGACCGTCACCATTCAGCCCCAAGAGTACGAACCCGTATTTCAGGTACCAACCCTCTCGAGCGTGTCCCGGACTTATGTCATGCGCCGTGCCT
>JAHWGI010000270.1:0-334127 GCA_029379305.1 Frankliniella fusca
TGCTCGACGCATTCACATTGCGATTCGGTATGAGTATGAGAAAAAGAAAGAGAAGAGCCTGCAGGCGAGTCCGGCGAGAAATTCAACTGAAAATAATATTCGTCCCCAGGGAAATGATGATGTAATCGAATAAATTAACAGAACACATCAAGTCGCGGTTGATTTCCGTTGGTAACTTAAAAGAGGATATGCGATCCACTTTTTTCCTAAAGCGTATTTCCTAGAATAAATATACATTGTATATTCTAAGATATACATACGACGGCCAAGCTTCAAAAATGAAATATCTATGGTACCTTGTATTTCTCGAAACAGATATACAAGTGCAGAAAAAAAATAATCCATCATCTTTTAAACGTTGCAACCAGATATACAACCCATTAAATGGAATATTCACTGCACTTTATGAAATATGCAGCCCGCTCCCGATTATCGAGATAGCAGTCAAACAACATAACAACGACCCATTGTATATTTTTTAATTATATTCAGGGGGGTATCTCCGCACAGGGGTACCTCCGCACGTCACCCAGGCTACTCAGGGTAGGGTTTTTCAATGGGATTTTAGTGGCTCAAATATCGGTTTAATATGGTACTTCAGTAACACTTGTTTGTAATCATTATTTGGCTTTCATAAACAATGTATTGTTTTCTTAATCTTATTCATTACTATTTTCTTGCTTTGAGGACCCTTTGCATCAAAGCTGCATCTTTTCTTTTTATGCTATTGGATAAAATCTTATCAGTTAATCTTACTTTCAATTAAAAAATCTTTGAATTCTGCTTTCCATAATTTTTTGATGGTGTATCTTCAAAGCTCAAAGTAAGATTTTTGATGCAAGTTCGAGCAATTTATTTTCTGAAGTACTTTGCATAACTATTTTGCTGTATTCAAGTCTCTCTGCACTGAAGCTGCATCACTCCTTCATTTGTGTTTTAATACTGTTAAATAAAATTTTTATTTTACTATTACTTTCATATGGGATCATGCTCTCCGTATCTTGTACTGCCTCTTCTAAGCTAAGAGCAAGGAACCGGCTCCCTCACTTTGTAAATTCTATAGACAAAGCACTGTGACTGTTTCATTGTAAGTGTAATCAATATAAATGTTTTACTTGATAGTCAATTTTTTTGCTAGTTTGTGCAAATCTATGTGAATGATTAGATTAGAAAGCATTTTTATGTCAGTAGGATAATTAAAACTCAAATATAATTTGTTCATCCTATAAAGGTTTATTAATCAATCCATATTTTTCTGAAACCTGCGATTTCTTTTCATCCAAAGCATTCCTTCAACTCTACATAATGTAAACTTAAAGTAGTAGCCAAAGTCCTTCAAAACCAAAAATTAACTCTAGCAATTAAAAACTTTTCGAATCCTGCCGCGTCAAACACATGTTTTGTTCGTTGGCTGCAGCACCCTCGGCGTCTGTAGCACACTGTGATGTGAATGGCCCTGGCGCTGGCGGCGTCCGGGGTGGGCGCGCCGACGTTCCACTCGACACAGGGTCTCGCCCTTGAGCGGCACCATCCATGCAGGCGAGTCGTGTGTGGGCTCTAGGATGCTCCCAGGACGTGAACTAGGTGACCAGTGACACAGCGAAACCTGACCCGTAATCTGTTTCGACTTTAAGCCTGGGCAGCGCCCCGTGAGTCCTGCAAATCCTCCAATTGCTGCTGCTGAACGAAATATTCTCGGATTTGCGCTATGGAACTTGACATTGTCGTGTCTCCAAGTTTGCCTCGCCATCCTCGGTGTGGAGCGAGCACACGGCCGCCGTGATACCTGAGGTGACTTATTCCGAAGAGCGCTCTCCTTGCTCTGTCTCTCTCGAACCCACACGGCAAAGCCCATGAGTGCGAGAGAGACAGGGCGAGGAAAGCGCTCTCCAGAATTAATCAGCATGCCGGGCGAAGCCGGGTGTGGGGCGCTAGTACCCGTGAGTGGTTCTATACCACATTGTCCCAAGATTTCGGGTCTGGTTTCGGATTTTATTTTTACTCTCGAAAATTAACGGTATTGATGAAATATGAACCCACTCTAAATCTGGGCTCTTTAGCTGAAACGGTTAATGAGATATAAATTCTTAAAGTTTTAAGGCCAAAATTGCGGATTTGAAAGGTGGTGGTATGGGTATCACTCAATGAATCTGTCCAGTGAGGTAAAATCTGACTACACCATTTGAAAGAGGATAAGAAACACAAATGTCAACAAGTTGGATTTGTGTTTTCTACCCTTCGATCAAAGATATCAAAAAAATTTAGCATGTTAGCGTAACTCTCATAGCAAAAAAGATGGTCTCCAATTGTCACTAAATTTGGTTTACAGCTTCTTCTAAGTTCCCTTACCATTCTCTAATTTTTCTGGAAAGGTAATATTCACCCTTTTTTTTCTGTGATTTCTTAAAGTTTTATCTGCATATTAGGGCTAATTTCACCAGAGATGTTATTCTGAAAAGGTTTAAGAAATCAAATTCAGTCTGACAGCAGTTGTTTTATTTTTTCATTCTTTTACTTTGTATTATTTGTAACCTATCTCAAATATAAGTTTGACAGGGGGTGGCTCATTGGATAACGTGCGGAGGACCCCACGTGCGGCGCCCCCCCTCCCCTCTGAATAAATTTCTAAATATTTTGAGAAGTGCACTTGTATATATCTTTTATTGAGTTGTATATTTCAAAATATACTATGTATATCCCAAAAAAGCAGCTGAATATTTCAAAATATTCATTGCATATTTCAAAATATACGTTGTATATCCCAAGAAGGGTCGATGCGGGAAGTCCCTCCTCCGGGAGGTCCCCCCCCCCCCCTGAATATTTTATTATTTTTTTCGAATAAATCTATTGCGGCATTAAAATATAATAAAAAATTCTAAAATATTCCAACATATTAAAAATATTATCTTTGCGTGCCGAGCGACTTCTCATACCATTTCCGACACGGCTTTCGTTGGTTCGTGTACCCCGCCGTCCCAGCTCGATATTTGAAAATCGAGATGGGTAACCAATCATGTGTGGAAGTATACTTTTCAAAAATTTAATATAATTATTGTTACTATCCTAACCGTCTCAGCAGTGATCTCTTTGCCGTTCTATTGCGTCCCTCCATCCAGGTAAGAGCACTCCTTATAAAAACAAAAAATGCTCGTTGGTTCACTGGAAATGTAATAGTCACATTTATCGCCCGTAATGAGCGGAGCGTTTTTTCCTCGCTCAGTTAAAGTGACGTTCGCTAAAAACGACTCAAATCGAGTCTTTTTAGGTATTTTGAAATCGCTCTAGAAGAGTGACGTGTGGTGATTTGACTCAAAAAGAGTCATCTTAGTGACTCTAATAGAGCGATGTTAATCCATCTGGCTCTCCCAGGAGCATAAAAATTTGGTACAGAAAAGTCGCTCTCCTAAGAGCGACAAATAAGGCGACTCCTCCATTGTCAGTGGTTGACTTGACAGAAACCTACAATACAATGAGCTGGCTGGTTGATTTTTTCTCATTTCGTACCAAGGAGACAGATTCTTTAATTATATATTTTTCTTTATCATTCTTTTAGGACCCGCTGATCGAACCCCTCATCGTGAAGCTCTGTATCAGAGTAACAAAGTACATTTCTCCTGCTTAACACGACTTAGCTCTCTCAGTTTATCAAATCAATAAACAATTCCATTAAAACTCATCTCCCTTCAGGGGCGGTTCTGGGGGGAATGGGGGCACCGGGGGTATGCCCCCTTCCCCCTCCATCGGTCTCGAGATAGCCGCCTGAAAAGTAGGCAAATTGCCCGACAACATCCAAGAACATCCTGAAGTGCTTCTCCGGCGGCCGCCACCCCCCTCCCCCCTTTTCAGTCCAACCTAAGACCGCCACTGTCTCCCTTTATGACCTGCACTCTCACAAAGATAGACTGATGTGTTCACAGGGTGATATGGACAACTGATCAGTCTGGATGAGAAGAGACATCAAAAGTACAAAAGGGCGAGGGAGGAAGGAAGGCCAACTAAAAATTTGAGCTATAAGATGTCGGTTCCTTCAAAGAACAGAATACTTATGACTCGTTCATATCATTTATTAAAATCACAGCACAGAATCGTGGCGAACGAGGACAGTTCAGTTGTCCATATCACCCAGTGAACACGACATCAGTATATTTATGTGGGAATGCAGGTCGTAAAGAGAGACGAGATTTAGTGCAATTGTTTATTGATTTGATAAAACTGAGAAAGCTAAGTCGTGCTAAGCACGAAAGACGTACTTCGTTACTCTAATGAAGAGCTCCACGATAAAGGGTGCATTCCCCAAGTCCTGACAGAATACAACAAATGTGGTCTTAGTATTAAATGAGAGAAAAAAATTGACCAGCTAGCTCATTGTAGCTTTCTATATATCAAGTGTACCAACACACATTTTTTGTTTCTATAAGAAGTGCTCTTACCTGGACGGATTGAAGCAATAGAACGACAGATCACTGTTCAGACGGTTAGGATGGCAACAATAATTTAATTCATTTTTATAAAAGTAACCTACCACATATGCTTTGAATGCTTGGTTGCCCATCTCGATTTTCAAATATCGCGCTGGGACGGCGGGATTCACGAACTAAAAATCTGACCCACCTCATTAAGAAATATAACTAAACTGACAAACGGGTAATGGGTACACCAAAAGGAACTGACCCAGTCTTGTGTACACACTGGAAAAACAAAGGTAGGGGTGTGAAATTTTAATGCCTTTGCAAAGGCATGAAATTGTCCAAAGGCATTGAAATTTTACCCCTTTGGGCAGTTTTAATGCCTTTGCAGGGGTGCTAATTTTTAATGCCTTGGTAAAGGCATTAAAACCCTTCTCGTCCTACCTTTGTTTTTCCAGTGCACGTATCATTCATAATCATTTCATCAATCGGGTACATAACTAGAGATCTGACCCACCTCATTAATCGATAAAATGAAATTCAAAAATGGGTTCATCACAAGGACCTGACCCTTCCTCATTTACACTTATCATCCATAATCATTTTATCAAATCGGTACATTAAAAGAGACCTGACCAGTCTCATTAAATAAGAAATTGAAACTCACAAATGGGTACATCAGAAGGACCTGACCCTTCCTCATTTACACTTATCACGCATAATCATTTCATCAAATTGGTACATGACGAAGACCTGACCAGTCTCAATAAACAAGAAAATTAAACTACTAGTAGGGTACATTACGAGGATCTGACCCCACCTCACAACCCTTCATCGTTCATAATCATTCGATCACCTGGGTACATAACTTGAGATCTGACCCACCTCATTAAACAAGGAATACAATAATTACATTATGAAAACTAGACTCAAGCTAAAAAAACTATACTCCTACCTCAATTCAATAAAATTAATCATTGCCAATCTCCCTACAGAGTATTTGCCAACAAGGAATAAGTAAGTATTAATTTCTAGAAATAAACATAACGAGTCAACATAGTAATTGCTAATTTATTTTACAGACAAGTTGCTGAACCAGAAGAAAAATTTTCTGCAGCTTCACCAACAACTCAGCTGAAGATTTAAACTACTCATTTGGTTCTTTGGTATAAATACAAAAGCAATGTGTTCAAGACCATCCCAAACTAACTAATGTTTTAGTATTTAGTCACTAATCACAACTAAATATTTCAAAAAAATTGTAATATAACAACTACAACAACTAGTAACATTTGTACAACTTAAAATATATCAACCAATTTCTCTCTATCCAAAAACTTTGTGATGCTTGTGTAATTCAATAAAATTCACTGCAATAAAACCTGTTGCAATCATCCATAACCTACGAAAACTTGTAAAGTCCATAATACAATAACTTCATTTAAAAACAAGTCACTATGTCAATAGACCATATCGGTAAACCGAAAAGAACGAAGAACAGAAAGAAGAAGCAAAGACGGGTATGAGAAGTATAGAATGCGGCGTCAGTTCCACCGTCGTATTTAGACGATTAATGAGACTCACATAATGTTAAAAGATGACTCAACCGTCCAAAGTGTTAATTTCATGTCAAAAGCGCTGCAGGATATTGTTTTTATCTCGAAAACTGCTGAACTGAAAGAGACGGCACATCATAACGTTGCCATACTACGCTTTGCTTCTTCTTTCTGTTCTTCTTTCTTTTCGGTTTACCGATATGGTCTATTAAATTTAAAATAAAACAACTAACAAAGAATCTGAACAATAATACACCAACTTAGTTCCAGTTTTTCTACAAGCCTAATTCTAGTACCACAAATGACGCGACCGAATCGTGACGTCAATAAAACGCTCGATTCACTGCCCACTGCATAGCTTGGACTCAGTCTACAACTTCCAACACGTAAACGAAACACGTGCATACCTCATTAGTTCCCAAAACGACCACTATGGTGCGCTTCAGTCTCTACACAAAAAACAAGTCGACGAATCTCTCAGTCTATCTTCCAAGCCATGCTATTGCCTGGCTAGCAAGTTAGTGAAGGTTAAGTGACAAGTCAAAAACCAAAACTGCTAATTGTGCCAGGATTTGCGCAAAAACAATCTCCATGTGGGTTTTTTCTATATACCACCCACCCAGTATAAACATGTGTTTAATTACCTAGCTAATTCCTACCGAAATATTACAAGCGAAGCAAGAAAAGTTTCCCTAGTGTTTTTGCCCTTTCCCTCCTACCTTTAAAAGTTACTTATTTCTGACTAGCTGTTTCATGAAAAGTTTAGAATGTACTACATATTATTCAACAAATTAAAAGGCGTTTAACTCAATAATAATTTTATTCCAATTCTCCAAAACAATTTATATCAACTGACGAATACGTCAAACTTCTGGGAAAGACTTATGATTTAATGAACAAATGTTTGGTACCAACAAATTCCGCTAAAAAAGTTAGACAACATTCGACTTAATGAATTCGTACAGTGCGATAAGTCCATCAGCATTGGGATGAATGTCATCAAAAACACCAACACCATGGCATTTCTCAAAGTAAGTTTCATTGAAACCTCCATCTACCATAAAAACAGCACTGCAGTCAATAACATTAACAGAATTTTCTAGAAATAAAAAATAAAAACATTTTAGTTCCGCAATAAATTTGCTAAAATAAATAATTTTTAATAAATCTTCAATCTACTAACCTAAAGAATTACGTTCCATCAACTTCTCATTCAATACAAGTAACTCATCAGTACAATTTTCTAGTACTTTCGGTATAGCTGCAACATTACACAAATAAATTTCTCCAACTTTCTTTCTGCGAAGTTCTTGAAGCACAGCATCAATATTTGATAAAATTACAGGACATGGAACATCCTAAAGCCAGAAAAAAGGACAATGTTATATGTAAGAGGACAAATTTCTGATAACAAGTAGACAAATATACTCACTTGTAGCAAATCATTTGTTCCAATCATGACCAAAACATCTTTTCGCTCAAAATCAATAAAAGTTCTCACAAGAGCATCTCTTAATGACTGGCTTGTCAATCCTCCTTGACACAACAAAAACCGACCTACCACAAAGAATTCACTAAAAATTAAACACTTCTTACCAATTTCATATATTCAATAAACTATCATGTACTTACCATTCACATCATTTTCTACTCTCTTCACCATACGCAAAGCAACTGAGTCTCCACACGGCAAATCTGAAGTCTGGGATTCCCAGGTTCTTTTTGGCGTTTCCAGACTCGAGTCTGGAAACGGCAAATTATTTCCAGACTTTACCTGGGAAAGGATTACCGTTTCCAGCCCCAAACCTGGGAATCCGTGGGCAAGCGGCTCTGTCCCAGACTGCGCCTGGGAAAATGTGGCGAGGGACGCCACGACAATGTGCGTAACAAGGAGTTTATTTCAAAGCGCATGGTATTTGCGTTCTTTGAGTAGGCCGCCCACTTCACGCGCGTGTTAGGCGGGTCGGCCTACCCAGTGTCTCTCGAGCGCTTACGACGCTTCTCTCGTGTAGGCCGTGTAAAGTGGAATGACCAAAGATGCATGTTGCATTTGCGACGGTGGCGCCAGTGTTGCCAGATCGTGGGAAAGTTCCCTATGAACAGGAATTTTTGAGGTCAAAGGGAAAAAAAAAATGGTCAAAAGGGAATTTTTAAAGCCTGAGAGTTTTCATTTTGCTAGGGTTTTATCGAAAAAGTGATTCAAAAGGGTAAAAAAGGTTTGAAAAGAGAAATTTCGCTGCCCTGCGAGGGAAAAACGGCTCCCACCGTCTCGCAACTCTGGGTGGCGCGGCCGGTGGTCGTCAGCTGAACCAAACTAACCACTTGTGATCTTGCCCGAAGTGAGTATTTTTGCTTGCTGTTGCCCGCCATTTTTCTGTCTTGACAATTCTGACTATTTGCGCCTAGCTGTGCGTTTAGCTTTTTTATATTGGTGCAGAAATGTAATTCAGAACTCTATTCTGCCAAGTACATTTGTTTATTAAGGACGTGAGGCTCTGTTTACGAGCCGACCTAACCTCTTAACCCTAAAAGTTTTCTTCCTTTCTTTTCGTCCTTTCAACTTATATCAATGTGCTTCATTAACCAAAACTATGTTTGGTGTTGTGCGAGTAGCCTAGAGCGCCCCCAGTTTGGTGCCTGAATCGTTTTCTTTCGTGAAATGAATGTCTAGTTGTTGGCTTCGTCTTGCTGCTTCAAGGGAGATAGGCTGATTCATTTTATTTCATTTTAATGGCACCAGAAGTGTTATTCATTGAGCCCCTGTAACAAAAGAACAAATCGCGTCAAACATATGAGTCTACTGAACTTGCAATACATGGCACTTTTTTGTATGGAACTTTTCCAAGCCAGCCATGCACCTGCACTTTCAATTTCCATAAAGATCAACAGTTTTGCTGTGTGCTCTTCAATCTTAGGTTTGCATTATTCTCATGTATTGCTGTTGCTGCCCGGCCTGATGGACTTAATGGTCATCCTTTTTTCCTGTGAAATCAAATCGGATTCGGTGTTGAATGTGTCACATTTTGTGCTTCGCAGGTTGATGCTGAATAATCAATACGCTTAGTTATCTGTGTGGCCTGTGTACGCTTTTTGCATGTAAGTATAGTATTTCTCGTTATTTTTGATTTCAATCTGCTATTTTACTGTTGCAGGAAAATTGTTTGTTTTGTTTCTGTGGAAAGACAATGGATTCTTTGCCCTGCTTCGCAAGTTGATGCTGAGTAAGAGGCGTCATTTATCAGTCTGCAGTCTGGCCTGAGCAAGCTTTTTATTTGTAAGTAGTGTAGTGTTTCTTGTTTTTTGGGTTGGTGGGTGGGTGTGTTTTATTTAATCTGATTCTTTGGTCCTCACCATCAAGTAATAGAACAACGTATTAAATGATTGCAATACATGGCCCTTTTTTTATGGAACTTCTCCAAGCCAGCCCTGCACCTGCACTTTTAATTTATATCAATTGCTTCACTTTATTTCATTTGATTTCATTTTAATGGTACCACGAGTGTTATTTTTTTACTTTAATGTTGCAGGAAAATTGTTTGTTCTGTTTTGCTGAATTATGGGTTCTTTGATGGAGGAATATTTTCTGGATCTTTCATCATGTGAAGCCTTAAAGAAGTACCTGCGAAAAAGTACCTTGAAGGAGGCAACAATTAATACCCTATGTGGTATGTCATTTCTTTTTACCTGTTTTTTTGTGTTTGTGTGGAAGGTCACTTCCTCCTCTCTTCTCGTGTACTGCATGCCTTTACCATCCCCCCCTTTTTTTGTAGCCTAGTTTCTTTTGCATGCTTCTCATTGGATAAAAATGGATGTTGATGAAATGCATGGTTCTGATGATGAAAGGAATGAGTCCTCTGATGAGGAAGAGGAAGATGCTGATCTTAGTTCTTTGGAGCTTCTGCCTAATGGCAGGAGAGATATGCAGCACGCTGCAGTAAATATGGTGGTTGAAATGAGGAGTTATCCGGGAATGACTAGAGTCGGTGTCAGAAGGGCAATGTGGTGGTGCTGAACTTGTAATGAAAGTGAATAATTTGTCACTGCAGGAGGATGTTTCTGAGTATCTAAATATGACTGGACGTCTTAATGACCCTAGGGCACAAAGGCTTCTTTCAAAATTCAGTGGTGTCAATCCCTTTAAAGGATTGAAGTCTGACAACGGTCAGCGGTCAGGCATTAAGAAATATTATCATTTTATTGAACCTGAAACCATTTTTATCAATGAACGAATGGATCAAAGGCTTGTTGGAGAAGGTGCCTATGGCTTAGTTCCTGTTCCCAATACCTACCAATATGCTTCTGTTATTGAATTTTTGAAAATGCTAGCTCGGAAAAATAATGTCATGGACTAAATGAGAACCCGTCGTCCTTCTGACAATGGCATGATGGAGGGATTCACTGATGGTGATGAGTTTCTTGAGCATGCACTGTTTCAAGAGTACCCTGATGCTTTCCAGCTCTGTCTCTATGGGGATGCGTCGCCCCCATGCAGTAATAACCGATCTACAAACCCCAGGAGTGAAATAACCGATCTACAAACCACACGAGTAAAGTAACCGATCTACAAACCCCAGGAGTGAAACATCCGATCTGCTTTTGCCCAGGAGTGAACTATCTGAAGTAACATTTTTGGCGGTTTTGACTTATTGGTGTACTTTAACAGAACTCGCTAGGAGCAACATTTCTGATCCTTATGACAATTTCTGTTTATGGCACCTGAAGCGAGATATTTATATAATACTGAATAATCGATCTACGTCTGCGGTCGATTCTCCCGCGAAAATATCCGATCTGCATCCGCTCACGTCCCGGCAGAGCGCGCCTGCCGCTTTCCCGTCACCGAGTGTGGCGGTGGCTGTTGCCGGTTCTCAGGTTTGTGAAAGTCAGTCAGTCTAGAGTAGAATGAGACACACAAACGTAGAGAGTACCGGGTGTTTCTTTGAATGCGTGTTGCGGGATTGCATACTCGCCAGCGCTGCAGGGGCCATGGCGCCTTACCGTGGAATGGGGTAGGCAAACTCGCAACACTGTTACGCATTCAAAGAAAACACCCGGAACAACGCCATTGAGACAGTATTTTGCGAGTTTGCGACGCCTCAGATAGCGATAATGTTGGTCTGCATAATGCCTTCAATCATAATATTTCGATTTATTTATATTTCATCCATTACAACCACTGAGATAAATATAGATCTTGCTCCCGGACACCTATCTCACCTTACAAAACCTACAGAATGAATAAATTCTACAAATTGTAATTATATGGGAGGGTGAAAACTTGTCCTTGCGATATCTCAGAACTGGTAGAATGCAGATCGTAAGTTTCACTCCTGGGCAAAAGCAGATCGGATGTTTCACTCCTGGGGTTTGTAGATCGGTTACTTTACTCGTGTGGTTTGTAGATCGGTTATTTCACTCCTGGGGTTTGTAGATCGGTTATTACTGCATGGGGGCGACGGATGGTGTTGATCCAGCCAGAAGGGGTGGTCCCAAAAGTGGAATACATGTGATTTATAATTTCAGTATCTCTGTTCTAAATCTCCCTCCCGCCTTATTCTATTCAAGTGAATCCATTTTCCCTTTGGCCATGGCAAATGCTAATGACTGCAAAGGAACATTTGCTGCAGTTCTTGGCCGTTTTGTGGAAGAACTTCTTCAACTGGAAGATGGTGTTAGAGTATTTGTAAATGGCGGTTTCATGACTATTAGAGCTACTCTTGTAGCAGTAAAGGGAGATGCCAAGGCGGTACACGAAATTCTAGGTTTTCTTTCCTGTTCTGCACGACATTTTTGTCCGCTGTGCATGATAAGTAGAGATCAATTGCATAGGGGCCAAATTGTTATTGGGCCGATTCGTACTCCAGCTGCGACAGATCATTATTTGCAAAGGATACAAGAGAATCCTGCAGTGTCCACTGAGTGTGGTTTAAGATACCGAACCTGCCTGCATGATAGTAGGTATTTTCGAGCTGAGAACAACGCGACATTTGACTTGATGCACGACGGTCCAGAAGGTATTATAATGATGGTGATAAGGTTGTGCCTAAAACAGTTTGTTTGTGTGGACAATGAGTTTCAAGTTGAGGAGTTGAATCAACGAATATTTGCCTTTGACTATGGACGTCAAAACTCTAGAGATAAGCCGACACCAAACTTTTCATATCAGTCACTTGAAACCGCTGATACTACCCATAGTCAGGTCATGAATGCTGGTCAAACAATGGTTCTCTTCCGTGCACTTCCTTTTTTGTTGGACAGCATTGGCCAGAATGGCATTGCTGAAGACAATGATTATTTGCAATATTTCTTGTTATTATTACGAATTTTTGAAATTGCGTGTGCTCCAAGGCTACCTAGAAATGTCATACCCTACTTACGAAGGTTACTTGAAACATTCAGGGTTACATGGTACAATTTGTTCCCTAATGTCCATCCCATCAATAAGTTTCACCATCTCATGCACCTCCCAGACAATATCTTAAGAAAAGGGCCTCAAAGAGCGTATTGGTGCTTTAAGGAAGAAGGAAAAAATTGCCCACTGAGAAGGCATGTAGTCATCTGTAATAATTTCAAGAACCCTCAGAAAACAGCCATGGAACAGGCTCAGATTCATGTTTCCAAATTTTGGGGCACTCATAATGACACAGTGCAATATGCTAGAAAATTTGTGAAGAGTCGAGATGTTACTGTTGCTATGTCACCTGCTAGGCTACATCTTGTGACCTTAGGATTTGAAGATGGTGATAAGATCAGAGTCTGTGATGCAGTCACTGTATGGAGTTTTGTCTACAGAGTAGGAGAGTTCCTTCTCTACAGCAAGGCATCTGAAAATGGCAATGGTCTGCCCCGCTTTGCAAAAATTCTATCCATTGTTTGTCCAAATTACTCTGAACAGACTTGGTTTGCTGTGGAGCCATGGGAAACTATTGGTTTGGTTGAAAGGTTCAATAGCTATTCAATTGCTATGAGAAAGAATCCTCCAACACACCTCATTGACCTGAAAGATCTACCTATCCATCCACCATTAAGTAAATGGTCGGATTATTCTTCTGATGCCACTTATCTCTGCTTGAAGTATAAGGTGTATTAAGTGGTACGTAAGCCAGAAAGAGTTGTGTGTCTGCATGTGGGGGTTGGGTGCTAGCTGTGTTTTACCCCATCATTCATTGAATTAATCATGATAATTTTATTTCAAAGCTTTTCTATTAAACTTATATGTGTCTTTCCATTATTTTAATTTTTTTATGTTTAATTTGTTGCAGAGCAAGAAGTGGATGGATCTTCGTTCATAGAGATGACTGAAGGTTCTTTGCGCGCCAATTTTCCATCCATCAATTTTGGTCAGCGTAAAGAAGGTTTGAAAGTAATTAACAACATTTTATAATCTAAAGAGAAGTTTCTCTTTTCTTCAAACAACCAGCAAATTGTTTTGGATGAAATTTTTGATGCTGCCCTAATTAAAGTAATGAGCCCCAAAGAGCTCTCAGTATTTTTGCAAGATAAATGTCGTGGAGTTCTACCAGAAACAATTGTTCTTTTACTAAGTAAGTGTATGTTGTTATTTAGTGCCCTTTTAAAGTCAAGAGCAAAGTAATGTTTTCATTCAAATCTTTTTTAGATGAAGAAGTGGATGGTGAATCTTTTCTAGAATTTACCGATAATTCTTTACTGTCCAATTTTCCTGACCTGTCGTGCAAACAGAGACTTTCCATTTTAAAAGTTATCGCCAATGCCAGCTATGAGCATCAAACAGACTCTCCTACATTTCAAAATGTTAATGTTTCACAGAATTCACCTGAAGATGATTTGGTGAGTTAAATTTTAGCAATTCACACTCTAACTTTGGAATTTTTTTATTTTTTTTTCTTCTATTCAGGGATGTGGTATTCTTCAAGGTTTTGTTGATGGTGAAGGTTATTTAAGAGCTGTAACAGATGATACAAGGGACAAAATTGATGTGGCTCCTTGTTTTAGTGCTTCTTTTTTAAAGAAGAGGAAAAAAGACAGCAAAGCTACTTCTAAGAAGCCAAAGTTCAATTCTGAAGATGTTGTATGTACAGTTTTTTGTCTAGTTTCATGTCGGTACCTTAACTGTCACACTACACCAATTGTACTGACTCTTATTTTGTGCAAATTTTGCTTGTTATACATATCCTTGAAACTTTTGAACTGGCGTTTGAAAGTAATATTGATTTCTGATTTGAGCATTTTGATGACTTGTTATACACCAAGGTATGATAAGACAAATCAAGGAACAAACACAAAACTATGTATACTTCCAGTTCAAGAATGTGTGGTCCTATATAGATATAAATGAACTGACAGCTGAATTCAGTGGAACTTTGACAAAGAGGCAAAAGTCCCACTGAATTATTAACTTGTGTTCCAGCCAGATATTATTTTGGACTTATTTTTTACTGTTATTTTCTTTCATTTAAGCTCTGGTTCAAGCTCAATGAAGCTCTCGAACCTTGACACGTTGCTACCAAACACTGCTCATTTTTTAAATGTCCAAGTAAAATGCTCAAATCAGTTAAAATTCATTTTAAGTGGTATTTTAATTGTTATAGCAATGGTATTAAAACAGCAACAGTTCAAATTAATTGTGTTTTAATTCATATCCTCCAATTTCAGGAACCATTAGACGTACTCACTCCCCTAAAGGCTAGCCATGATGGGCGTAAAGTTATAGACTTTATTACGTCTAAAAAAGTTTGTGATAATCATCACCAAAGAGTAATGATGAGCATTCTCTATGACTATCACTGTGCTGACAATGAAAGCCCGTTAAAATAGTAAGTACAATGAACATAAGTGCAGAACAATTATTTTAAAGAGTGGACCTTGCCTCTAACAAATATTAATGAGTCTCTCTGCATTTGTTTTATAGTTATCCTGCCACTGTACAAAAAATTGCAATGGCGAAAGGCATTGTAAAAGCCTTTCCAGATCTGTGTGATGTAACAGGAGATTGCGCTTGGGTAAATAAGATAATATCTTAATGATCTGACTATTAAAAGTTCTCTCCTTTGACTTTTCATTTTTGGTGTCAGGCATCCTGGCTTGAAATAGTTAAGACGAAATTCGAAACTATTCAGGCACGTCTTCAACCACACCAGAAAAGAAATTCTAAGTCAGGAGCAAAATTAACTTCTGGTATTATAAAGGCCAGAACTCGCACTGAAAGCACTAGTACTACGTCAGCACATTCTTCCTCATCCTCAACTTCAGTGGCATCACACCCCACCGAAGTACCTGAGGATATCAATAATGAGGTTTGATGGCGCTCCCACTATGCCTTGTATTCTGCTGGATTTCAAGACCGAAATGTTAGATATGAGATGGAACTATAGTGAGTGCTCAAGTTGTTTGGATCAGAAAAGTTTAATAGTGTGCCATTAAACCCAACTCAGCAGCTAATAATACAGTTTTAAATAGTAATAATATGTTTATTTTTGATTCATGAATCAAAACTATAACTTAGCCATCCAAGCAAATCAAGGTTATATTATTTGGTGATGAGTTGGATTTTATGGCACAGTATTCTCCTATCTAAAGATCTTGAACCCTTCCAATAATTCCATCTCATCTCGAAGATTTCGGTCTAGAAAGTACAAGACACCTTGATGTATATCAGATAATATGGACTAAGAGCTGTCATTGACACTTCAAATGTTTGACTTTCTGCTTATTTTGCAGATGCAAACAATGGATCATATGCTCCCAATACCTGCTAATAAGCAAATAATTAGTTTGGCACTCTCCCAAACATATGGTCATAGAAGAAAATGGATACTGGATGAATTGCCCTCTGCAACTGAAATTATTTTGCGATACAAGCATTTGAAGAGCTTTGGAGGAGAAATGGTATGATTTTTTATTTTTAATCTTATGTTGTTCATTGTTGTGCAGGAACAAGGAAATTACCAACTCTTATTAACACGGTTTTGTCTAATACAGTATCATTTTGTTTCAGATATCACAGGAATTCAGAAGAATTCATAAGCTGCATGATGATGCTCTCTCAAAGTTCAAACTTGCTCGACCTTTCATCAAAGAATATTCTAAGACTGTAAAACCTCAAATGTATGAGGAAGTTTGCAGAAAGTTTAGCAATGGTATAAGTGAACCTACACCTACATTTTGTTCATTGTCAATATTATAAATTTTTCACTGTTGGTTTTCTTATTTTCTGCTTTTGTTCCAGAAAATGTTGTAGCATTAGTTCTGCTAACCAAAGTTCTGTCTGTGACAGTCAATCAGAACACAGCTGACGCAGTGGAACGGGAGCATATGAAAAATTTTAAATCTCTAATTGAAGCCACTCCAAGTAGTGCACTGTTCCAAGTTGTCCCAGTAAGCATTGTAATCTTAGTATTGTGACCATTTTTGTTAATTTTGATCCCTCACCACAAACTCTTTTTATTTAACAGGAAGGAACTGACGTTGAGTCTTATATCTCTGTGGAAACTCACCCTGTTCTCTCAGAGCACACAACACCAATTTTCCCAGTTCTTCTGTGGTCTACTCGAGACCTTTGCTCAGGGATGATCTATATGAAGATAGACAAACAAACAGTGTCTTTTCCTTGGATGTGTGGAAGTGGGCAGTATTTTGAAAGCTTTTGAAATCTTCATCAAAGCTCATCATGTATTCATGGTAAAGTACCATCCTTACCTGAGGACCACTGTATGTGAGTACTTTGAGTGTCTCTATGGCATCAAATCCCCAATAAGTTCTGTTGTCCGATTTATTACAGCTCTTAAAAATATGTAGAAACTTCTTTTGTTAAGTTTTTCTAAATTTAAAAAAATGTCAGCTTTTAATGCTTGTTCCTTGTTTTGGTGATGTAAATAATACCATGCGCTAGTCTTTGTTTCAGCAACTGATATGTTTACCAGATTCATATTCCCTCAGATTTTTTTTTTCTTATAGTTTGTAGTTTTTTTTTAGAATGGAATATTTTTGGCTGATTTTATGCTCTTTAGTTGTGGGTTAACACTTGTGTTCTGCTGTTGTCATAGCTTTGGCTTTGTACTAACAGTGCAACGCAAGATTTAAAGTCTGAGGTTTGTTATGGCTTAAGGAATAGCGATCAATGTGATTGCCCAAGCTGGTTTCCTTAGAATTTTTTATTGACTTTTGCCTGTGTTAATGAGACGAGATCTCCAAAATGTGGGTGGAGTAATGTAAATTGCCCAAGCTGGCTCCCTTGAATTTTTATTGACTTTTTTTCTGTGTTAATGAGATCTCCACTATATGGAGTAATGGAGCCTTTTTAGGATTTCATATGCTCAGGAAATTCTTTTAAAGTTGCAATGAGACTTGATATGTACCTTGCTCTATCACCAGTGGTGTTAGTTCATTATATTTGGGCTTTCTCAATGTCTTTGCGTGCTAACAGCAAACATCTGAATGTATATTTTAAGAAATTATTGAAAAAGACTGACCCAAATATTCTTAAGTGACATTGCAGACTTGAATACTAGATAATTTAATTTTCTTCTGGTGCTTGTTGTTTAAAACTGTTTTAAATGTAAGTTGCACCCAGGATTGACTTCCTGTTCAAGTTAAGTAAAACCTCTGTGATTCTATGTGATTAGTAAAGATATACTACCTCAATTGAAGCAGGAAATAAATAAAATGAAACATGATTTAGTTTAAACGGGTTTTAAATGTTAAGTTGCACCCAGGAATGACTTTCTGTTTAAGCTAAGTAAAATCGGGGGTGCACACAATGATCTACCAAAATATGTCCTACCGCCGTAAAATAAATTAAAGGAAAATTAAAGTGAAAGAATGCTGTTTTTAAAACATCTACCAATATTTGTTCTACCAGAATAAAAGGAAAAATTAAAAATCAGAAAGGAATAATAAAAATATTATTTGTAAAAATCCTGGTGCAATGGGGAAAAATGCAGAATAAAATATCCTTCCAAAAATATTTAAAAAAATCCTCAGAAATTCATTTTTTTTCTTAGTATTTTTTAAACGTTTGGTAGATGATTAATTAGTAGGATATTTTTATCCTGCATTTTCCCCCACGGCACACAGTGGAGTAAAGTCGAACAAAGAGGGTCATAGCTAAAACATGCTGGGAATTGCACAAAAATTGGTTTGTGTTTGGGGGGGCGTGAAGTGTGCTTGATCGGTTGCTGATATCCGTTAGCACCCCCCGGGCCATCCTGGGGGTGTCATCGGGGACCTCACGAGGTCGCCGATGACGCCCTTCTTGAAAATTCCTATCCTGAGATTGTCGAGGGTCCTCGATCGATTCCCGGTGTCCGTTCGCACCTCCCGCGTCATCCTGGGGGTGTCATCGGAGACCTCATGAGGTCGCCGATGACGTCGTCCTTCTTGAAAATTCCTACCCTCAGGTTTTCGAGTGCACCCAATTGATTCCCGGTGTCCGTTCACTCCTCCTGGATCAACCTGAGAGGAGTGTCATCGGAGACCTCATAGACCGAAATAGGACATATGATTTGTTGCATGGTGTCGCGCATTGTATCCACTAGTGGCGTACTGGTGCACGCCCAAGGCAGGCCGTCATCTGCAACCCAGTGGCGGATCCAGAGCCAGCCTTTGGGGCAAAGTATTACTTTTTGCCTACTTACAGGGGCAAAGTATTACTTTTTGCCTACCTTTCAGGCGGCTATCGAGGAGCCATGGGGCAAAAGGCCTGTCGCCCCTGGATCCGCGCATGCTGCAACTTCGTCAGGTCCTCATTGAAACATCCAGGTTAAATCGGGAGGTGCAAACAGACACCTGGAATCGATCGGGCCCCCTCAAAAACCCCAGCATACCAATTTTTAAAAAGGGCATCATCGGCGACCTAATGAGATAATGAGGTCTCCGATGACATCCCCAGGATAACCTGGGAGGTGCAAACGGACACCGGGAATCGAACGGGGACCCACGAAAATCTCAGGATATGAATTTTCAAGAAGGGCGTCATCGGCGACCTCATGAGGTCCCCAATGACACCCCCAGGATGACCCGGGAGGTGCAAACGGATATCAGAAATCGATCATGCACACTTCAACCACCTAACCCCAAACACAAACCAATTTTTGTGCAATTCCCAGCATGTTTTAGCTATGACCCTCTTTTTTCGATTTTACTCCACTGTGTGCCGTGGGGAAAAATGAAGGATAAAATATCCTACCAATTAATCATCTACCAAACGTTTTAAAAATACTAAGAAAAAAAAATTTCTGAGGATTTTTATAAATATTTTTGGTAGGATATTTTATTCTGCATTTTTCCCCACTGCATCAGGATTTTTACAAATAATATTTTTATTATTCCTTTCTGATTTTTAATTTTTCCTTTTATTCTGGTAGAACAAATATTGGTAGATGTTTTAAAAACAGCATTCTTTCACTGTAATTTTCCTTTAATTTATTTTACGGCGGTAGGACATATTTTGGTAGATCATTGTATGTTACCCCGGGACATCACAATGCATGCACTTGAAGTACTGTTCTCATTAAAGAGATCTGTCTGAATAACTTAAGAATCCCACCAAAATTATAGATCACAAAGGGTCATCATTTCATACCACACATAGAAATATAGTAAATCTACATGATTTCCTAGTTCCTACATCAAGACACAAGCCATGACAGTTGAAAATAGTCCATACCTATGATAACTTTCCCTTTAAAATGTTAGAGGTCCTAAAGTGGTAACAAAAGCAAATTAATCATCCCCAACCCAACCAAATACAAAAGCAACACGTTGTTTGATGAGTGGAGATAAGTAGCCAAAACAATCTTGATCAACCTGATAAGAATCTTCATACACATCATATTCTTAAAGGCCTCATCCCACTTGACCTGCAACACGACAAACACCATAGTGAAAAAAAAGAACACCATACCTCTCCTTTTAAAAATTGCATAAATAAATCAAAGGGAGGATAAGGATAGAGTGCAAGGATACAGAGCTGAAAAAGAAAAAAAAAAGATTCATACTTACAAGTGAAACTTGTGTGCAATACAAAAGGTCAGGCCCTGATCCAAACAAGCACAAGAGAGTGGCACCTGCAACCATCAACTTAGGCCGTATGCTGGCCAGTTAAACGCTGTAAACAATACAAAACTAATTTACACCATTAATCTCAACACATGCTTTTAATCCGATCACACTCAAAGGAAAGTGAGCAATACTATTGTAATAAGTGTAGTAAAACAGACCGATGAAATGCATAAATCAGAACTTTATACTCACTTGAAAAAATGCTCCAATGAACCCAGACCCTGATCCTCACAAAGGGAACAAGTTTAAGAAGACTCATCGCCATCCCGACCAACAGCTTTTATTCGTTTCTCCACCAGTTGAATCCTGTAACAATACAAAATAAATTGAAAATACAGATCTCAACACATCTTTCAGACTTTCAGCTAACATCCAAAACAACACTCCAAGGAAAGAGAGTACCACTGCTGTAATTTAATCAAGAGAATATGAGGAATGAAGCAACATTTAATACATTTTAATGTTTCTCGGATGGAGCCATGTAGACAATAAAATTTTGAAAAAGATTGCATATGCATATTAAAGGAGGCTCAAATTAGCATGCAGCTCACAAAACAAGGTGATGCTAAAGAAAGCAATTGATGTAAGGAAAAGAGAAAATGCAAGAACAAAACCTTTATACTCACCTAAAAAAATGCTAACACTCGATTGAAGTGACAAAACCCTGGTCCTCACAGATGGAACAAGGTAAAGATGATGGCCACCACCCCCACCATCAACTTTCATTCATCTCTACGCCGGTTAAATCCTGTGACAACAGTACGTAATTAATGGAGAATATTTATTTCAATTCATGTTTCTACTCGGACACACGCAAAGGAAATAGAACCACACTATTGTTATATTATCAAGAAAATTAGGAAACCAAATCATTTAATACGTTGTTCTATTACTTGATGGTGAGGACCAAAGAATCAGATGAAATAAAACACGCCCACCCACCCACCCACCCAAAAAACAAGAAACACTACTCTACTTACAAATAAAAAGCTTGCTCAGGCCAGACTGCAGACTGATAAATGACGCCTCTTACTCAGCATCAACTTGCGAAGCAGGGCAAAGAATCCATTGTCTTTCCACAGAAACAAAACAAACAATTTTCCTGCAACAGTAAAATAGCAGATTGAAATCAAAAATAACGAGAAATACTATACTTACATGCAAAAAGCGTACACAGGCCACACAGATAACTAAGCGTATTGATTATTCAGCATCAACCTGCGAAGCACAAAATGTGACACATTCAACACCGAATCCGATTTGATTTCACAGGAAAAAAGGATGACCATTAAGTCCATCAGGCCGGGCAGCAACAGCAATACATGAGAATAATGCAAACCTAAGATTGAAGAGCACACAGCAAAACTGTTGATCTTTATGGAAATTGAAAGTGCAGGTGCATGGCTGGCTTGGAAAAGTTCCATACAAAAAAGTGCCATGTATTGCAAGTTCAGTAGACTCATATGTTTGACGCGATTTGTTCTTTTGTTACAGGGGCTCAATGAATAACACTTCTGGTGCCATTAAAATGAAATAAAATGAATCAGCCTATCTCCCTTGAAGCAGCAAGACGAAGCCAACAACTAGACATTCATTTCACGAAAGAAAACGATTCAGGCACCAAACTGGGGGCGCTCTAGGCTACTCGCACAACACCAAACATAGTTTTGGTTAATGAAGCACATTGATATAAGTTGAAAGGACGAAAAGAAAGGAAGAAAACTTTTAGGGTTAAGAGGTTAGGTCGGCTCGTAAACACAGCCTCACGTCCTTAATAAACAAATGTACTTGGCAGAATAGAGTTCTGAATTACATTTCTGCACCAATATAAAAAAAGCTAAAAGCACAGCTAGGCGCAAATAGTTAGAATTGTCAAGACAGAACAATGGCGGGCAACAGCAAGCAAAAACACTCACTTCGGCAAGGAGTCTGGCCAGTCTAGCCAGACTCCTTGACTTCGGGCAAGATCACAAGTGGTTGTCTAGTTTGGTTCAGCTGACGACCACCGGGGGGGCCACGCGCCACCGCGCCACCGCGCCACCGTCGCAAATGCAACATGCATCTTTGGTCATTCCACTTTACACGGCCTACACGAGAGAGGCGTCGTAAGCGCCCGAGAGACACTGGGTAGGCCGACCCGCCTAACACGCGCGTGAAGTGGGCGGCCTACTCAAATAACGCAAATACCATGCGCTTTGAAATAAACTCCTTGTTACGCACATTGTCGTGGCGTCCCTCGCCACATTTTCCCAGGCGCAGTCTGGGACAGAGCCGCTTGCCCACGGATTCCCAGGTTTGGGGCTGGAAACGGTAATTCTTTCCCAGGTAAAGTCTGGAAAAGAGGCGCTTCCCAGGTTTTGTCTGGGAAAAGGGCCGCGCGCCCAGGAAAAGTCTGGAAATAATTTGCCGTTTCCAGACTCGAGTCTGGAAACGCCAAAAAGAACCTGGGAATCCCAGACTTCAGATTTGCCGTGCAATAACTAGTAAATTATTTACTTCAGGACACTAAAAAAAGAAAAAATAATAAAATTCCGATCCATAAAAACAAAACAAAAAATGAGGTATTTCAGCGGTTAGAAGAAAAAGATGAAGTTCCAAGATGGCCGCCGCGGACCACAACAAACCTTTAACTGTTTTCCGGGAAGCGGCTGCTAGCAGCCGCCCGAGCTCGGGAACTCGCACACAACTTATCTGACGTTACACCATGTATATCTTAGTCAACTTTGGTATCATTTTAATCGGGAGAGCGAAAGGAACACGACTAGAGTAATATCGGACCTGATAATTGTATATTTTAGGTTTTAAAAGGCTAAAAAAAGAAAGAACTCTTTGGTAAATTTGATTTTATGTAGGCCAATCTTCTTGAAAATAACAGTATTTTTTGTCACGTACCTGAAAACCTTGCCATAAATGTAACCAGGTTGTTTTCGTGCCTTTAACCTGCCAACAGGACGCCTTTACCCGTCCAAACTACCGTTTTACGAATTTAAAAGCTACAATACACAATTATCAGTTCCGATATTACTCTAGACATGTTCCTTTCGCTCTCCCGATTAAAATGATACCAAAGTTGAATAAGATATACATGGTGTAACGTCAGATAAGTTGTGTGCGAGTTCCCGAGCGCGGGCGGCTGCTAGCAGCCGCTTCCCGTAGAACAGTTGAAGGTTTGTTGTGGTCCGCGGCGGCCATCTTGGAACTTCTTCTTTTTCTTCTAACCGCTGAAATACCTCATTGAAATCCCAAAACCAAACTTACCGGCACATCACTTCGATATCCTTTTCCATGATGTAATGAACGTCCACCTCTCCACTTATACTTGGTGACTCGTCCTCTAGACAAAACTCTTCCATGATTGAAGTTACCACCACGAGGTTGAAAACCTCTTCGTGACCCTCTTGTTGAACCTTGGAAACCTCTTTGTGACCCTCTTGCTGTACCTTGAAACCCTCTTCGAAACCCTCTTGTAAAACCTCTACTCCTAGAACTTATACCACGTCTTAATCCTCTACTTCTGTTATTTTCTCCACGCACTGATCTTCGGTCACCATTACAAACCATGAACAATCTGAACAACCTGATCAGCAAATCCACAAACAACAACTCCATTCTCCTAATAACAAACCATTTTCAAAAATTACTAAAACATTTTAAACATTTAAATAAATTATCATTCAAGCATCTAAAACATAGTTACCATTTTAAATTATAAAGATTTTTCGGCCTGAACACATCAACAAACCAAAACCACAAAATTATATTTGTACCTCACAACAAAATCAACAACTCAGAATAGCATAGCAACTATCCCAAACATATACTAAACTTTCAACTGACCATCTTCATAAATAAACTACAAATTTTACTCAAATTATTTCTGTTGAAAAAATTCAATTACAAATTGAAATATTAATAATGTTACTTACATGTTTCATTATCACCAAAAATAATATTCTTTATATAAAAGTAGAGGGAATTCCACCACTGCAAGGGATATCGACGATTCATAGCTGAAAGCGCAATCTATTGGAAAACAAGAGAAACACTAAAAACAGATATACTCCTCTCTGACTACTGCTTCAGCACAGCCATTCCGCGCGCCGACTTCGTCCCTCTGTCCTTGTTGCACTCACAAGGCTGACCCATAAAGAGTGAGAGAGAAGACACTACTGAACGATACCCTGAATGCGCCTCCGCCTGCAGTCCAATGCTACTATCTCTCTCGCACCTACCGACCAACCTACACCGACCGACAAAAAGGAGAACGGAGGTAACCCAGCTCTTACGAAGCGCACCAACGAGAGTTTAGTTCACCAAAATGAAAGGAAGGATAAGCTACCCGATGAATACAAAAGGAGAAGACTACTAGGTAAAGTGAATACTTAAAGCTGAAGAAATTTCTTTCGGGAACAAAACGATAACACAACCAGTTCACACCAAACGAACAAGTTTCGTAACCTAAGAACATTCTACGCCAAATTATTTGTTTATTGGGCAATAATGATTTAATACCCAACGTGCCATCGTACAAATGTTATCTTCTGTTTACCATCAACTACCTACCTTGTTAAAGCTTAACCTAACCAGCTGTCATTCCATTCTAAATAGAAAATTTCAAAGGTGAAAAGGGGGAGTCTTTGACAGGTAGGAAAAAAATAAGCTTTCAAAGTTTATCACTAATATTTTACATTCAACATATGCCATGATTGAACAAACAAAAGTGAGGATCACCAAAGCAGTACACTTAGACCAAATGATAGTAATAATAAACAATGAAAAACAACAACTTTTTCAACGAAAAACATAAAAGCATCCATCAATTACTCAAAAACGACATCATTTTCAGCCAATGCCTGAAAGTCCATTTCATTTTGCAAGGCTTCGGGAATAAAATTTTTTAACACCTGCTTCTTCTGACAATAAAAGTCGTAAAGCAAATCACCTACAAACAAACGAACAAAACAAATAAAAATGATAGTTGTACATTTTATATGAATACAAAGAAAAAGCACACATCTTAAATAAATATTAACTTACTGTACGGTAATATGACTGTCCTCAACATATTTCTGGTTGAAACAATAAAAACTAATGGATTCTTCCCAGCACCAATCAGTCCATTCAACCCGTTGCAGCTCTCTGGGGTGATCTTTTTTGAATCGGTTTTGTTAAGATAATAAAATATCTCAACATCAGCATCAATGGCACAAATCATTTTGAAAGTAGGCCCAACAGCAGTAACGGCACGGAGAAAGAATGTATGGAGAAGCGGCTGTGATCGCGCGGTGGTTCCCCGGCCGCGTCCAGGGACAAACTCCGCCGCGCGCAGCGCTGCAGTCGCATCGGCGAGAACTCCAGCGGCGCTGCGCTGGGCCGCTATGGGCGGAGCGCGGCGCGAGCGCTTTACAGCGACGCTAGCTCCTGAGCCGTTCATTGCACAATTGGGGTGGAAACGGGTACTTATAGTACAAAGTTCAAGCTTTCCAACGGTATCAATAGATTTTCGATACGACGAATACATATAGAACAGCGACCAGAGAAAGAGAGAAGTGTGGCGCGCGGCGGCTCCCGTGGTAGTACGCGCGCGGCTATACTCGGCTATAGCTCTTAAACCATTGAAGATAGATGGGGGGTGAAAGCGAGGCGATTGTAGAGAAAAGTTCAAGCTCTCAGACCGTGATAACGCTTTTTCGATCCGAACCACGCAGCTCCGGTAGGACGGGCAAAAGGACTCGAGCTAATACGATTACGGCGGCTTCCAGGCGGACGGCAGCCGGCTGAGCGCACACGGGCGTCTCTTTCCTCGCCTTTATCTCTTAAACCACTGAAGATAGATGAGGGGTGAAAGCGAGGCGATTGTAGAGCAAAGTTCAAGCTTTCAGACCATGTTAACGCTTTTCCGATCTGAACCACGCAGCTCCGGCGGCTCCGCCGTGAACACCGCGAGCGCTTGCGCTGGCACGGGGTTAGGTGGGCGTGAGGTGTAAAGGGCCTCGTCGCTGTTGTTCGTTTGTTTGTTGTTGTTGTTGTTGTTGTTTTTGTGTCTTGTCTACTACACCCGAGGATTCATCATTTCACAATACTGTCGGCTTTTGTTTTCCAACTGACCTGACATGCCAACACCATTGTCCTCGACATCTCCCCGCCATTGCCGTCCAATATTGTTATGGCATATCTCACAAAATACCAATGTCAAAGGAAAAAAAAAATATGGTTAAAAGTAAGTTGTCATAGAACACACTCATCAAGTTTCAATAAACAGTAATTACCAAAATAAAAAAAATAAGAAGCACTTCTGTAACATTTAAAAGAAAATTATCTTTATAAGTAGTTAGTTAAATGACTGGCCCCTATGACAGCTTATTTGCATGACAGAGTGTGTTCTGAGCACTTTTTACCAACAGAGTGGTCAGCGTCCTGTGAAACCAAATTACGTGATATATGTTTCTTATTGCCCATAAACTTCGAATTTAATTAACTATATTAATCCATATCACCAGTTACACTACAAAGTGAAAACAAAAGCCAAAACCCGCAACAAAGACAACGCTTTAGCCCGCACGGCCGCACTGATCGCAGCGAGGGCCACAGCGCGGCCTCGCGCAGCCGCTGGCGGCCGGCCGGGCGGTGTTAACGGCGGAGCCGCCGGAGCTGCGTGGTTCGGATCGGAAAAGCGTTAACATGGTCTGAAAGCCTGAACTTTGCTCTACAATCGCCTAGCTTTCACCCCCCATCTATCTTCAATGGTTTAAGAGCTATAGCCGAGGATAGCCGCGCGCGTACTACCACGGGAGCCGCCGCGCGCCACACTTCTCTCTTTCTCTGGTCGCTGTTCTATATGTATTCGTCGTATCGAAAATCTATTGATACCGTTGGAAAGCTTGAACTTTGTACTATAAGTACCCGTTTCCACCCCAATTGTGCAATGAACGGCTCAGGAGCCAGCGCCGCTGTAAAGCGCTCGCGCCGCGCTCCGCCCATAGCAGCCCAGCGCAGCGCCGCTGGAGCTCTCGCCGATGCGACTGCAGCGCTGCGCGCAGCGGCGGCTAGCGAGCCGCCGCTCGGGACGCGGCCGGGGAACCGTTTTGCTGCGCGTAGAAGCAAGACCCGGTCCTCCATACATTCTTACTCCGTGGTAACGACTGGCTCCATTTTCATTAATTTCATGAACAGATAACGTGGAACTTCACTGTTCGCACGATATGTTGGAGTTTTAGCAGTTGGTGCATTATTGAAGGATTCAAAGAACGCCTCCATCTACAAATGTAAAAGAATTTATAATACTATTTTCAAATATAATTACAAGAAAAATTCACTTCACAATTCACACTTCATGCCACTTCACAGGTCAGGCTATGATGAAGACACCACAGTGGTTGCTTAAACTAATGAAACTTCTTACAAGAGCAATCTTTCAGTTGGTTTTTGTTAAGTATAGGTGAATCCACTGCTCGTAGCTCATACATTTATGAGCTCATGGGGCTCAAAAGTTTGTGTGTATCATTTTTCTATACAGGCTGCAAGATTTAATCCTAAGGAGCACACACTCATAAATCCACTACTGAGTGTAGCGTCTGCCACATGGTTTTTTAGCCTTTGCTGCTGAGATGCATGCCTGCACTGCCAGCTGCTGTCTTTGAGGTAAGTCCTTAGTGAGGTCATGAATTTTTTAGGCAACGGAGTTGCCTTCTAAAATCGCTTTGAAACGTCTGTCAATTGTTTTATATGGCCCCTTATAGGAGAAAAATACCCTCCAACGATTTTTATAATATTACCTACAGTTATAGTATGTAAACTTGTATACTCACTCTTAAAGTTTCATTGAAATTTAAACTACAGATTTTCTGTAAATTTGAATTGAAATTTCAGTTGCTATGGTAATGCTCGACTTGTCAGCTGAAATCACCTGGAGAAGGGGATAGTTTTTCGTAGTGGGGCTAGGCGGAGTCGAGCCAACACGGAGCGAAAGAGAAACCTCTAAAGTCTGCGTTCAAACAAAGCTCTGCTTCGTTGAAACGCTCAAGAAAGAGATGACACCACTGAAATTCGCACGTGACCACCAAACCGCCCTTTCGAAACCTACTTCATTTTTACCGAACGAATAGTCGACTGCGGCGCACTTCTGCCAACCTAAGATAGTAATTTCAAATCGTAACGTAGGGGGATTAGTGATCCTTTTCATGTTTTCTAGGTTGGCATGTTGTGTAAACAAGGTTTGTTTGAGGTGGACGCGCGTGCGCCGTGTCGCCGGCCTTCTTTCAACCATGGCCGCCTCGGCCGGGGCTTAGACTCCCACCTCGCGACTTTAAATCATCGTATAAAGTTATCGAAACGTTGACAAGGCGAACTGAATGCATAAATAGTAGTTTTATACCTGCAGAAAACGGTTTGGTAAGTTTGACTTAGCTTAAGTTTGACTTAAGCTTGCCTGCGATGTCCTGGGCGTACCAGCCGTATTAGTTAGGGCCCCGGTTCGTCCCTTCAGTGCGCCCGGTGGACGGGACGGTATTGTTGACGTTCCGCTCCGGCCGTGACCTCGCCGCCCTTTTTTTGCCGTCAGAAGGAGAGCTTCTTTTCTCTCTTTTTCCTGACGTGTAGATGACGGCCTAACTGTCGGAGAGTAATCATTGCTTGAAACCCGCCTTATCAAATCGAACTTATAATTATTTAGTCACTATCTTGACTATCATAAACTAAACAAAACTACTGCGTTTTCTTACAGTCTCATTATACATACACTCACAATAATTTTACCATAGTTATAGAAACTCCGTTGTCTACCAGGATTTCGTGAAATCGTGTTTTTTGTCATTAATCTCATCATATTTTTTCATCATGCCATTCAGTTTAGTTTGAAGCTTAGTCACCTAGATAAAGTGTGAGTATAAATTAAAATAACATTGGTAATACTGTAAGTTTATAATGGGCATAAACTATAATAACATTAGTAATAAGTTTATAATGAAACTCATCTGCCTTACCCTCTGCTTAAGATATCTTTTTTCTGATTGAATTTTTTTTACCTTAATCTTCTTCCTTTTGTTCAGATCTCTTTTGTTTTAGTAAAGCATGTCTCTTTTTGAAGCAGTTTTCACACCTTGCAGTTGGATTTCCTCTAGCTAATGTCTTTAAAATTCCAAGACAAATATTAGATCTTGTGTTGTCAGTACCACACCCAGGGCAAGGGACAAGATTGTGAACATCTTTCAGCATGGAAGTTAGTGCCTCTTCATTATCAAGTACTGTACTCTCCATATCAATTTTAATAGAGTTCACATGTATGATAGGAGATAAGTCACTGCATGCCTTTGAAAATTCCACTGACTTCTCTACCTTCAAATCTTTAGAGACACCTATAAAAATGGTGGAGGACTCATTAGTGACACATGCCCACATGGTATCTGGCAAAATGAAAGCTTTTGGGTTTGCGTGTAGAGTAGATGCAAAGGAAGCAGACTGATCTACTTCATCGTTTACTTCACTGACTTCCTGTAAGCCATTTGTATCATTAGCTTTTTTTAATCTTTTGGAAGGGCGTTCATTTGCATGCTTTTCTATTGCTCTTCTTTTTTGGGGAAGTATGGTCGAACAATGTTTTGGGCACTTTGGAAATATGGTTGGAATAGCATCACTTGTGAGAGTTTTCTTGCCTCGTTTCTCTTCTATGACTACATCACCTATTTTAATTATGTGTTTGTCGACTATGAACTGTTTGTCAAAATGTGCTTCACATACATGACTAGACAGTTTTACCCTTTCAGGTGGTACAGGTATTTTTTTTCTCCATGCTTCTAGCTGTTCCTGTGAGTAATAATTTCACTTAGATTTCTCAAGTAATAAATTACAAAACAAAATATCAGTGCAAAACTTGTTTTTTTTTTTTATGAACCCATTAGCAAACCCCTGCCCAGCAACAGTGAACTTAAGTACCGCCACAAAAGAGCTGAAGCATAGCTACTTGTAAAATTCTGCACCACAAAGGATAAATAAAAGGCTTTTCATCTATGGGAATAGACTAGCAATAAAAATAATTGGGTAAAGGTTCAAGTTAAGGTTAAAAGACAGGTGCTTATGAGTATTCCATAATCACCAGTAATGTAAAACTTACAGGTTTTGGAGAAAACATTGACAGCAGTTGTGACTTCTCATTTTTTTGCTTTTTAACTTGACTGTCATACCCATTACAACAACCGTACACTATACACCGGTTTGGCATTTTGCCGATTATTGTTGTCACACAGCCACTGGCCAAATACTGGAAAAGGCTTTTTCCCGCCAAATCCGTCGGGGAATTTCACCCTCAAAGGAAGTAAAAGATGAAAAATTCACAATCACACAAAAAAAGAACATGATGAAAAATACGGCAGTGCTGGGAGCGGGCGTGCGACTCAGAGCGAAGGCGCGCAATCAGTATCTAACTCGTGTAGGGGAGAGTGGGGCACATTGGTCCGTTTTTTTTTTTTCTTTTAGTTCCCTACGCCGCATGTGATGACCCCAAAAAAAGTTTTTTGTGCCAAGTCTTAGTTTGTACATAACTTTACCTTAGAAAACCATCCCCAACATTTTGCCGACCATGCAAGCTGAGATAAACCGAAAACCCAAGAGGCCTGCAGGTGGACCAATCTGCCCCGGGCCGGGGCACATTGGTCCGACCTATGGGGCACATTGGGCCAAGCTGGAAAAAATGGCCAGAACCGTTATCTACGCCACTTAATGATGTGTTGAGTGATACTCTGTGATAAAGGAAGTCGAATTTGTCAAAAAAAGTAATTTCAGTTAGGTACTTCGTACTCTTGTATTTGTACTTTAACAAAAGTAGGCTAATCAAAAATAAAATTCTGCTAACTAATTAAAACAGTAAAAACAGTTAAGAATATTTTTTATAAATGTCAGAAAATGAAACCATGAGAAAACCTAACCTAGCATTTGTCACAACACTTCCTGAAATATCAAAATTTGCAATTTTAATGGATACTGTTAGATTGGCACAATGTGCCCCGTAAAAAAGCGGCCCAACCTGCCCCAAGTGTAGCAAATAAATTCAAATGCTTCTAGAATGCAAGTAGTTGTTTCTAGCCCATTCAAAACTATATTCAATTTAAAGGTAAGTGATCAGGCTTTCGTTTTAAAAAGGTGCCGTGATTAAAATATAGTGTTGTATACCCCTAAACGAGATGGTTTTAGAGTAGAAACATTTTACTTTTACCTGTTTTATGGGGTATTCAATACTTCACCCCTGGCCATTTGGATTGCGACCGTTGACGAACGGCGGACTCTTCGGAAAAATAGTCGGGTAGGTGATAGCTTCTTCCACTGTCCGAGTGGTGGCGCTGCGGTCGCTCTAGCCTCGCGAAATTCGAAATGGACCAATGTGCCCCATGGACCAATGTGCCCCACTCTCCCCTACGATAAAAGGTTGGCGCCGTTCCGAGGAGAATTAACGTATCGAGTCGGTTGAAAGCTCTGACGATTGAAGTGTGCTCTACAATCGGCTCGCTTACTTCCCCCGTCTAAAACCGATAGGAAAGGCACCAGGAGCAAAAAACCGCTGCGGCGGCGCGAAACATGCGCTCCGCGAGAATTATTTCTTGCTCTCATTTCCGACTGGGTGGTCCGATCGAGTCGGTTGAAAGCTCTAACGATTGCTAAAAGTGTGCTCTACAATCGGCCCGCTGACTTCCCCCGTCTAAAACCAATAGGAAAGGCGCCAGGAGCGGAAAACCCCCGCGCGCCCCGTAGCGCGCTGCGGCCGGCTGGACTCTCACCCTGGGCAGCTGGCAGCTGGCAGCCAGCGGTGCAGTAGGCGGGGCCGCTTTTGGCGGACGGCTGGGAGCGGAGCGCCGCCACCGTCCTTAATCCACCTTGGGGCCGGGCTGACCTACGCCAATGAAAGGGGCCAAAACCCATGCACATCTCTCTCTCTCTCTCTCTCTCTCTCTCTCTCTCTCTCTCTCTCTCTCTCTCTCTCTCTCTCTCTCTCTCCCTTTCTCTCTCACACTCACGCGCCCTTTCTCCCTCTCTCTCGCTTTCTCTACCTCTCACCCTCCCTGCCTTTCTCTCCCTCTCACCCTCCCTCTCTTTCTCTCTCTCTTCCTCTTTCTCTCTCTCTTCCTCTTTCTCTCTCTCTCTTCCTCTTTCTCTCCCTCTCTGTACGCTGTTACACCCATGCGGTGCTAACGTTTGGGCCGGGCCGGGGCGGGCTCGGCACCTCAAACAGGGAAGTTAGGACCAGCATCCCGCTCGCACTCCTGCATCTCTCTCTCTCTTTCTCTCCCTCTCTCTCTCTCTCTCTCTCTCTCTCTCTCTCTCTCTCTCTCTCTCTCTCTCTCTCTAACATTAGACCCAATAAACACAATTCAAATTCAAATTCTCTCTCTCTCTTTTTCTCTCTCGCTCTCTCTCTCCTCTCCGTCATCGCATCGTGGCGCGGCCGGGCCTATGGACAGAATGCCACCCTACTCCTCTTTGTTTAATACCCGTCTGCCCGTCTGTTGCTTGCGGGCCCCCTTAAGCCTGTCGGCCTGGCCCAGCCCTGCCACGCAGCAGCGCCGGACGGTGCGAAAATTTGCGAACCCGGATTGGCGTGGCGTGTCGTGGCAGCGGCCGTCCTCCTCCTGCAGCTGCGAACGCTCCGCCGGCCTTCCTACCTATTGGCCCACATGACGTAGTGGCCATTACCGCCCGGGCTCCTGACTGTCAGCACGGTGGTGTCAACCCTCGCTTTGGCCGGGCACGGCCAGAGGCGGGCACGGGCTGCCTGTATGGAAAGCTTTGGCTGGAAAAGGCACTTATTCAGTCTTTAGAGTAAGACGGTGTTCGGCCATGTAACATTCGCTCCGCAGACCGTGACAAGATCACTGCGAGACGGTGGGGAGTCTGCGCGCCCGTCTCGTAGCGATCTTCCTCCGGTCTTGTACACGGCTGACCACTTGCTCGCGGCGGTCTGCTCCTGGTCGTAAAAAAGTGCGTTTTAAAGACCGCTGAGAGACCAACAGCCGGGCGCGTGCGACTCGGTCAGAACGTCCGCCCACCGTCTCCCACTCCTCTTTTCGCCAGCGCTAGTTGAGGTCAAAAGTGAGACATACCAGAGCAGGGAGCGCGGTCGGGGAGGCGGGCTGTCGCTAGGCTCACATAGCGATCGGGACACGCACGTAGGTATGAGAAATTTATGCACGTTTGGCGCGGTCGGCGCGTCGTGATGCGCCCTCTGACGTCATCCCCGCCCCCGGCCTTCCCCGTCCGCCTCACCCCCGTGTAGTTAGCCCGTAGCTAGAACGTGGAGCATTAAGGTTTGGGGGATTTCGTGTGAAGAAACAAAACAGTCTTATGGGAAAAAAGTTGTAATTGGCTGAGCAATCTAATTTAATTTAAATTTAAACTTAATCTAATTTAATTTAATTAGCGAAGCCACACTGACTGGCGTGCCGTACTGATCCGAACGGCAAGCTTTTCTGGAGTTGACACTACACTGCCGCCAACCTCAACGAAATGAAACTAAATTTTGACTTAATGAATTTAGACTGTATTTGAAGTTCATTTATATTATTTTTGATTATTCTTTACAAATTAAACAAGTCGTGCTGAATTTAAGCAGTCAATTTAAACTTATTCGATCGAATCATGATCTCGTGTTTTGTCGTTGTAATGTTGGTTACGTATGTAATTTGAGTTAACGTACGCGGGCAAACGCTAATGGATGCCGGCTGCTGTGAACTGATTTGGAAGGTTAGAAATTGGAACTAGAAAGAAAAAAGAATTAATTGTAAAAGAATCTGAGTAAATATGACGCGTCGGTGTTTTGTGTGTCGGAAGGAAAAAGGACAGGTTAATCATTTATTCTCGTAAGTGTACTGATGAATGAGTAAATTGTTTTGGTTAGTTTAATCGCTGGATTGAAAATTTGTTATGTGACGTTTTATAATTTGGTGTAGGTTACCGAAACAGCCGGGGACGAGAAAGAAGTGGATAGAATGGATATGTATTAATCTTAATATTCATGAAGCGGCTATAGCGTCCCATGACCTTTTTTGTTCAGACCATTTTAATTCTGGTAACATAATGAAGATAAGATTGAAACTTGGTTCTGTGCCCGAACTGTTTGTTGAACCAAACATTAATATTGTACGTGATTGTATTGGTGGATTGGTGATTATGTATTTATTCTATATTTGTAATTGTTTAAATTTAAAACCATCAGTTTCTAATGTGGCTAAGGCAGAGTATCGTTCTGTTTTGGATCAACCAAATGGAAATGCTGTTGTGATTGATGTAGGATGTAATGACATGGGTGGACTTTTACTATCGACCTCCTTGTTGTTTTAGAGGCTTGTTTGGGGTTAGTTATTTGGGTTGTTCCTGAAGTATGTGCGGCCCATGGTGCTAGGTGCAAAGAATCGGGCCCAGGATGGATTTGTTTGGCGCTGCAACAAGTGTCAAAGTATGCGAAGTGTAGGCGTCTGTTCATGGTTTGCTGAGTCCAAAATGCCCCTGCGTGAAATCATACTAATTATTTATATGTGGGTTTATAAGTTCTTCCAAGATCACATCATGCGGGATGTGGATATATCCAAGAAGACTGTTGTGGACTGGATTAGTTTTTGCAGAGAGGTGTGTGTTAAAATTATGATCAGGCAACATGAGGCCGCATAGGTGGGCCTGAGAAGACTGTCGAGATTGATGAATCATTGTTTAATAAGAGAAAGCATAAAAAGGGGAAGAAGAGTGTATGCCAGCAGTGGGTTTTTAGTGGTGCTGAGCAGGGCTCAAGGGTCATTATCTGTCAGATCACCACAAGGTCCAAAATGATGGTTTTCGGATTGAGTTGGAAGTGGTTAAGTATCATTTGGGACCACCCCAAGGACCCATATGTCAAAAGAAATTTTTTTAAAAATTTTGGTTTGGGAGTTATGGGAGGTCAAAGTTTGGTGTTCGACCAATCCGTCTCAAGTTATGAATGATACCTAATATCCTATATGAAACACAATACCAACTCTAGTCATGGTGTTTTACATTCAGTTTTTAGCCCGCCCTTCTGCTTTGAAAAAGCTTCAGAGCGGGCTTATGCAATCGATCTGGTGTCTGTCTGTCTGTCTGTCTGTCTGTCTGTTCCACTCGAAGGAGTTGAGCTAGAGAGTTGAAATTTTTAGGGTATCTTAAGGGTCACTCCTGGACACCGAAACGCCTGGTGCAAATCCTGCCAACCCTCATTAAGGCACTTAAAAAAATTATTAAAGTTTTCACGGAATAAACAAAAAAAAATTTTCAACTTTTTCCAACCCCGTCGACCCGTACCTCTCCGGAAGCGTCTTTTCGCGTCCAGTTCAATGGTGCACACCCTTTTACGAAAAAATGGACCCAGCTCGCGACTACACTGTAAAAAGCACCCGTAATTGGTCCAGTTTTCAACTTTTCTCAACCCCGTCGACCCGTACCTCCCCGGAAGCGTCTTTTCGCGTCCAGTTCAATGGCGCCCACCGTTTTTCGATAAAAAGGACCCAACTCACGACTACACTGTAAAAAGCACCCCAAATTGACCCACTTTTCAACTTTTACGAACCCCATCGACCCGCACCTCTCTAGAACCGTCTTTTCGAGCGCAATTCAGTGGTGCGAACCGTTTTTCAATTTTCAGTGTTGCCAATCGTCAAAACTCAAACATTTCGATTATTTTCGACATTTCTCGATATTTTCCGATGTTTTTCGATATTTTCGACATTTTTCGTTGTTTTTCGATATTGTTCGACATTTGCGATATTTTTCGAAATTTTCGATATTTTTCGATATTTTTCGATAATTTTCGATAATTTTCGATAATTTTTGACATTTTTGATAATTTTCGATGTTTTTTGATATTTTTCGACATTGTTGACATATTCCGACATATTTTGATATATGTAAACATTTTTGACAATTTTTGATATTCTTTGACATTTTTCGACATTATCCCTCATTTTTCGATATTTTTCGATGTTTTTGGACATTTTCCATATTTTTCGATGTATCTCAACAATTTTAAGATATTTCGAGATTTTTCGACTTTTTTGACGTATTTCTACATATTTCGAAAATTTTCGACATATTTCGACAGTTTTTGAAATTTTCGACACCCCTCGACGCATATATCGTTAAAATCGTTTCGACGAGCGTAATTCGGTGTTGCCAACTGCTGCCAAATAAAGTCCGAGTTCGACCGTTCCATCTGAGGCCGAACTCACGTATTTCGACATTTTTCGAGATTTCTGACTCCCTCTTTTTTGCCGAATAACTGACCGTTTAGTCACTATCGGCACGTTTTCAAAGCAGAAGGGAGGGCTGTAGTTTCGGTGGTTCACCGTTACAAACTGCCTCTTTCCGAAGAGAATGCCTTTACGGGCCGCAGGCCCGATCATTTGCAAGCTAAGAGGACGTTCTGTGTGACTTAGGGGTCGGGCCGAAGGCCCGACCGAACGCCGCCGGCAGGCCAAGCAGGCACGCCCCCGGCCGAACGGAGTTGCCAGCGTAGCAAAGCGGAGCTGGCAACGACGTTTGGCGGAAGGGCGGGCCTGCTTGTTTATACTGATTCAAATGATCCATGGTTGGATTGGATCGTGAAAAATTTTTCTTGGCTCTATTTAGTAAAATCCCGTTAAAATGTTGTATAATTTCACTGTTTCAACTCTAGCAGAAATGCGTCATACGTACAAAAATTCCAAACCATGCTTTTTTTAAAAGCTAATGATGGGTCGAACATCCACACCAAGTGACATGTTGGCCCCGGAGAATTTAGTCCCTTCGCCTTAGACTTTAAGGTTTGGAACTACTATGAAAAGACCGTAAAGAGTGACAATTAACTTCACTTGGTCTATATCTTACTAAAATCAGTAAAGTGACACATCTCCTAAATATTTAACTATTTTTCAACACATTAGTCATAAAATGATATTATGAATGAAATTAAAAGCATTTTATACAGACCTAAATTAACAGTGATGTCCCCAAACCTACCAAAGCAAGTGTCCAAGCAATATATCATAGCAATAAGAAACAGGGGCGTAGGAACGCTTTTTGGCCAGGGGGGTACAGCCCGTTCAACCCTTTTTGGCGCCCCCCCAACCGCGACTGGCGCCCCCCCCCCTCCACAAAAAAAATCGCATTTCAGTGGAAAAATAAGGCACAAATCACAGTTTTGAACAATATGCATTTCATTGTGTGTGTAGTCAACGTTGCGACTATTTGGTCTTCCCATAAAGACAGAGATGCGGTAAGAGTTGTTTACAAATCTCGTCATGAGGTCCGATATATCTTAGGTGTCCACTTCCTCTTTATAGCAGTGAAACAAGGCGAGGTGGTTAAGACGCTGCTGCGACGTCATAGTTGTGCGCAGGTATGTTTTTAATCGTCGCAGAAGAGAAAAACTGTAGGAAACATCGAACGCGACAATTTCTGAGGTGCTTTGTAAGCTTTTTCACATATGCTTGCAGAGGTGTATCATCGCCCCCCATCGCGTCATCGCCCCAGCGCCCCAGCGGGGCGCCCATCGGCGCCCCTGCGGGGCGTATTTTCGCGCCCCCTCGGGACGCATTTTGGCGCCCCTTCGGGGCGCTCAGGGGGGGACAATGTACCCACTGTCCCCACCTGTTCCTACGCCCCTGATAAGAAAAGCTTCCCAAGAAAGGAGAGCTTGCTACTAACCTCCAGATTAAAACAACAGGTTGACAGATTTTCCTCTATCTTAATAGTCATCAGTCTTTATTCGATCCCTTCACATTTTAGCCGTTTTCCAAAAAGTAATAAGAGGTAATCACGGCTCGGGGACATGGAAAATTAACAATGTCAGAGAAATACACGGGACAGGGACAATAATAAATGCATCCGTGATAAATGCATGTTTACAACAGCCTATTGCAGCAGAAAACAAAAGTCACAGCCCTCGCACCTATACGATGAAGCTAGCGCTTTTCTTCTCGTCCTGTCTCTCTCGCACTTATGGGCTACATCATATTCGTGCGAGGGCTGTGACTTTTGTTTTCTGCTGCTATAGGCTGTTGTAAACATGCATTTATTATTGTCTCTTTCCCGTGTACATATATCTCTGACATTGTTAATTTTCCATGTCCCGGAGCCGTGATTACCTCTTATTACTTTTTGGAAAACGGCTAAAATGTGAAGGGATCGAATAAAGACTGATGACTATTAAGATAGAGGAAAATCTGTCAACCTGTTGTTTTAATCTGGAGGTTAGTAGCAAGCTCTCCTTTCTTGGGAAGCTTTTCTTATTGCTATGATATATTGCTTGGACACTTGCTTTGGTAGGTTTGGGGACATCACTGTTAATTTAGGTCTGTATAAAATGCTTTTAATTTCATTCATAATATCATTTTATGACTAATGTGTTGAAAAATAGTTAAATATTTAGGAGATGTGTCACTTTACTGATTTTAGTAAGATATAGACCAAGTGAAGTTAATTGTCACTCTTTACGGTCTTTTCATAGTAGTTCCAAACCTTAAAGTCTAAGGCGAAGGGACTAAATTCTCCGGGGCCAACATGTCACTTGGTGTGGATGTTCGACCCATCATTAGCTTTTAAAAAAAGCATGGTTTGGAATTTTTGTACGTATGACGTATTTCTGCTAGAGTTGAAACAGTGAAATTATACAACATTTTAACGGGATTTTACTAAATAGAGCCAAGAAAAATTTTTCACGATCCAATCCAACCATGGATCATTTGAATCAGTATAAAAAACTGAATGTAAAACACCATGACTAGAGTTGGTATTGTGTTTCATATAGGATATTAGGTATCATTCATAACTTGAGACGGATTGGTCGAACACCAAACTTTGACCTCCTATAACTCCCAAACCAAAATTTTTAAAAAAATTTCCTTTGACATATGGGTCCTTGGGGTGGTCCCAAATGATACTTAACCACTTCCAACTCAATCCGAAAACCATCATTTTGGACCTTGTGGTGATCTGACAGAGAATGACCCTTGAGCCCTGCTCAGCACCACTAAAAACCCACTGCTGGCATACACTCTTCTTCCCCTTATTATGCTTTCTCTTATTAAACAATGATTCATCAATCTCAATTTGTTTGGTGAAAATTAGAAAATTTGAGGTCGATAGTACATTTTGCCCCATCCGCGGAAGTGCAGTATCGACCTCCTTATCGACCTCCCCTCAGCGGGGTCCAGGGGGCGGCAGCCCCCTGGTATAGTTCAAAATTGGATTTTTAGTAAAAATTAGAAAATGAGGTATTTTCCGAATTAGAAGAACAGGAGGAATATTGCCGTTTCCGGACCATCATAAAGCCTCGACCAATCAGAGAAGTGCTCTCTGGACCGGGCCAGGAGAGAAGCCCCTCTGATTTTGGTCGAGGCTTTGTGATGGTCCGGGAGCAGACGATACTTTCCCTGTTCTTCTAATTGCTTCTAATTCGGAAAATACCTCATTGGCAGTCGATAGTACATTTCCCTGGGAAGTATTTTAGGTGGCAAAGTGGTCGGTATTAAAATGGATTTCGACATTTTAAGTGGCAAGTTGCCATTTAAAATGTCAAAATCCCTTCTAGTGCTACTTTGCCACTTAAAATTTTTTCCAGGGTTTGAGTGGCAAGTTGCCACTTAAAATGTCAACATCCACTTTACTGCCACCTTGTTACTTAAATTTTTTCCCATGGTTTACCCCTTCCGCGGAAGTGTAGTATCTAACTCCCTTCAGCGGGGGTCCAGCCGGGGCTGCCGCCCCCTGGTAGCTTAAAAAGAAATTGTGATTTTTGGTAAAAGTTCGAAATAAGAGGTTGATAGTGCATTAATGGCTAAAGTTATGTTAGGTTTGGTTTGCTTAATTGTGCGTAGGCTGGTTTCCCTGGTCAACTTTAAACAATAGGAGGCCTATATAGTAGAATTTAGCCGGACGCTAACAGCAGAGGTGTGACTGAATTGCAACTCGTTTTCGTTTGAAATAAAGAATTTGTTATGAGTTAATTATGTTAAATTAAAATTGTGCGATTACAGCGCGTTCCGCCGGCAAGGGCACTTCCCTGTTGTTTTTTATTATTATTCCAGTTAACTGTTCTCTTTACCTGAGGTCCAAAATAAGAATTTTTAGAATATCACTGATTGTAAAATTTAAACAGAAATGTTGAAAGTTTTAGGACACAATCCGAGATCAGGACCGGAAATTAAAAAGCTGGGAGCTCTCTAATGATTTTATTATCCGGTTTTGTTTCGGATTTTGTGTTGAAGCTTTCAAGATTCTCGTTTACATTTTTGTAAATATTTTGTAACGAATCAGGCGCGGCCTCGGGGTTGCCGTGCTGGAGGTAGGCGCCCTGGGGGCCGCCCTGCTGGACGTCCTGGTGCGCGCCCTCGGGGTTGCCGTGCTGGAGGTAGGCGCCCTGGGGGCCGCCCTGCTGGACGTCCTGGTGCGCGCCGCCGGGGTCGCCGTGCTGGAGGTGGGCGCCCTGGGGCCGCCCTGCTGGACGTCCTGGTGCGCGCCGCCGGGGTCGCCGTGCTGGAGGTAGGCGCCCTGGGGGCCGCCCTGCTGGACGTCCCGGTGCGCGCCGCCGGGGTCGCCGTGCTGGAGGTAGGCGCCCTGGAGGCCGCCCTGCTGAACGTCCTGGTGCGCGCCCTCGGGGTCGCCGTGCTGGGGGTAGGCGCCCTGGGGGCCGCCCTGCTGGACGTCCTGGTGCGCGCCCTCGGGGTCGCCGTGCCGGATGTAGGCGCCCTGGGGGCCGCCCTGCTGGACGTCCTGGTGCGTGCCCTCGGGGTCGCCGTGCTGGATGTAGGCGCCCTGGGGGCCGCCCTGCTGGACGTCCTGGTGCGCGCCGCCGGGGTCGCCGTGCTGGATGTAGGCGCCCTGGGGGCCACCCTGCTGGACGTCCTGGTGCGCGCCACCGGGGTCCCCGTGCTGGAGGTGGGCGCCCTGGGGGCCGCCCTGCTGGACGTTCTGGTGCGCGCCACCCGGGCCATCAGCATGACGTGGGGTTTGACGGGCAGGTACACGTTGGTGAGCATTTCGGTTACTAAAGTTTCTTAGAAATCCCTGTAAATTGAGCTGAACATTGCGCTGGTGCCTCCGTTGGAAATAGGATTGCACAAAACCTGAAACAAAAGGAAATTTTAGTGAAGTGTCAAAACAACATGCATACTTTGGGAAATCATACTTTTTTATGCACTCTCACCTCTAGCTGCAGCAAGTATGTCCTGCGGGAATTGCACTGTCCCTTTTTTTCCTGTCCTGCGGAGGGCTGGGTTGGCTCTTACAGGTTTTGGCACAAGGTATGAAATTAGCTCTGAGAACATATGTTTGGGACTCTCCGAATGCATATCAGCAATTGCAGTAAGGACAGCCCCATTCCTATACACGGGCAGCCCAGGCGTCAAACTTGTCTATAAAGTATGCAACAGGATTTACACAGGATACATTTTTGGAACACAGGGACTAAAATGATAGCAACTTACATTTCCAGGAAGGTCCGCCTTGTAGCACTGCAGAGAAGCAATTTGGGTCCTGAGCTCTGCCTTGACCTCCTCTGACCACTTCTTTGGGCAGATTACGTCTTTCGGTGTTCATGTTCTTTCACTAAAATTCTGTGTCGTTCGTGGTTATTGGCCTGTCTTTCGTTTTTACATGACCAAACACTATCGTTTCAATAAATTTGCACTCTATGTGCCTTCTCCCTTACGTCGGTCGAAATTGTTCACCCAAGCTAAACCTAACCTCACCCTTTTTTATTTCAGCATTACTCCATCAGCCTCAGTTGATATTCCCAGCAACTTGGTGGTGCCATTTGAAGGCGCCCCAACGACTGTAGTTCCACCAGCCGGCCACATTTCCTATCCTGCGGCAGCAGTTGCTCCTCTCAGTAAGTTCCCAGCTTTTATAGGTGTTTACAATAAAAATATGTTCCTTTGTCTGGTTGTGATTTTGGACACCTAGTATTTATCTCCCATGTGTTTCAATTGGTGTGTGCTTTCTTTTGTGCAGTATCTTTCAATGCACTATTGGATGCCAGAGATGCGAGCCCTGCCTATTGTGGAAATAATATGAGTGTGGACCGTGAAACTGCGTTCACTCCATCATCTGCATTTGATGTTCTTCGTCATGTTGCACCTCCTCAAGTTGATGGGGGTGAGTCATTTTAAACTAGTTTTAATTTTTGAATTATTTTCTGTGGCAAGGCTAAACTAGATTTAAACATAACCTATAACTTTTATTTTTATTTCAGCTGTTCCTTTTGTTCAGCCCTCGGAAATTAGTGTAGATCATTCCTTACATGTGACTGCTATGCCAGAACATATATCTTCTTTAAATACAGGTAAGACAGGAAGTCTTTTACTTTCATATGGTACATATAAAACTGCTTTAGAGGCTGTAATTATTTTTCTCTTTCACAGGAGATTCCCTTGATTGGCACCACTTTTTGACCATGTCATCTGCTGAGTCTGATGGTGACAATGGAGACCCTTACCAGGAAATCAATGTGAATTTTCATGCCACTCAACCTGATATTTCAACTGAGAATGATAGTGAATCAACATTGCATGAGCAAGAGGTCTCAGTACATCAAGAGGTCTACAAAAATTCAGCCATCTCACTCCATGATACATTGGTATCACTGTTGTCATTTGCTCAGTCTTCACATCTAACTGGTGTAGAATTTTGCAAACTATTGGACTTGTGTCATCTTTTATTGCCTGCTCCAAATATTTTGCCAACTAGTAAGCATTCCTTTTTTAAACATTTTGCAAATCATGATTCAGAGCTTAACTGTGTCTTTTATTGTAATTGGCTGAGCGATAGCGAAGCCTATTACGCCACTGGAGTGCTAAAAAAGTTCAATGTCCGTCTGTCTGTCTGTCTGTCTGTCTGTCTGTCTGTCTGTGTGTCTGTCTGTGTGTCTGTTCGCACGATAACTCAAGAACGAGTCAAGATATCGACCTGAAATTTTAACTGTATCTTCTTGGCCTAAAAAGCTCGGACGAGTTTAAATATGAACACTCTAGCTCAAAAATTGACCCTGCTAAAAATTGATTTATATTAAAAAAAAAAAACATTTTAAAAATTACAAAATTTTATGGTGTCCTAAGGGGTATCTCGGCGAGTTGCGACCCTTTGGGCGAAAATTTCGTCCGTTTTGCTCTATCTCTTACTGTTTAGCCGCTACAGCGGTAAATGTGGACGAAAAGTCGTCAAAATGCATGTTGGGTGTCGTTTTCAGGGTAATCTGTCGAGATGCGATCCTTGGGGCAAAAATTTTGTCTGTTTGGCTCTGCGGAGAAGGGTTTTGAGGCTCGGGCCCTTCGCGTAAAAATTGGAAAATTGGTTACATAATGAAAAGAGGCGAGCGGGGGTCCAGGGGGCGGCAGCCCCCTGGCTTAAATGAGTAAATCTCAAATCATGCGGGCTCGTAATAAAGAAAAGCGGGGGTCCAGGGGGCGGCAGCCCCCTGGCTTAAATGAGTAAATCTTAAACCATGCAGGCTCGTAATAAAAAAAAAGCGGGGGTCCAGGGGGCGGCAGCCCCCTGGCTAAAACGTTTAATCTTAAATCTTGCATGCTCGCCAGCGCCGCAGGCCTAGGTAGATGTACGCAGGCCCGTCGCAGCGTAACAGTGTTTTGCGAGATATCGCGAAGCCTGTTACGAGAGACGGTGTCTGGCGTACATCTACCTAGTGTATGTTGGAAGAGAAGAGCAAATGGTTCTGACAAGTGTTCTTGCCCCAAAAGCAAAGTGAAATATTTTATATCATGTCCCCTTGTTGAACAATTTCAAAGATTGTATCAACGCCCTGGTTTTAGAGAAAAACTTCAATAAGTTCAATAGGAAAAAGGTTAATGCTGAGAACATAAAAGATGTTTATGACGGCAATGTGTATAAGGAAGCTGAACGCACTTTTTTAATGGACCCCAATAACATATCTTTGACATGGTAAACTGATGGTGTTTCAATCTATGAGTGTAGCTCATATACCCTTTGGGTTTTTGTTCTTGTTGGCTGAGCGATAGCGAAGCCTATTACGCCACTGGAGTGCTAAAAAAGTTCAATGTCCGTGTGTCTGTCTGTCTGTCTGTGTGTCTGTCTGTCTGTGTGTCTGTTCGCACGATAACTCGAGAACGAGTCAAGATATCGACCTGAAATTTTTACTGTAGCTTCTTGGCCTAAAAAGCTCGGACGAGTTCAAATATGAACATTCTAGCTCAAAAATAAACCCTGCTAAAAATTGATTAATATTTTTTAAAAAATTAGATTTTAAATATTACAAAATTTTATGGTGTCCTAAGGGGTATCTCGGCGAGTTGCGACCCTTACGACGAAAATTTCGACCGTTTTGCTCTGCGGAGAAGGGTTTTGGGGCTCGGGCCCTTCGCGTAAAAATTGGAAAATTGGTTACATAATGAAAAGAGGCGAGCGGGGGTCCAGGGGGCGGCAGCCCCCTGGCCCATTTTAAATAAAGAAAAGCGGGGGTCCAGGGGGCGGCAGCCCCCTGGCTTAAATGAGTAAATCTCAAATCATGCAGGCTCGTAATTGGCTGAGCGATAGCGAAGCCTATTACGCCACTGGAGTGCTAAAAAAGTTCAATGTCCGTGTGTGTGTCTGTCTGTCTGTCTGTGTGTCTGTCTGTCTGTCTGTGTGTCTGTCTGTGTGTCTGTTCGCACGATAACTCAAGAACGAGTCACGATATCGACCTGAAATTTTTACTGTAGCTTCTTGGCCTAAAAGGCTCGGACGAGTTTAAATATGAACACTCTAGCTCAAAAATTGACCCTGCTAAAAATTGATTTATATTTTTTTAAAAATTAGATTTCAAAAATTGCATAATTGTATGGTGTCTTAAGGGGTATCTCGACGAGTTGCGGCCCTTTGGGCGAAAATTTCGTCCGTTTTGCTCTATCTCTTACTGTTTAGCCGCTACAGCGGTAAATGTGGACGAAAAGTCGTCAAAATGCATGTTGGGTGTCGTTTTCAGGGTAATTTGTTAAGATACGACCCTCTGGGCGAATATTTTGTCCGTTTAGCTCTGCGGAGAACGATTTGGGCACTCGTCCTCTTTTCGTAAAAATTTGAAAATCGGCAACGTAATGTAAAGAGGCGAGCGGGGGTCCAGGGGGCGGCAGCCCCCTGTCTTAAATGAGTAAATCTCAAACCATGCAGGCTCGTAGTAAAGAAAAGCGGGGGTCCAGGGGGCAGCAGCCCCCTGGCTTGAATGAGTTAATCTTAAACCATGCAGGCTCGTTATAGCGGTGGTCCAGGGGGCGGTAGCCCCCTGGCTCAAACGAGTAAATCTTAAATCATGCAGGCTCGCCAGCGCCGCAGGCCTAGGTAGATGTACGGAGGCCCGTCGCAGCGTAACAGTGTTTCGCGATCTATCGCGAAGCCTGTTCCGAGAGACTGTATCTGGCGTACATCTACCTAGTTGGCTGAGCGATAGCGAAGCCTATTACGCCACTGGAGTGCTAAAAAAGTTCAATGTCCGTGTGTCTGTATGTCTGTCTGTGTGTCTGTGTGTCTGTCTGTCTGTCTGTGTGTCTGTTCGCACGATAACTCAAGAACGAGTCAAGATATCGACCTGAAATTTTTTTTGTAGCTTCTTGGTCTAAAAAGCTCGGCCGAGTTCAAATATTAACACTCTAGCTCAAAAATTGACCCTGCTAAAAATTAATTTATATTTTGTAAAAAATAAGATTTTAAAAATTACAAAATTTTATGTTGTCCTGAGGGGTATCTCGGCGAGTTGCGACCCTTTGGGCGAAAATTTCGTCCGTTTTGCTCTATCTCTTACTGCTTAGCCGCTACAGCGATAAATGTGGAGGAAAAGTCGTCAAAATGCATGCTGGGTGTCGTTTCCAGGGTAATTTGTCGAGATGCGACCCCATGGGTGAAAATTTTGTCCGTTTGGCTTCGCGGAGACCGGTTTGGGCGCTCGGCCCCTTCCCGTAAAAATTGGAAAATTGGTAACAAAATGTAAAGAGGCAGCCCCCTGGCCTATTTTAAATAAAGAAAAGCGGGGGTCCAGGAGGCGGCAGCCCCGTGGCCTATTTTAAACAAAGAATAGCGGGGGTCCAGGGGGCGGCAGCCCCCTGGCTTTAATGAGTACATCTCAAATCATGGAGGCTCGTAATAAAGAAAAGCGGGGGTCCAGGGGGCGGGAGCCCCCTGGCTTAAATGAATAAATCTTAATCCATGCAGGCTCGTAATAAAAAAAAAGCGGGGGTCCAGGGGGCGGCAGCCCCCTGGCTAAAACGAGTGAATCTTAAATCATGCAGGCTCGCCAGCGCCGCAGGCCTAGGTAGATGTACGCAGGCCCGTCGCAGCGTAACAGTGTTTCGCGATCTATCGCGAAGCCTGTTACGAGAGACGGTGTCTGGCGTACATCTACCTAGTTTTTATCAATGAATTGCCCCCTGAGGAAAGGTTTAAACCTGAAAACCTAATTGGCTGAGCGATAGCGAAGCCTATTTGGCTGAGCGATAGCGAAGCCTATTACGCCACTGGAGTGCTAAAAAAGTTCAATGTCCGTGTGTCTGTCTGTCTGTCTGTCTGTCTGTCTGTGTGTCTGTCTGTCTGTCTGTGTGTCTGTTCGCACGATAACTCGAGAACGAGTCAAGATATCGACCTGAAATTTTTACTGTAGGTTCTTGGCCTAAAAAGCTCGGACGAGTTCAAATATGGACACTCTAGCTCAAAAATTTACCCTGCTAAAAATTGATTTATATTTTTTAAAAAAATAAGATTTTAAATATTACAAAGTTTTATGGTGTCCTAAGGGGTAACTCGGCGAGTTGCGATCTTTTGGGCGAAAATTTCGACCGTTTTGCTCTATCTCTTACTGTGTAGCCGATACAGCGGTAAATGTGGACGAAAAGTCGTCAAAATGCATGTTGGGTGTCGTTTTCAGGGTAATTTGTTAAGATACGACCCTCTGGGCGAATATTTTGTCCGTTTAGCTCTGCGGAGAACGATTTGGGCACTCGTCCTCTTTTCGTAAAAATTTGAAAATCGGCAACGTAATGTAAAGAGGCGAGCGGGGGTCCAGGGGGCGGCAGCCCCCTGTCTTAAATGAGTAAATCTCAAACCATGCAGGCTCGTAGTAAAGAAAAGCGGGGGTCCAGGGGGCAGCAGCCCCCTGGCTTGAATGAGTTAATCTTAAACCATGCAGGCTCGTAATAGCGGTGGTCCAGGGGGCGGTAGCCCCCTGGCTCAAACGAGTAAATCTTAAATCATGCAGGCTCGCCAGCGCCGCAGGCCTAGGTAGATGTACGGAGGCCCGTCGCAGCGTAACAGTGTTTCGCGATCTATCGCGAAGCCTGTTCCGAGAGACTGTATCTGGCGTACATCTACCTAGTTGGCTGAGCGATAGCGAAGCCTATTACGCCACTGGAGTGCTAAAAAAGTTCAATGTCCGTGTGTCTGTATGTCTGTCTGTGTGTCTGTGTGTCTGTCTGTCTGTCTGTGTGTCTGTTCGCACGATAACTCAAGAACGAGTCAAGATATCGACCTGAAATTTTTTTTGTAGCTTCTTGGTCTAAAAAGCTCGGCCGAGTTCAAATATTAACACTCTAGCTCAAAAATTGACCCTGCTAAAAATTAATTTATATTTTGTAAAAAATAAGATTTTAAAAATTACAAAATTTTATGTTGTCCTGAGGGGTATCTCGGCGAGTTGCGACCCTTTGGGCGAAAATTTCGTCCGTTTTGCTCTATCTCTTACTGCTTAGCCGCTACAGCGATAAATGTGGAGGAAAAGTCGTCAAAATGCATGCTGGGTGTCGTTTCCAGGGTAATTTGTCGAGATGCGACCCCATGGGTGAAAATTTTGTCCGTTTGGCTTCGCGGAGACCGGTTTGGGCGCTCGGCCCCTTCCCGTAAAAATTGGAAAATTGGTAACAAAATGTAAAGAGGCAGCCCCCTGGCCTATTTTAAATAAAGAAAAGCGGGGGTCCAGGAGGCGGCAGCCCCGTGGCCTATTTTAAACAAAGAATAGCGGGGGTCCAGGGGGCGGCAGCCCCCTGGCTTTAATGAGTACATCTCAAATCATGGAGGCTCGTAATAAAGAAAAGCGGGGGTCCAGGGGGCGGGAGCCCCCTGGCTTAAATGAATAAATCTTAATCCATGCAGGCTCGTAATAAAAAAAAAGCGGGGGTCCAGGGGGCGGCAGCCCCCTGGCTAAAACGAGTGAATCTTAAATCATGCAGGCTCGCCAGCGCCGCAGGCCTAGGTAGATGTACGCAGGCCCGTCGCAGCGTAACAGTGTTTCGCGATCTATCGCGAAGCCTGTTACGAGAGACGGTGTCTGGCGTACATCTACCTAGTTTTTATCAATGAATTGCCCCCTGAGGAAAGGTTTAAACCTGAAAACCTAATTGGCTGAGCGATAGCGAAGCCTATTTGGCTGAGCGATAGCGAAGCCTATTACGCCACTGGAGTGCTAAAAAAGTTCAATGTCCGTGTGTCTGTCTGTCTGTCTGTCTGTCTGTCTGTGTGTCTGTCTGTCTGTCTGTGTGTCTGTTCGCACGATAACTCGAGAACGAGTCAAGATATCGACCTGAAATTTTTACTGTAGGTTCTTGGCCTAAAAAGCTCGGACGAGTTCAAATATGGACACTCTAGCTCAAAAATTTACCCTGCTAAAAATTGATTTATATTTTTTAAAAAAATAAGATTTTAAATATTACAAAGTTTTATGGTGTCCTAAGGGGTAACTCGGCGAGTTGCGATCTTTTGGGCGAAAATTTCGACCGTTTTGCTCTATCTCTTACTGTGTAGCCGATACAGCGGTAAATGTGGACGAAAAGTCGTCAAAATGCATGTTGGGTGTCGTTTTCAGGGTAATTTGTTAAGATACGACCCTCTGGGCGAATATTTTGTCCGTTTAGCTCTGCGGAGAACGATTTGGGCACTCGTCCTCTTTTCGTAAAAATTTGAAAATCGGCAACGTAATGTAAAGAGGCGAGCGGGGGTCCAGGGGGCGGCAGCCCCCTGTCTTAAATGAGTAAATCTCAAACCATGCAGGCTCGTAGTAAAGAAAAGCGGGGGTCCAGGGGGCAGCAGCCCCCTGGCTTGAATGAGTTAATCTTAAACCATGCAGGCTCGTAATAAAAAAAAAGCGGTGGTCCAGGGGGCGGTAGCCCCCTGGCTCAAACGAGTAAATCTTAAATCATGCAGGCTCGCCAGCGCCGCAGGCCTAGGTAGATGTACGGAGGCCCGTCGCAGCGTAACAGTGTTTCGCGATCTATCGCGAAGCCTGTTCCGAGAGACTGTATCTGGCGTACATCTACCTAGTTGGCTGAGCGATAGCGAAGCCTATTACGCCACTGGAGTGCTAAAAAAGTTCAATGTCCGTGTGTCTGTATGTCTGTCTGTGTGTCTGTGTGTCTGTCTGTCTGTCTGTGTGTCTGTTCGCACGATAACTCAAGAACGAGTCAAGATATCGACCTGAAATTTTTTTTGTAGCTTCTTGGTCTAAAAAGCTCGGCCGAGTTCAAATATTAACACTCTAGCTCAAAAATTGACCCTGCTAAAAATTAATTTATATTTTGTAAAAAATAAGATTTTAAAAATTACAAAATTTTATGTTGTCCTGAGGGGTATCTCGGCGAGTTGCGACCCTTTGGGCGAAAATTTCGTCCGTTTTGCTCTATCTCTTACTGCTTAGCCGCTACAGCGATAAATGTGGAGGAAAAGTCGTCAAAATGCATGCTGGGTGTCGTTTCCAGGGTAATTTGTCGAGATGCGACCCCATGGGTGAAAATTTTGTCCGTTTGGCTTCGCGGAGACCGGTTTGGGCGCTCGGCCCCTTCCCGTAAAAATTGGAAAATTGGTAACAAAATGTAAAGAGGCAGCCCCCTGGCCTATTTTAAATAAAGAAAAGCGGGGGTCCAGGAGGCGGCAGCCCCGTGGCCTATTTTAAACAAAGAACAGCGGGGGTCCAGGGGGCGGCAGCCCCCTGGCTTTAATGAGTACATCTCAAATCATGGAGGCTCGTAATAAAGAAAAGCGGGGGTCCAGGGGGCGGGAGCCCCCTGGCTTAAATGAATAAATCTTAATCCATGCAGGCTCGTAATAAAAAAAAAGCGGGGGTCCAGGGGGCGGCAGCCCCCTGGCTAAAACGAGTGAATCTTAAATCATGCAGGCTCGCCAGCGCCGCAGGCCTAGGTAGATGTACGCAGGCCCGTCGCAGCGTAACAGTGTTTCGCGATCTATCGCGAAGCCTGTTACGAGAGACGGTGTCTGGCGTACATCTACCTAGTTTTTATCAATGAATTGCCCCCTGAGGAAAGGTTTAAACCTGAAAACCTAATTGGCTGAGCGATAGCGAAGCCTATTTGGCTGAGCGATAGCGAAGCCTATTACGCCACTGGAGTGCTAAAAAAGTTCAATGTCCGTGTGTCTGTCTGTCTGTCTGTCTGTCTGTCTGTGTGTCTGTCTGTCTGTCTGTGTGTCTGTTCGCACGATAACTCGAGAACGAGTCAAGATATCGACCTGAAATTTTTACTGTAGGTTCTTGGCCTAAAAAGCTCGGACGAGTTCAAATATGGACACTCTAGCTCAAAAATTTACCCTGCTAAAAATTGATTTATATTTTTTAAAAAAATAAGATTTTAAATATTACAAAGTTTTATGGTGTCCTAAGGGGTAACTCGGCGAGTTGCGATCTTTTGGGCGAAAATTTCGACCGTTTTGCTCTATCTCTTACTGTGTAGCCGATACAGCGGTAAATGTGGACGAAAAGTCGTCAAAATACATGTTGGGTGTCGTTTTCAGGGTAATTCGTCGAGATGCGATCCTTGGGGCAAAAGATTTGTCTGTTTGGCTCTGCGGAGAAGGGTTTTGGGGCTCGGGCCCTTCGCGTAAGAATTGGAAAATTGGTTGCATAATGAAAAGAGGCGAGCGGGGGTCCAGGGAGCGGCAGCCCCCTGGCCTATTTTAAATAAAGAAAAGCGGGGGTCCAGGGGGCGGCAGCCCTCTGGCTTAAATGAGTAAATCTTAAACCATGCAGGCTCGTAATAAAAAAAAAGCGGGGGTCCAGGGGGCGGCAGCGCCCTGGCTAAAACAAGTAAATCTTAATTCATGCAGGCTCGCCAGCGCCGCAAGCCTAGGTAGATGTACGCAGGCCCGTCGCAGTGTAACAGTGTTTCGCGATCTATCGCGAAGCCTGTTACGAGAGACGGTGTCTGGCGTACATCTACCTAGTACGCCACTGGAGTGCTAAAAAAGTTCAATGTCCGTGTGTCTGTATGTCTGTCTGTGTGTCTGTGTGTCTGTCTGTCTGTCTGTGTGTCTGTTCGCACGATAACTCAAGAACGAGTCAAGATATCGACCTGAAATTTTTTTTGTAGCTTCTTGGTCTAAAAAGCTCGGCCGAGTTCAAATATTAACACTCTAGCTCAAAAATTGACCCTGCTAAAAACTAGGTAGATGTACGCCAGACACCGTCTCTCGTAACAGGCTTCGCGATATCTCGCAAAACACTGTTACGCTGCGACGGGCCTGCGTACATCTACCTAGGCCTGGGGCGCTGGCGAGCATGCAAGATTTAAGATTTACTCGTTTTAGCCAGGGGGCTGCCGCCCCCTGGACCCCCGCTTTTCTTTATTTAAAATAGGCCAGGGGGCTGCCCTTATAGAAATAATCCATACCGAAAAGAGCCCGAGAATCGGACTGTCCGGTAAGATGTCCACGGGCAGCCCGAAATGTATTCCTGGACTGTTCCGAAATATTGCTGAAAATGTACCAAATCAGAAAGTTTTCGGGCTGTCCGAAGAGGCGCGATCGGACGTAAGTCGGACTGTTCTTCTGGTGTCCGAAAAAAATGCACGACAGCATCGAGATTCGTTCCTTTGCCTTCGGTTCTTCTGCCCCCTTGTCCGACCCTCTTTCCAACTGAGCCACACTGACAACTGAGAGACTGTGCCTCAGGAAGGCCTCTTCATCAACGCGCAACGCCTTGCCAAACAAAGCGCTGTATACGATGAACAAATCATCGCATCAAGATGCGGTTTTCGACAAATACATTAACATGCCCAGGCGCATTGCATCGTCTGAAATAGTTTTCAATTGCCAAGTTCGACTTTGCAATTAGCGCCCTGTTGAATAAATTCATAAAACCCCTGCACGCTTTTTCATGACTACATCATGGGGTGTTTTTTTTTGGTGTTACTTTGCTATGCAACACAATATACGTAACAAAACCAAATTACTCAAAGAAACAAAAAAAAATAATCCAAAGTTGCTTTTAGTAGATTCCAAACTTCCATAGATGTTTGCGTCATGTGGGGGTCGAACAGTTCATGTACAGCACCGGACTTTCTTCGCGCTGCCCTTGTGTTGCCGGGCTACTTTGGAACTGTCCTTTGCTTTCGGACCAATATCGGGTTGCTCCGGCTCGGACATTCTCCGGGCGGGCGCTACGCCCATCGCCGGGGAGGAGGTGGAGGTGGTGCCGGGGGCGGACCTGGCGCCCAGCCCGTTGCCTATTGTACTTCCCAGCTCTATCGATCCCGATCATAAAAATATCGAAAAAGTTAAAATTTTGCTGAGTGGTAAGGCAAGTCGTCAACATAATATACCCTAATATGCAATTGTATTAAAATTCGGACAGTCCGTAAAGCACCCGGTCCCGTCATCTTTCGGACTGTCTGCGGGCTGCCCGGGAGGTACCGGACTTCAGAGGAACTGTCCGGGTACCACGGGCTTAAATCGGGCAAGTCCGACTCGGACTCGGACTCAAGACGGACTGTCCTGGAACAGAGTCGGGTCTGTCCGAGGCAAAACGGACGACTTTGGAACCGTCCAGGACAAGTTTCGGTACTTTTTCTTTCTATACGGGTGCCGCCCCCTGGACCCCCGCTCGCCTCTTTTCATTATGTAACCAATTTTCCAATTTTTACGCGAAGGGCCCGAGCCCCAAAACCCTTCTCCGCAGAGCCAAACAGACAAAATTTTTGCCCCGAGGATCGCATCTCGACAGATTACCCTGAAAACGACACCCAACATGTATTTTGACGACTTTTCGTTCACATTTACCTCTGTAGTGGCTAAACAGTGCGAGATAGAGCAAAACGGTCGAAATTTTCGCCCAAAGGGTCGCAACTCGCCGAGATACCCCTTAGGACACCATAAAATTTTGTAATATTTTAAATCTAAATTTTTTTTAAAAATATAAATCAATTTTTAGCAGGGTTAATTTTTGAGCTAGAGTGTTCATATTTGAACTCGTCCGAGCTTTTTAGGCCAAGAAGCTACAGTAAAAATTTCAGGTCGATATCTTGACTCGTTCACAAGTTATCGTGCGAACAGACACACAGACAGACACACAGACAGACAGACACACAGACAGACAGACAGACAGACAGACAGACAGACAGACAGACAGACAGACAGACAGACAGACGGACATTGAACTTTTTTAGCACTCCAGTGGCGTAATAGGCTTCGCTATCGCTCAGCCAATTAATTTATATTTTGTAAAAAATAAGATTTTAAAAATTACAAAATTTTATGTTGTCCTGAGGGGTATCTCGGCGAGTTGCGACCCTTTGGGCGAAAATTTCGTCCGTTTTGCTCTATCTCTTACTGCTTAGCCGCTACAGCGATAAATGTGGAGGAAAAGTCGTCAAAATGCATGCTGGGTGTCGTTTTCAGGGTAATTTGTCGAGATGCGACCCCATGGGTGAAAATTTTGTCCGTTTGGCTTCGCGGAGACCGGTTTGGGCGCTCGGCCCCTTCCCGTAAAAATTGGAAAATTGGTAACAAAATGTAAAGAGGCAGCCCCCTGGCCTATTTTAAATAAAGAAAAGCGGGGGTCCTGGAGGCGGCAGCCCCGTGGCCTATTTTAAACAAAGAATAGCGGGGGTCCAGGGGGCGGCAGCCCCCTGGCTTTAATGAGTACATCTCAAATCATGGAGGCTCGTAATAAAGAAAAGCGGGGGTCCAGGGGGCGGGAGCCCCCTGGCTTAAATGAATAAATCTTAATCCATGCAGGCTCGTAATAAAAAAAAAGCGGGGGTCCAGGGGGCGGCAGCCCCCTGGCTTAAACGAGTAAATCTTAAATCATGCAGGCTCGCCAGCGCCGCAGGCCTAGGTAGATGTACGCAGGCCCGTCGCAGCGTAACAGTGTTTCGCGATCTATCGCGAAGCCTGTTACGAGAGACGGTGTCTGGCGTACATCTACCTAGTTATTGGTGGTCTTTGGGGAGACAGTGAAAAGCGAGGGGGCAACCACTCCCCATCCTAGTGTACACGGGATTTCTACTGACTTCACAAGATTTCTCTGAGATTTTGACAGATTTCTATGAGATTTCACACGATTTCTCTCAGATTTCATGAGATTTCAGAAGATTTCAATGAGATTTCATGAGATTTCACAAGATTTCAATGAGATTTCATGAGATTTCTCAGTTATATTTCCAAGGATTTCATCGAGATTTCTGAGGATTTCATCGAGATTTCTGAGGATTTCATCGAGATTTCCGCAGGTTTGTACACAGGATTTCTCGAGTGGTTGCCCCCTCGGTGAAAAGCCACACCCCAATCTTTTCCTACTTCCTATTTATCAAGAAGTCTCCAAATTGAAGCAGGGTTTTAATGTCCAATCTAATTGGCTGAGCGATAGCGAAGCCTATTACGCCACTGGAGTGCTAAAAAAGTTCAATGTCCGTGTGTCTGTCTGTGTGTCTGTGTGTCTGTCTGTCTGTGTGTCTGTTCGCACGATAACTCGAGAACGAGTTAAGATATCGACCTGAAATTTTTACTGTAGTTTTTTGGCCTAAAAAGCTCGGACGAGTTCAAATATGAACACTCTAGCTCAAAAATTGACCCTGCTAAAAATTGATTTATATATATATTTTTTTAAATAGATTTTATAAATTACAAAATTGTATGGTGTTCAAAGGGGTATCTCGGCGAGTTGCGACCCTTCGGGCGAAAATTTCATCCGTTTTGCTCTATCACTTACTGTTAGCCGCTACAGTGGTAAATGTGGACGAAAAGTCGTCAAAATGCATGTTGGGTGTCGTTTCCAGGGTAATCTGTCAAGATGCGATCCTTGGGGCAAAAATTTTGTCTGTTTGGCTCTGCGGAGAAGGGTTATGGGTCGGCAGCCCCCTGGCTTAAATGAGTAAATCTTAAACCATGCAGGCTCGTAATTTAAAAAAAAACAGACCACGCGACCGTGACCAAAAAGTTCCGGAGGGCCGGAACTTGAAAGCAGATGATACGTATGGTAGATGTCCCTACGCGTTGCAGGCCGCAGGGAAGCGGAGCGCTGTCGCGCTGGGCTAGGAAGGGGAGGCGCGGGGCGGGAGGGGGCACCGGCCCGGCGGCCCAGCGTCCCGAGAGGTGGCGTTGAGTGGCGGGGCGCGCGCCGCGCCCCGAGCACAGCGCACCGCGCGAAATTTTCCCCCCTGTATATAATATAATGCCACACTAGCTGCTCTCTGCTCGCTGCGCTGCTCTCTGCATGCTGCTCGCTGTATGACAGTACAAGCAGGCTGATACCTTCGTATCATCTGCTAAAAACAGACCACGCGACCGTGACCAAAAAGTTCCGGAGCGCCGGAACTTGAAAGCAGATGATACGTATGGTAGATGTCCCTACGCGTCGCAGGCTGCAGAGAAGCGGAGCGCTGTGGCGCTGGGCTAGGAGGGGGGAGGCGCGGGGCGCGGGGCGGGAGGGGGCACCGGCCCGGCGGCCCGGCAGCACAGCGTCCCGAGAGGTGGCGTGGAGTAGCTAGGGGCGCGCGCCGCGCCCCTAGCGCCGAGCGAAATTTTCCCCCCTGTATATAATATAATGCCACTCTTGCTGCTTGCTCTGCCGGTTCCTCTCTGCTCGCTGCGCTGCTCTCTGCAGGCTGCTCGCTGTATGACAGTACAAGCAGGCTGATACCTTCGTATCATCTGCTAAAAACAGACCACGCAACCGTGACCAAAAGTTCCGGAGGACCGGAACTTGAAAGCAGATGATACGTATGGTAGATATCTATACGCGTCGCCGCCGCAGAGAAGCGGAGCGCTGTCGCGCTGGGCTGGGAGGGGGGAGGTGCGGGGTGGGAGGGGGCACCGGCCGCGGCCCGGTCCCGGCCGCCCGGCGGCCTGAGAGGTGGCGTGGAGTTGTCGGGGCGAGGAACAGTGCGCGCGGGGCTCGGGGCTCGGGGCGCGCGCAGACATTCCCCCCCCCCCCCCCTGTATATAATATAATGCCACACTAGCTGCTCGCTCTGCCGGTTGCTCTCTGCTCGCTGCGCTGCTCTCTGCAGGATGCTCGCTGTATGACAGTACAAGCAGGCTGATACATTCGTATCATCTGCTAAAAAAGCAGGGGGCCAGGGGGCGGCAGCCCCCTGGCTAAAACGAGTCAATCTTAAATCATGCAGGCTCGCCAGCGCCGCAGGCCTAGGTAGATGCACGCAGGCCCGTCGCAGCGTAACAGTGTTTCGCGATCTATCGCGAAGCCTGTTACGAGAGACGGTGTCTGGCGTACATCTACCTAGTTCAGTAGAAACTCATGTTAAGGTGATAGTGCTGTGTGGTACTTGTGATGTTCCTGCCAAGGCAGCTTTAATGAATATGAAAGGTCACTCCGGGTATTACTCTTGTCCAAAATGTTTCATAATTGGTGAGAAATCAGAAAGGACTGAAAATGTATGTGTGTTTCCACATCAAGAGGAACTTGACCTTCAAAATGAGGAAAATTAAAAAAGAATGTGTGCAAAGAAGTATTGTGAATAAGGCAGAGTACAAAGGAGTATTTGGGCCCACTCTGTTGTCGTTTATGGTACATTCTTCTTTCATATCTTCTGTTTCGATTGACAGTATGCATTGCTTGTACATTGGTTTTACAAAACAGCTCCTCAATCTCCTATTTAATACTAAATATTTTTCTTCAAAGTTTTCTTTGTGTAGTAAAACTGTTGAGGTTAATGCACGCTTAAAGCAACTTCAGCTTCCACATTTTGTTGAACGGCTTCCAGAAGACGTCACAAAATTATCATTCTGGAAGGCATCTCTTTGCAGAAATTTCATTTTATACATAATGTTAGTTGTTTGGCTGAGCGATAGCGAAGCCTATTACGCCACTGGAGTGCTAAAAAAGTTCAATGTCCGTCTGTCCGTCTGTCTGTCTGTCTGTCTGTCTGTCTGTCTGTCTGTCTGTGTGTGTGTGTGTGTGTGTGTGTCTGTGTGTGTGTCTGTGTGTGTGTCTGTGTGTCTGTTCGCATGATAACTCGAGAACGAGTCAAGATATCGACCTGAAATTTTTACTGTAGCTTCTTGGCCTAAAAAGCTCGGACGAGTTCAAATATGAACATTCTAGCTCAAAAATTAACCCTGCTAAAAATTGATTTATATTTTTTTAAAAAGTTAGATTTTAAATATTACAAAATTTCATGAAGTCCTAAGGGGTATCTCGGCGAGTTGCGACCCTCTGGGCGAAAATGTCGTCCGTTTTGCTCTATCTCTTACTGTTTAGCCGCTACAGCGATAAATGTGGACGAAAAGTCGTCAAAATGCATGCTGGGTGTCGTTTCCAGGGTAATTTGTCGAGATGCGACCCTTTGGGTGAAAATTTTGTCCGTTTGGCTTCGTGGAGACCGGTTTGGGCGCTCGGCCCCTTCCCGTAAAAATTGGAAAATTGGTAACAAAATGTAAAGAGGCAAGCGGGGGTCCAGGGGGCGGCAGCCCCCTGGCCTATTTTAAACTAGGTAGATGTACGCCAGACACCGTCTCTCGTAACAGGCTTCGCGATATCTCGCAAAACACTGTTACGCTGCGACGGGCCTGCGTACATCTACCTAGGCCTGCGGCGCTGGCGAGCATGCAAGATTTAAGATTTACTCGTTTTAGCCAGGGGGCTGCCGCCCCCTGGACCCCCGCTTTTTTTTTATTACGAGCCTGCATGGTTTAAGATTTACTCATTTAAGCCAAGGGGCTGCCGCTCCCTGGACCCCCGCTCGCCTCTTTTCATTATGTAACCAATTTTTCAATTTTTACGAGAAGGGCCCGAGCCCCAAAACCCTTCTCCGCAGAGCCAAACAGACAAAATTTTTGCCCAAATGATCGCATCTCGACAGGTTACCCTGAAAACGACACACAACATGCATTTTGACGACTTTTCGTCCACATTTACCGCTGTAGCGTCTAAACAGTAAGAGATAAAGCAAAACGGACGAAATTTTCGCCCAAAGGTTCGCAACTCGCCGAGATACCCCTTAAGACACCATAAAATTTTGTAATTTTTAAAATGTTATTTTTTAAAAAATATAAATCAATTTTTAGCAGGGTCAATTTTTGAGCTAGAGTGTTCATATTTAAACTCGTCCGAGCTTTTTAGGCCAAGAAGCTACAGTAAAAATTTCAGGTCGATATCTTGACTCGTTCTTGAGTTATCGTGCGAACAGACACACAGACAGACACACAGACAGACAGACAGACACACATACAGACAGACACACGGACATTGAACTTTTTTAGCACTCCAGTGGCGTAATAGGCTTCGCTATCGCTCAGCCAATAAAGAAAAGCGGGGGTCCAGGGGGCGGCATCCCCCTGTCTTAAATGAGTAAATCTCAAATCATGCAGGCTCGTAATAAAGAAAAGCGGGGGTCCAGGGGGCGGCAGCCCCCTGGCTAAAACTAGTAAATCTTTAATCATGCAGGCTCGCCAGCGCCGCAGGCCTAGGTAGATATACGCAGGCCCGTCGCAGCGTAACAGTGTTTCGCGATCTATCGCGAAGCCTGTTACGAGAGACGGTGTCTGGCGTACATCTACCTAGTTTTTAAAGGGGTCATGAAACAGGAATATTATAACAATTTAGTTCTATTGGTAACTGCATTGAAGGGTTTCGGGGTTGGAAATATTTCCCGGAAAAATTGGAAATATTTCGGGAATATTTCGGAAATATTTCCGAGGGGTCCGAAATATTGGAAATATTGGAAATATTGAAATTCCTCAGCAAAGGGCATTTGCATGAATATATAGCGTAACTTTGCATTAAAATCGTAATTTCCCGCGTTTGTCGGATACCAATTTCAAAAACCACTCGGGGGCGGTGAGGGCCGCCGCCGCCGCGGCGCGCCGCCTAACCTTACTTTCACATGTGCGACGATCCGATCCGACGGACGCTTCAAGACGAGAATTTGTTTGTACTTGTAAATTGCAATTAAACGATGTAATTCAGCATAAGTATACGTGTTGAAAGTTCTTCTACGTCATTTCCCTACCCTCTTCATAGAAAAAAATTGCGGCTCTTTGCAAAACTTCAATAAAAACTACTTTTTTTCAATATTTCCAATTTTTCCGAAATATTTCCGAAATATTCCCGAAATATTTCCAATTTTTATATTTCCGGAAAAATAGAAACCCTACTGCATTGTCTGTTCTGAATAGCTCTAGTATTTCCTTGTCTGATCTAGAAACAGCAGACATTGACTTATGTAAGTTTTGTGCTGATTTTGAAAATTTATATAGTGTTCGCCACATGAGCTCAAATTTACATCTTCTCAGGCACCTTGCATCTTCAGTTCACGACACTGGTAACTTGTTCATAAGTAGCTGTTTTAGATTTGAAGATCTTAATGGCAAATTAGCAGATTTGGCACATGGCACCAGGCATGCCACCATGCAAATTGCATCAAATTTTAATGTCATGTCTAAATTACCTATTCTCATCTCTAATGTGTCTTCTGATAGTGCCAAATTATTCTGTAGAAAGGTCACTGGCCGTAAGCATTATTTGCAGTGTAGTGAAGTAATGGGCGATTTCACCGCCACCAGGGAGCGCTAGCGTCGGGCGGGGCGGCGCGGGGCGGCGCGGGGCAGCCGGTCCACAACAAACAGACGACGCCTTTGTAACGGTCGCGCGTCGGGCGTTTAAACACTCAACGCGAGTTAAGTAAGTATTTTAGTCGTTCTGAGTAAGTATTTTATCTTTTTTAACTCAAATCCGAGTCACTTTGATAGATTTTCGTTGTAAATTTCAACTTGCCCGCAAAAAGCGGTTAAAACCGGCCCCCCTCCACTCCTGGGCGTTGGCGTTACAGCTGTGCCCGCCTCCCGCGTTCCGGCGTTCTGTTCTGTGACGACGTGAAAGAGCTTTCTTAAGCATTTGCGCCGAAGATTTGGAGTATTGTAGGTTGAGTTTGTGAATTTAGTTGGACAGAGTGATTGTGCTGTGTGTGAGGAAAAAGCCAGCTTGAGTTTTTTCCTTTATTTACGCCTTTACCCGGCAACCGGGGCTGGCGTTGGGTGACGCGTCACTGGTTTTGCCAGTTCTGCTGAAAGTTTGCGGTTTACTGGGTCGAATGTCGCGACTCAACGGGTCGGGTATTGAAAATAGACACATGAGAGATTGCCTTTGTGCATATCCCGTCCGCGAGACTCTTTTCTAAGTCGTACAATTCACTGGGAAAAGAAACCGTCCTGTCACGGCATCTAACCTCGACCCGTAGTACTTTGCTGACAGTTTACGGTTTACTAGATCGAATGTCGCGACTCACCTGGTCGGATATTGAAAATAGACACATGAGAGATTGCCTTTGCGCACATCCCGTCCGTGGGACTTTTCTCAAAGTCGTGCCATAGCCCGGCGAATAGAATTTCTGGACTTTCATGTCAGTACCAAACTATATGCAGGTTCAGGTACTTGTCCTGCGTACAATCCCTGTGATAGAAAAAACACACTGACGTCCATCTGTTGTATAGCCTCCACGAATAATTAATTGAGAAGTCCTTTGTTGTCATAATATCAAACTATTTTCTCACAGTTTTTGCCTTTCTTTTTCCCCCACAGGTACTGGCGCTCCGTTCCACATCAGAAGATCATCTCTCAAATGACTCCAGAATGTTTGATGTGGAAGTGTGAATTGAGTGTGTAAAGAGACACCAGAAAATAAAATAAGAACCTTGAATAAAATCAGAATGAGTGTTCCTGTTTCTCTGTTTCCATACCTTTTCAGCACATGCAGTCATCCCACCGGAGCAACCTTCACAACCTCAGCTTTACGTATTCATTCCCCTGTCTGAACCACCTCTCCCCTTTTTGTGAATGTTTTCAGGATCTTCTTAGTACCTACGCCCCTGCCGAGCACTACCGCGCCCCACCTAGAGGCCCCTTACCTTCGCCCACCACGGCCCTTATGCCAAGGTCCCCCAAGCCCAAGTCCAGCCCTGGCCCCAAGCCCTGCCTAGGAGCCCAGCCTTAGCCCAGCCGTACCCTGCCGTGCACACGTGCTGACCCTTCGCGTCGCGTGTCCCCTGAACCATTACATCCTGCCTGGTAGGTCCTCAGTCCTTATTACCTTTCTTATAACTAGATGATGACAGGCTCAGTTGCTATGGAAATGTGAAAGAAATATAACTCCTGAGTCTTGTCGTTACTGTGAAAAATAAAATTTGGAGAACAAAGAAAAATAAATAAAAAAAATTACAATCAAAAAAATCAAAAATCACAAGTCTTCTAAAAAATCTTAAAAGAATCGATGCAAAATCAATTTCAAAAATCCCTCAAAATCAGAAGAAGTCAAAGAAATAAATGTAAAATCAAAAGAAAATCAATACAATCAGCAAAATCAAAAATGAAGGTGTTTTCAAAAAATACACAAATATTAGATACGGATCAAAGTAAAAGTTTGAAAAAAAAAATCAAAAAAATGAAGGACAATCAAGAAAAACATCAAAAGATCAATGAAAGATCAGTAAAAAAATCAATAGAAAAATCAAAAAGTCAATTTGGAATCAAAAAATCAATCCAAAATCAAAAAAAATATCTGATTTTTGTTTATTGTCAATCAATGCACAACTGCTACTTGAGACAGCACCCCCTCGGAAAAATGATACCTGCTTGAATATGCCATTGAGGCGAACCTTTCATACACATGTGGGGAAGTCTGTGCCATTGAGCGTGGAGTAGTTCCAGGATGGGGGAGGGGGATGCGCCGCCTCTGTGCCACACAAGGGCAAATAGTCAGACTGGGTGAACCGAGTGGGTCGGTATCCCCCCATGATTATGAATAATACAAACCAGAATGATTCATTACTAAAAGGGGACACAATGTTATGGGATTGGGTTCCCTCCCGAGCTCCTGAGTCAAAGCAACGTGTAAACCGTACCGAGGCAGATAGAGTGAGCCACCGTCCTCGCTCATGGGGTAGCGCCAGATGTCGTAGGTGCCATTCATGGTTTCGAGCAGCGTTGGGGATGTATGAGGAGGGAGAGGGGTGGGGGGGACTGTCGCTATTCCTTCACGCTGAGGGTTCGGTTGGCGGGAAGGGAAGATCAAAATATCTTACATTGTAAGAGGCATTCCAATGACCCTTCCTCCATTTACAAATTTCTCGATCCTAAGCAGAATATGTAATTGAAAAAGGTGGGATTGGACTGATTGCCTTTCCTTCTGGAGTCAGGCATTATCTCTCCACAAATCCTAAAATGTGAATTGAAAAGACCTATTTTATAAATTTCTTAGAAAAAATATTAGCCGTATTCAAGGCCATATTTTAAAAATGAACCATGATTGTTCTCATGTCTGGCGTCTTGAGTTTTAAGACAGTCGCAAGTGTCTGCGTCTCTTCTTAAAAGCTCCCTTCCAAAACATGGCTTTTTTTATTTATTTATTTTTTTTAATTTTAAAACTTTAAAGTAAATTATTGACATTATTATTATTGCGAAATGTCCAAGCAAACCAGGAAAGGTAAGTATTTACTTAGTGGTTTCTACTTTCTTTTCACATTGTTGTTTCTCTTCCAGGGAACCTTCAGGAGCTGACGACTCTCGCCATGGTATTTTGTCTTCACCATTCATGGAAGTAAATTTAGTTGTTTGCTTTTTACAACAGTTCTATTTGTTTTAGGCTGCTCCCAATGAAAATCGGAACCCGGCTAATGGTCTCAGCAACATAAGGAACAACTGCTACATGAATTCTGTAATGCAATGTCTAGGCCACTTGCCAGGATTCTGTCAAAGGATTCAGCAGAAAAATTTATTTATTAACAAGAATAGTTTGTTTGGGGGCAGAGTTGTTCAGGAAACGTCGAACCTCACCAAACTTTTGTGGCTGAAGCGAGGTACTTTTTCCTGCAAATCTTTGAAGGTATGCTGATTTACATTCCCTTGTGTTGCCGGTTTCTCTTTGAAAATAGCTGTTTGTCTAACAATTTCTTATGCCTGTTTCTGATAGCTGTACTTGGGTGAAGCAACTGGAAAATACAACACGTCAAATCAAGAGGATGCTCAAGAGTTTTTGAGTGACCTCCTAGAATGGCTGCACGATGATTTGAAAGTATGGCGTAACGGGGTGCTTTCACTTACCCAATATAATTATCATCTTATTTGTATTCTTAATTTTTGGCCCTTATCATAGGGTGGGGGCGACTGGGGGCGGGCTAGCCGCTCCTGGTCGTGGTGGCATCTCTCCTCGCAATCCCCACCTGGGGGAGAGTCAGGACAGGGGCTGAGCAGCGTTTTGTAAAATAGCTCATTCCTCAGAAAAATACTATTATTACTTATTTTTGACCGGACCGTATAAAATTACAAAGTTTTGAAAGTTGCTGATCTATGTCATTCCTTAATTTTCTAAAGACAAGAATGTTTAAAAGTTGCTGATCTTTATCACTCCTTTTCCTGTTATTATTTTCTTTATAAAAATTTTCTTTATGTTCTAGGTAAAGTTAACTGTCCAGAAGACTCCGGGTCAGTGGTATTCTACCTCTCCGATCCAAACACTGTTTGGGATTGAAGTTTTAACAGAGATTAAGTGTTCGTGCAACTATAAAAGCAGTACATCAGTCATCAGTACAATGCTGACTTTGGATGTTGGTGATGGTACTGGAGATTTTGGTGTTGATGTGCAGGTAATATTTTATTGCAAGACTTCAGTGTGACTCATGTGATTGCTCTCAGATACATAGACAGTTAGTTTTATGTAATAGTAGATGTGTTATTTCCTACTAAAAATGGAGCCAAAGTAATTGTTTCTATATTTGTCAGTGTCTTCTAAAATACATTCTTCTTGCAGTCCTGTCTACAGAAATTTGCTTCGCCATGCCCAATTGAATACAAATGTTCTAACTGTGGTTTAACTTCAAAAACTGCAACTCAAGGGCAGAGTTTGAGAAGACTTCCACCATACCTTATTCTGCACCTTGCTAGGTAAGTTCCAACAACCCCAATTTTATTTCTCTTTGATTCTTATACAACATAGAATTCCTTTACAGGTTTCAAATGAGACAAAGAGGTACAGAAATATCCTTGACCAAAAACAACTGTACCATTGACTTTCCTCTGGATTTAGACATGGGTAAAAGTGGTCGTCCCCAGTCCTACAAGCTGACAGCAGTCATTGACCACTCTGGCTCCTTGCAAGGTGGTCACTACACTGCTATGTGTAGAAATGGCACTTGGTAAGAATGGCATGTGAGGTAACTGCATTTTTTGGAGCTTGTGGTTTGTAGTTTACTTGGACTACTGTTTTTGCGGACCTGTGTTTTCAGCTGGTTTTTGTGTAATGACAACGTAGTCCTACCAGTGGCACCCCCATCACCAAATAATCAGGCATACATACTTTTTTATGAATCCGTTTCACCTCCAGATCCTGTCAGACGCCCTCTCACAGAGATAAATTTACCAGTAAGCTCTTGCTCCTGATTTTTTGTTTTTTGTTTTTTGTCTTTGAAAATAATTTGCTAACATTTATCTTCAACTATTTCAATTCTGGAAACTAGTTCCACTATCCCTTTGCTAAGGAGGAAAAAAGGTGGCAAAAGCACCTAAAGCTTCAAACTTCCTAACAAAAAACTTAAAGAAAAGTAAAGCCATTGTAAAATTTGATAACTTCTTTTGTGAAACTTCACTTTTTTTTCTAATTCAGTCAATTTACAAATCACTTCAAAATTGAGCAAATTTTACACCCATTTCCTCCGTTCTCAGAATGTGAAATGTTGTGCCGTAATTAATGATGATTGAATCCTTACAGGGCAAGCCAACCAGGAACTCTACCAATACTCTTACCTGTCACTCTCCTAATCTTCCTTTCCCTCAAAACCGTACCGCCCCTCCCAACCCCCCTATCCCTCAACGTCAGGCTGCTCCTCATCTTTTCCCCCCTTCCAACCTTCCTATCCCTCAAAACCCTGCTGTAGCTACTCCCGATCCCAATCTCCATATTTCTGTAAACTGAGTCCTCCCTCGTAATCCTCCCATCCCTCCACATCGTGTTGCTCCTGTTCCTGATACCCCTTCCAATCTTCCTTTCCTTCAAAATAATGCTGCTCCACCCAACATAACTATCCCTCAAAATCATTTGGCTCCTTCTAATCATTCAGTGCCTTCCACTCCAATTCCCACTCAGAAGAGTATTGTCCATCCAGCCGCTCACATTGATAATCCTGTTGCCATCACTACCATCGAGGTCACTACTCTTCTTCTTTTATATTACTCGCTACAGTTTAGAAAGTTTTAACAACTCATCCCTTTTTTTGCAGATTGAAAGTGGTGGAACAGCTCTGACCCTTCGCCCACAGCATTTAAAAGTTCATCCACCTACATCAATTCCACATGTTGATAAGCATGTATGTGTATATTCATCTCTATTTTTTATGGTCATTATATTTTTGGTTTCACTCATGTGTAATTTCTGTTCTTCAGGATTATGGGCAAACACCAAAGCATAGAGTATTGATGCCAAAGAGGAAACTCATTGAGGTGGATCCTCTTCTGACTCCCCAGGATGTGCCTGGAGCCATCCTCAATACAGACCATCTTGAGCAGTACTTTGTGGATGATCTGAAAAGGTGGCTGGCTTGTCGGGGTATTCTTGTCTCGGGTAACAAGGCTGATTTAATATCACGGTAAGTGTAGTAGTCCCATTTTCTGCTTTCTTGCATCCTCATACGTGATGCACCTAACTAATATTTCTTTTCTCCTTCCCCCATTTTCTGTTAAGTATCAAAGCTCATGTGAAGATGGGAAAGTCTCACAAGATTGATCCCAAAATAGACCGTGGTCACTGGCATGACAAGAAAAGGGCCAAAGTTGTCACCGAAATGAAGGTATATCCTTATTAATACTTTCATTTCTTTTATTTGTTTTCTTTGAACAGCTGCTCAGTTTTTCTTTCTACAAACTTTCTCTTTCTTCTTAACTGTAGAGGAATGGTGTTTGTGGTCCACCTCTCCCTCCAAACAAAGACTGGCAACCATTTCCCGGCTACAATATCCCAAAAGGTTTCTCGAAAGAGGCAGTGGATAGGTACCTTGAGGATGATTGTCCAACTTTAAAATTTTCGCACGACTGTGGGGTGAGGTTTGAAGACTCTGATGACCCTGACGATGATTTTGATGTTGAGCAAGAGCCAGTTCAGTACCAAGTGAAGAGCAACGTGCGACGAGGAACAAAGTACCTGAAAAGTGGAAACATTCTTTCAGTCTTAGACAACTATGATGGAGTTCACTATTACGTCAAGGCTCAAGTCCAAGCCAGCATGGAAGACGTCATCCATGTTGTAAGGGCCACTTTCATTGAAGCTTCTGGAGAAATAGTGGACTGCAGTTGTGAGTGCAAGGCCAGAGCACTTAAACGCTGTTCTCACATTGTGGCTGTGCTCCTGCTTTTACTTGAGCACATTGATACTAAAGGACATGACGGTGAGTGTTGAAACTAAGTTCATCTCCACCTCTCTTTTCCTCATTTTGGTAGTTTGTCATTTTCCCCTCAATTTCAATACTTCTTCCTTAACATACTTTACAGTAGCTTACCCTTTGGGTTTATATACCTTTTGCTTGTGGTTAATGCATCCATTTTTTTTTATTTTTTTTTAATTATGCACTTAGAACAAAAATTAAGTAGTGATCATATGTTTGTTGATTGCATTACTGAATTTCTTCCTTCTCGCCTTCATTCCTTTCCAATTATCATGACACCCCATAGTTAAAAAAAGTGATTGGTTTCATTTTATTGCATGATTTGCTGTGTATGACAATTGTACTCATGCATGGTAGAAATATAATTACATGTTACCGCTCACAATAGGAATTATGGGCAATATCTTCTTACATACTGTTTTTGGGTAACTCCAGGCATTCTTTACCACTATTTCTGCTAACACAAGAAAGAACCCATCTTTCGACCTACCCTTTGGCTTCAGTACACATACAATACTATGTGTCCACTAGGTGGACAGTCATCTTCAGCACATGAATTTCACATGTTGGTGTGTGTCGACCTTTCTTCAGGTCCTTTCTTTTCTTTGCATCTTACTTATCTTTGATGCATTTATGTCTGGGCTCTCTGGACCGGGCCACGAGAGAAGCCCTCTCCCACTCTGATTGGTCGAGGCAATGTTATGGTCCGGGAGCAGACGAATTATGATTTCCGACAAAAATCATGTGCTAGGTTTGGGTGAACTTTCCTTCTCAACTCACTTTAACATTTCCTGAATTTCATCATATTACTTTTTAATCAATGTCTCTTCAAAATAAACAAACAAAATAAATAAACAAATAAATTAATAAAGTAATAAATTAATAAATAAATATGACTGAAATGTAACAATACCCCTAAAGTCTATGTACAACTCCACACTTCTGAATGCATACATTGAGTACACTAGACAAGTGCAAGTATTCAATCAAAATCCTTTACATTACATTAAACTTAAAGATTGGAAGGGTGATAAAAACATACATAAATATCTCATAAACATACATCAATATGTCATATCTCATTTCTCAACAGGTATAAAATATGTCACAGAATATAACAGAATATTTCTGTTGGAAAACTGTACAAACCAAATAATGTGGATTGTTCCCATATGTTTCCGAACACAATTTTGAAGGCAAGTCATAAAATTCTATGCTCAATCACATCGAGAAGCATTCAGGAGGGTTTACTAAACATTCAAGTTCAGTGGACGTATGCAAAATTGCAGTTGGACTAAGTACATAAACAAATAATTTACAAAACAAAATATTGAGTGGATTGGGCCCATACGTGGGAAGCATCACAGACTAGTGCTTCATAAAAAACAATGTTATAGAAGTACTAGACAATTACACAAAAAACAAACTAAGACTAAAATATAAAAAGAAGAAATAGGAAACCAACATACAGATCACATTGTTAAGATGTCTTCATCACAGTACCCACTATCGTCATCCTTCTCAGCTGGAATGTAGGGGTCCTGGAAGTTAATGAGGAATGCACATGTTCTTATCACCCATAGAGAATATTTCGTCCGCCGCGGTCCCGCCGCGGGTCCGCCTGGCGGACGGCGCACTCCGCCGAGCGCAGGTCGGCGGACCCGCGGCGCATGATGCTTGACCAGAAGAGCGCAATTCCTTGCAAGTCAACGGCGCGCAGTTGACGCGAACGCTTACAATCATCACCTCGCTCGCACTCCGCCGCGCTGACGGCGCAGACGTGTACGATCATGACTTCGCCAGTAGTCCGCCGTGCGGAGCGTGCCTGTTGTAGCACTTGACCAGAAGGGCGGCCCCGCCACCGGTCCGCCAGGCAGCCTCCGCTCTGCCGCGCTTGCAGCCGCTCCGCCCGGGGTGCGCTTGGCGCACAACGACAGGACACACCGCGCGGCAAGTCCGCCGAGCGTGCGTCTGGCGCACTCCTGGCGGACTACGAGGCGCGCGTCTCCGACCGCTTTCCGCCGCGCGGATCACGCCTGCAGTGCGCCGGGCGCACTCGAGGCGGAATGCCTCCCGAGGATCATTGGCACATTAGATTTAAAAAAAAATTCGCTTCAGTCGTTCCTCTTTTTCCTTGTCATTCCTCTCACCCCTCCCACCTCCCTTCTTCCCTCTCTCCCCCTTCCCCTTTTCCCCCTACCACCCCTCCTCATCATTCCATCGCCTCTAAGACTCATGTGTAGCCGGGTCAGTCCTACTGGCCGCGAGATACGCATTTTGTTCGGCAGTGCCGGGATTCGATCCCCAGCCATACCAAACTCAGCGCTCACGCTTCGGTCGGAACCTACTGAGCTACGGAGCCATCGTGCCGACAGACTGTTCTTCGACCCATCACATTACAAACACTGCATGGTGTCTCTGCACTGCTGCGCCCCCCCTCCACCCTGCCTTGCCTCACCCCCGCACCTGCCTTCGGCCCCCTCCACGTCCCCCCGCTCCTCCTGCCGCTCCTGCCCCTCCCACCCCCGCCCCTTCTGAGAGCGACGTTGTGTTGGAGGTTGGAGGCTCACACTGCCGGCCTGCGCTGAGGAAGGCCAAGTCAATGACCGGACCCTTCCGGGGAAACAATAGGTTGGCGTGCCGGGGTGGGTCCTTTTACCAGATACCGCGCGCCCGGCGTTGACGAGGGTGTGACAAGTGGTGAGCGACTCGGATCAGAGAGAAGGAATACGGCTGAGTCGCCAACGCAGTTTTATGGTCTCTCATCCTAGCGGGTCAATAAGGCCCACGTGTTCGACTATAAGCGTACTGTAGCCTCCTGATCTGCGCTGCAATTGGTCAGACAGCAGGTGGTGGGGGGTTGCAGTGGTAGGACTACGTCCAAAGCGAGTAACTGTGCGGCCGCGGCTCTGACCTTCTCCCTCTGCGGAAACGCGTGCGCAAGACAGAGACGAACAACAGAAAGTGTCGAACGCGGCCACTTACCGTCGCGCGCGGCCTGGGCGCGCGGATTTTGAATTCCAGCTCAATGGACTTCAAACTGCGTCTTCTGCAAACGCAAAAGCCCGCTCTTTGAGCAACTCGGACTTGCTCGGATAATGTAATGTATTTTTAACATCTGGCGACACTGATGTCTTCTTAACTCTAAACTGATTCGAATGACACCAAACAGTACTCAAATACTCTAATCCCCACTCAACTAAGAGCGCAAATGAAATTTTATGCGCTAATCGCGGACGAAAAAGAAAACAAAAAGAGTGACACTCGAAAAGTCTTATTAACCATCCCTAGTTAAGCTACCACGAATTTCGGACACTCGGACACAAAATAAACTAACACAGTTCTGTTTGTAATACACTGTTTTTGAATTACTGTGACGTCACGTTCTTTTTCATGTGAAAAGTGTCACATTATTTAAAATGTAATGTCACATTCTTTTCAATGTGAATCGGCCAAAATATGCGGGCTAAATTTTATTGTCACATTCAAAAGAATGTGACATTAATATTAAAGGAATGTGACAGTTTTAACATGAAAAAGAATGTGACGTCACTGTAATTGAATCACAGTGTACCAACAGCGTTGTAATACAGAGAGCCAGCTGGCCCAACCAGTCCGGCCAAGCCCAGAAAGATATTACTGTCCAGGAAACCAAGATTTTGACCCGGTACATAAATACGTAAAGCACATTTTTTTCTTAATCTATGTAATATGTGCTGAATACGAATCTGAGGGGTTTGCCGACCCCACCCTAGTGCGTTTACCGGAAATCGAACAAAAGGGCCTAAATGGAGGGGTTCGCGGACCCGATCTAGCTCCGAAACTACTCGTTCGGTTTTGGTCGGACTTATGTCAAAATGTTCTGAAAAGACCAAGGAACGAAATGTACTGTAAGACAGAAGAAGCGCGAGGTTTGTTCCTGGTCGAAAATTTGATTTTATTCAGAAATTTAGAGATTTTTTCCTCAAGGTTTTAAATTTACACTGATAATCCAAGTGTTTAACCCTTCAACACTTTAAAGTGTTCAAATACCATTTAAACATATAAATGTATTCTACATAGTTGTTGTACACTTACAAGTGTTCAACTCAAAAGTTGTGCACTTAAAAGTGTTCAACTCTCCAGTTACACACTTCCTTAGCTTGGACGCACTGTATTAGGGAAGTGTGCAACTGGGGAGTTGAACACTTACAAGTACACAACTTCTGAGTTGAACACTTTTATTTGTTTAAATGGTATTTGAACACTAAAAAGTGTTGAAGGGTTGAACACTTGGTTTATCAGTGTAAACTTATTTCGTCTTATCCTTCAAACGAGATGGTAGAGTCCAATAAGGCTACTCCGTTCCTAAATAAACGCAGTGCGTCCATCCCATAGCTCCGTCAAGGCATCTTACAGATTTAAAAGTTACCGATTGGTTTGAATAGTCGGTGCAGAGCCGCCCCGCCGGCCAGCGCTGGCGGCCCCCACTACGCTCCGCCACCCTCCCCCCTCCAGTCCCAGCCCAGTCCAGAAATCCCATGATCGTTCCCATGAGCCATGGGACATCAAGGAATGTCATGGGAGACATTTCCCCATGGAGGATAACTTTCCATGTAGTTTTTGCCCACTTCCATGTGAGGTACTTTCCATGGAAATAAGGTTCCTTGGCAGCTGACCGTCTCTATGGAATAGAACACTAACTCCATGGAGTAATAACAAAATGTTTAAGTCCACAAAACGATAAAGAGAAGTCTGATCGAAATAAATGAAACACGGATGTAGGGTGTCGGAAACGAGGCGGAGCCAAATCTGGTGGCCGTTTTTGCCTAGCTCAAGCCGTTTTCGAGTTGCCAGAAAAAAGTTCTCAGATTTGAATGCAATTTAAATGGCCCAACTAAAATTCATCGTAGATGCTACATACCAAATTTCAGATCGAAATTCCAATAATTATAGATTTTACAGCCCTTTTAATTTTCATGGGAAATTGTTTCCATGGTAAAGATAGGCAAGTGCCCAATGGGATAGGTCACCCCATGGAAAGACAACCGTTCCATGAAGTCCTCTCGCATGGCAATCATTTTTCCATGGAGCCTTTACCCATGGTAAGAAATTTCCCTTGGAGTCCTCACATGGAAAGCGATATTCCATGGAATCTTGTTCCAAGGAAAAAACTTTTCCATGGTAGAACGCCCATGGAAACAGACACCACATGGAATATGATGCATCTTACATGGAAAACAGACCTCTATCCATGGAAAAGAGATCATGGAATTCCATGGTGTCCATGGGATTTTTGGACTGGGAGGTGCGCGCTGTCTCTCTCCTCCTCGCGCTTCTCGCTATGAGGACGACAAGGAAAGAGAGCGAGCCGCTTCGTCCGCCTCCCCGCCCATTAGTGCACCGAAGGCAGGCGTGGTGGGTTTTAAAGCTATTTTTCAAAGAACTTTAAAACAAGAAATTTACTTTCAAAAAATCAGTGGCGGCTCCGGGGGGTCGTCGACGTCGTACTTTGTCTGTAGACTAAAACTTCGGTCTTGCTTTCGATCGGAAACTGATCAGAATATACTAACTGAAAATTTCAAGAATAAATGCACCTACTACTGAACTCATTGAAAAAGCAAGCATACTCGAATGACCTAAGGTAGCTAGCAGCTTCTTTTCTTTCTCGAGTACAACGCTACAGCTACATTCGCGACAGACAGTGAGTGCCGCTCAGAATCCGACCTAACTGCTGGCCTACGCGCTCGCTGCGGGCTGCGGCTCTGAGCCAGGAAGAGCGCGCATACACACACACCACAGCTCTGGAAAACCTTGAAAACCTGAAAGACTGTGGGAATTTGCGAACGATCTAGGAAACCAGGGATAACTCACGGAAAATTTCCAAAATAAATAGGGCACAAAAAAAAACAGACCACGCGACCGTGACCAAAAAGTTCCGGAGCGCCGGAACTTGAAAGCAGATGATACGTATGGTACATGTCCCTACGCGTCGCAGGCTGCAGGGAAGCGGAGCGCTGTCGCGCTGGGCTAGGAGGGGGGAGGCGCGGGGCGCGGGGCGCGGGGCGCGGGGCGCGGGGCGGGAGGGGGCACCGGCCCGGCCCCGGCCGCCCGGCGGCCCAGCGTCCCGAGAGGTGGCGTAGAGTGGCGGGGCGCGCGCAACGCGACATTTCCCCCCTTGTATATAATATAATGCCACACTAGCTGCTCTCTGCTCGCTGCGCTGCTCTCTGCATACTGCTCGCTGTATGACAGTACAAGCAGGCTGATACCTTCGTATCATCTGCTAAAAATTAGAGATTTGTCTGAGCTCATGACATTGCTTGACATTAACAAAAACACTGCGATTGGGGCCGCCACTACATAGGCGGCCATCGGCGGCCATCGGGCAGGCGCACAGCCAGCGCAGTAGAGACAGCGGAACGCCGCGCCCGCCGCGCCGAGGGGGCATCCACTCGTGTATTAGTCGGGTCACTTGTCTAGTAATAGATTTTGTAATACCCGTAATATTTGTGTATTAGGCGTAAAAGATGTAATGTCTCTGTAATAGCCGTAATAAATGTGTAATAGGTGTAATAGTCGCGTAATTGGTGTAATAGTTGTGTAATATAATGTAATAGGTGCGTAATAGCACGTATTTGTTTTGTAATAGATGGTAATATTCACGCAGCAGTTCAGAAATGCGGTTAAATATCATCTCTGGGACATCTGATTTTTCTAATTTACTCGGCACTCTCTCCCTTGTCGTTCCTTGGTCATTCCCTATGGAAAAGGTAGGGGTGCAGCTGGGGAGGGGGAGGGGGACATAAAAGTCGGACGATACCTGGAACACGGAGGCAAAACGCAAGGTGGCCGGCGCAACGAAGAGTCGTTGTCGTTGGGGCGTGATTGGCGGGCGGGAAGGCACCAGAGAGAAGGAATAGGGTAGAGTCGCCAAACCAGGGGGATTCCTTTGTTCTCCGTGCGACAATGTGCGAGCCACCACCTACCTGCTCCGCGCCTTCGGCACTGCTTCGGGTGCTCTTCGGGTGCCGCTCGGTGGCGCAGTTAGGGGACCTGCACGTAAAGCACGTCGCTGCAGGCCTACGGTGGCTGGGCTCACCGCAAGGGCTCGGCTGAGCAGGACCTGCTCGGCTCGGCTGGTGGTAGTACAGTCAATCTGTGCAAAAAAGGCCCCTTACCCAAGAAAAATTCCGAACAGTACGAAACTTTGGGGATCGGTTTAGGCATGCCTAAGGAGTGCTTGGCCAAAAATCCCAAAAAATCCCACCGTGCAGATCGGCTCAAATCGTGTTCAAAGTTCAAAATTTGAACACTTTGAACGTTAATTGTTTTTCGGCTCTTGTGTCTAAACGGTAAGAGCTACAGAGCTGGGCGACAGCTCAAAATGTTCGTATGAAAATGGGCTACAAGAATCACTACGCACATTGGTCATTTTAAGCGTTTGAACATGACCAAATCGTACCAAAAGTCAATTTTTAAAATTTAAAAAAGTCTATTAAAATATTTGCGCCGTCATAGCGGCCAAAATATCCAGAAATCGAACTTAACATCTTTTCATAACGTCGTGGAGGCATGCCAAACGAACAAAATGAGCTTTGAATCAGGTCTGTAAGTCCAAAAATGACGGAGTTATGACCGTCCAATCACGGCGCCGACGCCCGGGCCGGGCCCGCCTCGCGCCCTGGCGGGGTGCTGCACGCACTGCTTCAAGTCGTTCTCACAGGAAAACGGTGCGACGGCTCAAAACACGCGTAAATGCTCAGGGCACACACAACACATTTGAACACAGGCCAAGTTGAACATTTGAACATGTTCAATCTGGCCCAAATCAAATTTTGCATTATTAAAGCGATTCACCCCCGTCCCCCTTATTAATGCCTTAATGTTCTGTGAGCACGTTAGGTTGATATGATATGTGATGTTTCTTACAGGATTAGAGGGGTGGAAAAGGTCGTTAAACCCATTTGGGATCGTTCAGTTCGTACAAATTGAACAAAGTTAGAACAGTGGCCATAGGAGCGCCCAAATGTGAGCTATAAATTCGTATTCAGCATCTGTCCCGCATGATTTTGTCGTGCTGAAAACGATGCAACCATCAAATGCACGATTCGAACACTTTTGAACACCTTTTTTGAACATTTTCGTACATTTTTAAACCCTTCTTTATGCGTTCTGTAGAACGCAGCGTGATCATTTACACCAGTTTCTCAGTCTGCCGACCTCACGACACCTGGAAAGAGGTAACCTGAACGTCTTAAGCCATCCTTACTCTCTGTTCCGATCAGCGTACGAAACACAGAGTTGAACAGAATGCATATTTTTCTTAGGCAGATGTGAGGCACGTCGCTTCGATGTGGCACTGGTCAGCTGAGGGCGTTTCTGGGCTCAGAAACAGTGAGAAACTGTGAGAAAGACCGTACTTCAAACAACTAAACAACGGGTTTGAATTAACGCTTTACGGCTTTCGTTACCGTACATCACTAATTTACCCTATACTGGGTACAATTTTAGTATAATATTTTATTGTACTTCGAAATAACGGTAAATTGTAGTTAAATTGTAGTTTTTTTCTCACAGTGTAAACACGTGAGTCGATTTTCGATGTCACTTAACGTCAGAAAGCGTCGGTGAACAAATACGAACTCTGTGATCCCCGGTTTCGCTCCTATCGTCTCGGTTTGAGAAACAAACTCAATTGGAATTCGAATTTTGGCTCTGAGCTGATCCGTGTTTCGCCACAATCCGACGCAATCGTAGCTTCCTCCTATGTCAAGAAACGGTTGTTTTCTTCGTAATTCAGACGCAGCAGGACGCAGCGCTTTTTTACGATACCGTCGCTTCGAAAAGCGTTGGAACAGATGTCGCTTTTATTTTCGGACGTTTTCCGACGCTTTCCGAATGTCAAACGGGGTTTCGACCCTACGAAAATCTATTTTCCTTTTAACAGTGCAGCCGTTTTCGTTGAGAACCATGTAGTCTAGAGCCTGATCCTCCAGAAGACTATGAAATAAAGAAAAGTTTTTACGCTCACTTTTTAACTTGTAAACTATTTAAATTTTGTAGTGGATATGCGGGATTTGTGCCACTTAGCTTCATTAGAAATTAATGTGGCCTCAAATCCAGTCCCATCATCTAAGCTGCAAGTTATTCAGAAACTTGACAATGGGACTGGATTTGAGGCCATATAAATTTCTAACGAAGCAAAGTGGCAGAAATCCGCAGAAATCCTGCATATCTACACACTTAAAAGCTTACGGTGAATTTCACTGTAAGCTACGGTGAACTTGGCATCACCGTAACTTACGGTGGATTTCACCGTAAGCTACGGTGACATTCACCGTAAGCTACAGTGAAATTCACCGTGGCTTACGGTGAATCAGGGGGCATGACCGTAATCTACGGTGACATTCACCGTAGCTTACGGTGAAAATTCACCGTAAGTTACGGTGATGCCAAGTTCACCGTAGCTTACAGTGAAATTCACCGTAAGCTTTAAATAGTGTATGTGTACACTGTAAATATCAGAGCGAGGATTCTCGCCCTCAGGAGAGCGAGAAATTTTCTCTCACTCTTTGAGACCGGGGTTTGGTTTTCTCCATCTCAGTTACAGCAAAAGTCTCAATACTCTCGCCCTATTTGAGCGAGGATTGGAAAACCTCGCCCTTTTCGAGTGAGGATTTTCATCCTTTATCTCACTTAATTTGAGTAATGTTGTAAATTCTTTCTCAATAAGAGCGAGGTTCCCAAACTCTCCCTTAAATGGGGGGAAATGGAAAATCTCGCTCTTTTTTAATGAGACATCTCACTCTTGCATTTGCAGTGTACACTGTGATGTCCCAAGATTCCAGGATCTTTTGAGAAGACTGCAAAATTTAAATAGTTTACCAGATGAAAAGTGAAGTAAAAACTTTTCTTTATTTCAGTCTTCTGGAGGAGCAGGCTGTCGACGACATCGTTACAACGAAAACGTCTTCTGCCCAGACATGAAAGAACAAAATTGCCTACCTTCACACCACCTCCACCCGCAACGAAAGCTTCCCAAGCTTAATATTTTCTGCTCTAATGAGTTAGTAAACAGTCTTTTACGCGTTCCAGAGTGGTTTTAGAGGCGAGATCCGTCATTTTCGGCACATTTCCACAAAGAAACGATGCGTCGCACAGCTGTCCTTAAGAAAATTACAATGTGTTCAACTCTGTGTTCTGAACAGTGTTCCGTTCAGGCTGAGCTGCGTTCAACAGTGACGGGAGGCTGTTTCTGAGCCCAGAAACGCCCTCAGCTGACCAGTGTCACATCGAAGCGACGTGCCTCACATCTGCCTAAGAAAAATATGCATTCTGTTCAACTCTGTGTTTCGTACGCTGATCGGAACAGAGAGTAAGGATGGCTTAAGACGTTCAGGTTACCTCTTTCCAGGTGTCGTGAGGTCTGCAGACCGAGAAACTGGTGTAAATGATCACGCTGCGTTCTACAGAACGCATAAAGAAGGGTTTAAAAATGTACGAAAATGTTCAAAAAAGGTGTTCAAAAGTGTTCGAATCGTGCATTTGATGGTTGCATCGTTTTCAGCACGACAAAATCATGCGGGACAGATGCTGAATACGAATTTATAGCTCACATTTGGGCGCTCCTATGGCCACTGTTCTAACTTTGTTCAATTTGTATGAACTGAACGATCCCAAATGGGTTTAACGACCCCCCCCCCTTTTCCACCCCTCTAATCCTGTAAGAAACATCACATATCATATCAACCTAACGTGCTCACAGAACATTAAGGCATTAATAAGGGGGACGGGGGTGAATCGCTTTAATAATGCAAAATTTGATTTGGGCCAGATTGAACATGTTCAAATGTTCAACTTGGCCTGTGTTCAAATGTGTTGTGTGTGCCCTGAGCATTTACGCGTGTTTTGAGCCGTCGCACAGCTCTGTCGGTAGCACCGTTTTCCTGTGAGAACGACTTGAAGCAGTGCGTGCAGCACCCCGCCAGGGCGCGAGGCCGGCCCGGCCCGGGCGTCGGCGCCCTGATTGGACGGTCATAACTCCGTCATTTTTGGACTTACAGACCTGATTCAAAGCTCATTTTGTTCGTTTGGCATGCCTCCACGACGTTATGAAATGGTGTTAAGTTCGATTTCTGGATATTTTGGCCGCTATGACGGCGCAAATATTTTAATAGACTTTTTTAAATTTTAAAAATTGACTTTTGGCACGATTTGGTCATGTTCAAACGCTTAAAATGACCAATGTGCGTAGTGATTCTTGTAGCCCATTTTCATACGAACATTTTGAGCTGTCGCCCAGCTCTGTAGCTCTTACCGTTTAGACACAAGAGCCGAAAAACAATTAACGTTCAAAGTGTTCAAATTTTGAACTTTGAACACGATTTGAGCCGATCTGCACGGTGGGATTTTTTGGGATTTTTGGCCAAGCACTCCTTAGGCATGCCTTAACCGATCCCCAAAGTTTCGTACTGTTCGGAATTTTTCTTGGGTTAAAACACAGATTGACTGGACTATGGCTCGCGTGGGCTCGCCACGGCCGGCCAGGCAGGCCGCACGGCGGGAAACTCCGGGAGGTTCAACACGGGGGATGGCGAGGCGGGCCTGTGCAGGAACTCCCCGGGCAGGGAGTGAAAGGTCACTCGGCTGCACACGGGCGTTTTTCCTAGATTTTCGGGATGACCAGTAAGCAATTATATGTACCGGTAGATTTGTAAAAATAAATTTAAGATTAAGATTTTATTTGGTCCTATAAAAAGCTATTAGAATGGATTTGATTGTAAATTAGGTGTAATATTTTAAAAAAGAAGAAAAAATAGTACTTTAACTGGATAACAATTGAGACCAAATTGATTATCGCATTCTTTTGTCCGCTACCCTATTACCCTATTTTAGCGGGCTTTTGCGTTTGCAGAAGAAGGCGCAGTTTGAAGTCCACTTCGCTGGAATTCGAAATCCGCGCGCCTCGGCCGCGCGCGACGGCAAGTGGCCGCGCTCGAAACTTTCTGTTGTTCGTCTCTGTCTTGCGCACGCGTTTCCGCAGAGGGAGAAGGTCAGAGCCCCGGCCGCACAGTTACTCGCTCTGGACGTAGTCCTACCACTGCAACCCCCCCACCACCTGCTGTCTGACCAATTGCAGCGCAGATCAGGCGGCCACAGTGCGCTTATAACCGACCCCCTAGGCCTCGCCCCGCTAGGGCGAGAGACCATAAAACTGCGTTGGCGACTCTACCCTATTCCTTCTCTCTGGAAGGCACAGTGCTTCTCCCTCTCCCCCTCCCCCTCCCCAGCTGCACCCCTACCTTTTCCATAGGGAATGACCAAGGAACGACGAATGACTCCAAGGGAGAGAGTGCCGAGTAAATCAGAAAAATCTGATGTCCCAGAGACGATATTTAACCGCATTTCTGAACTGCTGCGTGAATATTACCATCTATTACAAAACAAATACGTGCTATTACGCACCTATTACATTATATTACACAACTATTACACCAATTACGCGACTATTACACCTATTACACATTTATTACGGCTATTACAGAGATATTACATCTATTACGCCTAATACACGAATATTACGGGTATTACAAAATCTATTACTAGACGAGTAGTCCAGTATTCTACTCCATCTTCTAAACGAATGAAAACTTTTTCCGAATTACCAAAATACGGAGGAAGAGAGAGAGAAAGATAAGCAATAACTAACAGTGAAGGCAGATAGGTAACAATTTCCCATAGCGGATTCCTCATTACTACGTGCTACGTGGTGTATACAGTATCCACTATTGGCAGTCACTACTGCGGAAGTTCATCCCACAATACTTTGGCGCGAAATTTCAATGGTAATGGAGGTGTATTAGTTTTGTAATAGTCGAGTATTACCTGTAATGTGAGCATAATAGCTGTAATAGATGCGTAATAGTCAGGTAATAGAGGTAATAGTAAGTAATACATGTAATATCCGTAATAGAAATGTATTAGGCGTAATAGAAATCTATTACAAGTAATAGATGTATTAGGGAGTAGTCGGGCCGCGATATTTGGGAGTGGATGCCCCCTCGCGCCGCGCCAGATGTCCGCCAGCACTCCGCGCGGCGGACAGCGCGTGGAGGTCGCGGGACCCGGGCCGCCTCTGCACCGCCAGGCGGCGCTCGGCAGCACCCCGCTTCGCTCGGCCCGCCCCAGTTGTGGGGACGCGATGTCTGCAGCGCGGGCCGCTAGCGGGGCGCGCCAACAGGGATGCGCTGGAGGCGCTCGAATGAATGTCACACGCAGTCCGCCCCGCGCTTGTCCGCGCGGCCGAGCGCCAGCGAACCACGCCAGGTGTAGCGCAGTAGCTGGCTGCCACTGCGTGTTCGCGCGGACCGCGCTGCGCGGAGTCTGCAGCGCGGAGTGACGGAGCACTGCGCCTGCTGGGTGGGCTTAGGGATTGACTTTCGCATCGCAAGCGCAGACCGCGCGCGTAAGCACCATAGGCGCAGTCCAGGCGGGGTCCGCTCCGCTCAAGCCCGCCTACCGCACTACGGGCGGACGTCCGCCCGGCGCACGTGCGCCGCTTATTCTACTAGGGCATGTCCCCACAGACTGGCATAAGTGTGCTGGGGATTATTCGACCCAGAATTCTAAACTCACGAAGTCTTCTTATAGCCCGTTCCACATGAATACGTCCTGCTGAAATTGTCTTTGCGAGGGCAAGTTCTCTCGCTGTGAATTCTGTTCTCCCACCCAAGAAAGGTGGCATTATTAACTCCTCCCACCCAAGAAAGGTGGCATTATTAACTCAACCCCAGCTGCATCGAAAACATCTTCCATGTCGAAACCACGGTCAGCCATCACGGCGTCACCTGAGGAGAGTTGGTCCATCAGGCCACTCATGAGAACAATTTTCTTGTCACTGAGACTTCCCTCAAATGCTGCACTTATGAATGATATCCCCCCATAACATGAAATGCCAACTAGGACTTTGGCTGTCGTAGTCTTCTTATAGAATGAGAACATGTTAGCTTGTTGGCGCATTCCATCCCATTTCACGGGGTTTGGTACCTCATGGTCACCAATATTCCCGACCGAGTGAAAATTTGTTAGCCTTGGCCTAGTGATTCTCAGGATTTTTTTTAGTTTTCGAATATCATGCTGCGTTCCGAAGATATCGCTAAATACATTTTTTCGAATAATTGTCTCCGGACTTTGGTTTTTTGGTCGTATCTCCGTTAATACGTGTCGCAGGTCAATATCCCTACCACCATTCGAAAGAGGAAGAAAAACTGCACAAAAAACGTTTTATGAAAATTTTTGTCCGAAAAACTTGGTTTGTTTGACGCACAAATAAAAAATACTTTTTGTGACAGTGTAACTTTCCCGTTAATCAAAATTAGCGGTATGGGGCCCGCCAAAATGTAGCCTAAACCTTCATCTAACCGAAGAGCGTGACCAGAAAAAGTATTTCAAATATGGACACTCTAGCTCAAAAATTTACCCTGCTAAAAATTGATTTATATTTTTTAAAAAAATAAGATTTTAAATATTACAAAGTTTTATGGTGTCCTAAGGGGTAACTCGGCGAGTTGCGATCTTTTGGGCGAAAATTTCGACCGTTTTGCTCTATCTCTTACTGTGTAGCCGATACAGCGGTAAATGTGGACGAAAAGTCGTCAAAATACATGTTGGGTGTCGTTTTCAGGGTAATTCGTCGAGATGCGATCCTTGGGGCAAAAGATTTGTCTGTTTGGCTCTGCGGAGAAGGGTTTTGGGGCTCGGGCCCTTCGCGTAAGAATTGGAAAATTGGTTGCATAATGAAAAGAGGCGAGCGGGGGTCCAGGGAGCGGCAGCCCCCTGGCCTATTTTAAATAAAGAAAAGCGGGGGTCCAGGGGGCGGCAGCCCTCTGGCTTAAATGAGTAAATCTTAAACCATGCAGGCTCGTAATAAAAAAAAAGCGGGGGTCCAGGGGGCGGCAGCGCCCTGGCTAAAACAAGTAAATCTTAATTCATGCAGGCTCGCCAGCGCCGCAAGCCTAGGTAGATGTACGCAGGCCCGTCGCAGTGTAACAGTGTTTCGCGATCTATCGCGAAGCCTGTTACGAGAGACGGTGTCTGGCGTACATCTACCTAGTACGCCACTGGAGTGCTAAAAAAGTTCAATGTCCGTGTGTCTGTATGTCTGTCTGTGTGTCTGTGTGTCTGTCTGTCTGTCTGTGTGTCTGTTCGCACGATAACTCAAGAACGAGTCAAGATATCGACCTGAAATTTTTTTTGTAGCTTCTTGGTCTAAAAAGCTCGGCCGAGTTCAAATATTAACACTCTAGCTCAAAAATTGACCCTGCTAAAAACTAGGTAGATGTACGCCAGACACCGTCTCTCGTAACAGGCTTCGCGATATCTCGCAAAACACTGTTACGCTGCGACGGGCCTGCGTACATCTACCTAGGCCTGGGGCGCTGGCGAGCATGCAAGATTTAAGATTTACTCGTTTTAGCCAGGGGGCTGCCGCCCCCTGGACCCCCGCTTTTCTTTATTTAAAATAGGCCAGGGGGCTGCCGCCCCCTGGACCCCCGCTCGCCTCTTTTCATTATGTAACCAATTTTCCAATTTTTACGCGAAGGGCCCGAGCCCCAAAACCCTTCTCCGCAGAGCCAAACAGACAAAATTTTTGCCCCGAGGATCGCATCTCGACAGATTACCCTGAAAACGACACCCAACATGTATTTTGACGACTTTTCGTTCACATTTACCTCTGTAGTGGCTAAACAGTGCGAGATAGAGCAAAACGGTCGAAATTTTCGCCCAAAGGGTCGCAACTCGCCGAGATACCCCTTAGGACACCATAAAATTTTGTAATATTTTAAATCTAAATTTTTTTTAAAAATATAAATCAATTTTTAGCAGGGTTAATTTTTGAGCTAGAGTGTTCATATTTGAACTCGTCCGAGCTTTTTAGGCCAAGAAGCTACAGTAAAAATTTCAGGTCGATATCTTGACTCGTTCACAAGTTATCGTGCGAACAGACACACAGACAGACACACAGACAGACAGACAGACAGACAGACAGACAGACAGACAGACAGACAGACAGACAGACAGACAGACAGACAGACGGACATTGAACTTTTTTAGCACTCCAGTGGCGTAATAGGCTTCGCTATCGCTCAGCCAATTAATTTATATTTTGTAAAAAATAAGATTTTAAAAATTACAAAATTTTATGTTGTCCTGAGGGGTATCTCGGCGAGTTGCGACCCTTTGGGCGAAAATTTCGTCCGTTTTGCTCTATCTCTTACTGCTTAGCCGCTACAGCGATAAATGTGGAGGAAAAGTCGTCAAAATGCATGCTGGGTGTCGTTTTCAGGGTAATTTGTCGAGATGCGACCCCATGGGTGAAAATTTTGTCCGTTTGGCTTCGCGGAGACCGGTTTGGGCGCTCGGCCCCTTCCCGTAAAAATTGGAAAATTGGTAACAAAATGTAAAGAGGCAGCCCCCTGGCCTATTTTAAATAAAGAAAAGCGGGGGTCCTGGAGGCGGCAGCCCCGTGGCCTATTTTAAACAAAGAATAGCGGGGGTCCAGGGGGCGGCAGCCCCCTGGCTTTAATGAGTACATCTCAAATCATGGAGGCTCGTAATAAAGAAAAGCGGGGGTCCAGGGGGCGGGAGCCCCCTGGCTTAAATGAATAAATCTTAATCCATGCAGGCTCGTAATAAAAAAAAAGCGGGGGTCCAGGGGGCGGCAGCCCCCTGGCTTAAACGAGTAAATCTTAAATCATGCAGGCTCGCCAGCGCCGCAGGCCTAGGTAGATGTACGCAGGCCCGTCGCAGCGTAACAGTGTTTCGCGATCTATCGCGAAGCCTGTTACGAGAGACGGTGTCTGGCGTACATCTACCTAGTTATTGGTGGTCTTTGGGGAGACAGTGAAAAGCGAGGGGGCAACCACTCCCCATCCTAGTGTACACGGGATTTCTACTGACTTCACAAGATTTCTCTGAGATTTTGACAGATTTCTATGAGATTTCACACGATTTCTCTCAGATTTCATGAGATTTCAGAAGATTTCAATGAGATTTCATGAGATTTCACAAGATTTCAATGAGATTTCATGAGATTTCTCAGTTATATTTCCAAGGATTTCATCGAGATTTCTGAGGATTTCATCGAGATTTCTGAGGATTTCATCGAGATTTCCGCAGGTTTGTACACAGGATTTCTCGAGTGGTTGCCCCCTCGGTGAAAAGCCACACCCCAATCTTTTCCTACTTCCTATTTATCAAGAAGTCTCCAAATTGAAGCAGGGTTTTAATGTCCAATCTAATTGGCTGAGCGATAGCGAAGCCTATTACGCCACTGGAGTGCTAAAAAAGTTCAATGTCCGTGTGTCTGTCTGTGTGTCTGTGTGTCTGTCTGTCTGTGTGTCTGTTCGCACGATAACTCGAGAACGAGTTAAGATATCGACCTGAAATTTTTACTGTAGTTTTTTGGCCTAAAAAGCTCGGACGAGTTCAAATATGAACACTCTAGCTCAAAAATTGACCCTGCTAAAAATTGATTTATATATATATTTTTTTAAATAGATTTTATAAATTACAAAATTGTATGGTGTTCAAAGGGGTATCTCGGCGAGTTGCGACCCTTCGGGCGAAAATTTCATCCGTTTTGCTCTATCACTTACTGTTAGCCGCTACAGTGGTAAATGTGGACGAAAAGTCGTCAAAATGCATGTTGGGTGTCGTTTCCAGGGTAATCTGTCAAGATGCGATCCTTGGGGCAAAAATTTTGTCTGTTTGGCTCTGCGGAGAAGGGTTATGGGTCGGCAGCCCCCTGGCTTAAATGAGTAAATCTTAAACCATGCAGGCTCGTAATTTAAAAAAAAACAGACCACGCGACCGTGACCAAAAAGTTCCGGAGGGCCGGAACTTGAAAGCAGATGATACGTATGGTAGATGTCCCTACGCGTTGCAGGCCGCAGGGAAGCGGAGCGCTGTCGCGCTGGGCTAGGAAGGGGAGGCGCGGGGCGGGAGGGGGCACCGGCCCGGCGGCCCAGCGTCCCGAGAGGTGGCGTTGAGTGGCGGGGCGCGCGCCGCGCCCCGAGCACAGCGCACCGCGCGAAATTTTCCCCCCTGTATATAATATAATGCCACACTAGCTGCTCTCTGCTCGCTGCGCTGCTCTCTGCATGCTGCTCGCTGTATGACAGTACAAGCAGGCTGATACCTTCGTATCATCTGCTAAAAACAGACCACGCGACCGTGACCAAAAAGTTCCGGAGCGCCGGAACTTGAAAGCAGATGATACGTATGGTAGATGTCCCTACGCGTCGCAGGCTGCAGAGAAGCGGAGCGCTGTGGCGCTGGGCTAGGAGGGGGGAGGCGCGGGGCGCGGGGCGGGAGGGGGCACCGGCCCGGCGGCCCGGCAGCACAGCGTCCCGAGAGGTGGCGTGGAGTAGCTAGGGGCGCGCGCCGCGCCCCTAGCGCCGAGCGAAATTTTCCCCCCTGTATATAATATAATGCCACTCTTGCTGCTTGCTCTGCCGGTTCCTCTCTGCTCGCTGCGCTGCTCTCTGCAGGCTGCTCGCTGTATGACAGTACAAGCAGGCTGATACCTTCGTATCATCTGCTAAAAACAGACCACGCAACCGTGACCAAAAGTTCCGGAGGACCGGAACTTGAAAGCAGATGATACGTATGGTAGATATCTATACGCGTCGCCGCCGCAGAGAAGCGGAGCGCTGTCGCGCTGGGCTGGGAGGGGGGAGGTGCGGGGTGGGAGGGGGCACCGGCCGCGGCCCGGTCCCGGCCGCCCGGCGGCCTGAGAGGTGGCGTGGAGTTGTCAGGGCGAGGAACAGTGCGCGCGGGGCTCGGGGCTCGGGGCGCGCGCAGACATTCCTGTATATAATATAATGCCACACTAGCTGCTCGCTCTGCCGGTTGCTCTCTGCTCGCTGCGCTGCTCTCTGCAGGATGCTCGCTGTATGACAGTACAAGCAGGCTGATACATTCGTATCATCTGCTAAAAAAGCAGGGGGCCAGGGGGCGGCAGCCCCCTGGCTAAAACGAGTCAATCTTAAATCATGCAGGCTCGCCAGCGCCGCAGGCCTAGGTAGATGCACGCAGGCCCGTCGCAGCGTAACAGTGTTTCGCGATCTATCGCGAAGCCTGTTACGAGAGACGGTGTCTGGCGTACATCTACCTAGTTCAGTAGAAACTCATGTTAAGGTGATAGTGCTGTGTGGTACTTGTGATGTTCCTGCCAAGGCAGCTTTAATGAATATGAAAGGTCACTCCGGGTATTACTCTTGTCCAAAATGTTTCATAATTGGTGAGAAATCAGAAAGGACTGAAAATGTATGTGTGTTTCCACATCAAGAGGAACTTGACCTTCAAAATGAGGAAAATTAAAAAAGAATGTGTGCAAAGAAGTATTGTGAATAAGGCAGAGTACAAAGGAGTATTTGGGCCCACTCTGTTGTCGTTTATGGTACATTCTTCTTTCATATCTTCTGTTTCGATTGACAGTATGCATTGCTTGTACATTGGTTTTACAAAACAGCTCCTCAATCTCCTATTTAATACTAAATATTTTTCTTCAAAGTTTTCTTTGTGTAGTAAAACTGTTGAGGTTAATGCACGCTTAAAGCAACTTCAGCTTCCACATTTTGTTGAACGGCTTCCAGAAGACGTCACAAAATTATCATTCTGGAAGGCATCTCTTTGCAGAAATTTCATTTTATACATAATGTTAGTTGTTTGGCTGAGCGATAGCGAAGCCTATTACGCCACTGGAGTGCTAAAAAAGTTCAATGTCCGTCTGTCCGTCTGTCTGTCTGTCTGTCTGTCTGTCTGTCTGTCTGTCTGTCTGTGTGTGTGTGTGTGTGTGTGTCTGTGTGTGTGTCTGTGTGTGTGTCTGTGTGTCTGTTCGCATGATAACTCGAGAACGAGTCAAGATATCGACCTGAAATTTTTACTGTAGCTTCTTGGCCTAAAAAGCTCGGACGAGTTCAAATATGAACATTCTAGCTCAAAAATTAACCCTGCTAAAAATTGATTTATATTTTTTTAAAAAGTTAGATTTTAAATATTACAAAATTTCATGAAGTCCTAAGGGGTATCTCGGCGAGTTGCGACCCTCTGGGCGAAAATGTCGTCCGTTTTGCTCTATCTCTTACTGTTTAGCCGCTACAGCGATAAATGTGGACGAAAAGTCGTCAAAATGCATGCTGGGTGTCGTTTCCAGGGTAATTTGTCGAGATGCGACCCTTTGGGTGAAAATTTTGTCCGTTTGGCTTCGTGGAGACCGGTTTGGGCGCTCGGCCCCTTCCCGTAAAAATTGGAAAATTGGTAACAAAATGTAAAGAGGCAAGCGGGGGTCCAGGGGGCGGCAGCCCCCTGGCCTATTTTAAACTAGGTAGATGTACGCCAGACACCGTCTCTCGTAACAGGCTTCGCGATATCTCGCAAAACACTGTTACGCTGCGACGGGCCTGCGTACATCTACCTAGGCCTGCGGCGCTGGCGAGCATGCAAGATTTAAGATTTACTCGTTTTAGCCAGGGGGCTGCCGCCCCCTGGACCCCCGCTTTTTTTTTATTACGAGCCTGCATGGTTTAAGATTTACTCATTTAAGCCAAGGGGCTGCCGCTCCCTGGACCCCCGCTCGCCTCTTTTCATTATGTAACCAATTTTTCAATTTTTACGAGAAGGGCCCGAGCCCCAAAACCCTTCTCCGCAGAGCCAAACAGACAAAATTTTTGCCCAAATGATCGCATCTCGACAGGTTACCCTGAAAACGACACACAACATGCATTTTGACGACTTTTCGTCCACATTTACCGCTGTAGCGTCTAAACAGTAAGAGATAAAGCAAAACGGACGAAATTTTCGCCCAAAGGTTCGCAACTCGCCGAGATACCCCTTAAGACACCATAAAATTTTGTAATTTTTAAAATGTTATTTTTTAAAAAATATAAATCAATTTTTAGCAGGGTCAATTTTTGAGCTAGAGTGTTCATATTTAAACTCGTCCGAGCTTTTTAGGCCAAGAAGCTACAGTAAAAATTTCAGGTCGATATCTTGACTCGTTCTTGAGTTATCGTGCGAACAGACACACAGACAGACACACAGACAGACAGACAGACACACATACAGACAGACACACGGACATTGAACTTTTTTAGCACTCCAGTGGCGTAATAGGCTTCGCTATCGCTCAGCCAATAAAGAAAAGCGGGGGTCCAGGGGGCGGCATCCCCCTGTCTTAAATGAGTAAATCTCAAATCATGCAGGCTCGTAATAAAGAAAAGCGGGGGTCCAGGGGGCGGCAGCCCCCTGGCTAAAACTAGTAAATCTTTAATCATGCAGGCTCGCCAGCGCCGCAGGCCTAGGTAGATATACGCAGGCCCGTCGCAGCGTAACAGTGTTTCGCGATCTATCGCGAAGCCTGTTACGAGAGACGGTGTCTGGCGTACATCTACCTAGTTTTTAAAGGGGTCATGAAACAGGAATATTATAACAATTTAGTTCTATTGGTAACTGCATTGAAGGGTTTCGGGGTTGGAAATATTTCCCGGAAAAATTGGAAATATTTCGGGAATATTTCGGAAATATTTCCGAGGGGTCCGAAATATTGGAAATATTGGAAATATTGAAATTCCTCAGCAAAGGGCATTTGCATGAATATATAGCGTAACTTTGCATTAAAATCGTAATTTCCCGCGTTTGTCGGATACCAATTTCAAAAACCACTCGGGGGCGGTGAGGGCCGCCGCCGCCGCGGCGCGCCGCCTAACCTTACTTTCACATGTGCGACGATCCGATCCGACGGACGCTTCAAGACGAGAATTTGTTTGTACTTGTAAATTGCAATTAAACGATGTAATTCAGCATAAGTATACGTGTTGAAAGTTCTTCTACGTCATTTCCCTACCCTCTTCATAGAAAAAAATTGCGGCTCTTTGCAAAACTTCAATAAAAACTACTTTTTTTCAATATTTCCAATTTTTCCGAAATATTTCCGAAATATTCCCGAAATATTTCCAATTTTTATATTTCCGGAAAAATAGAAACCCTACTGCATTGTCTGTTCTGAATAGCTCTAGTATTTCCTTGTCTGATCTAGAAACAGCAGACATTGACTTATGTAAGTTTTGTGCTGATTTTGAAAATTTATATAGTGTTCGCCACATGAGCTCAAATTTACATCTTCTCAGGCACCTTGCATCTTCAGTTCACGACACTGGTAACTTGTTCATAAGTAGCTGTTTTAGATTTGAAGATCTTAATGGCAAATTAGCAGATTTGGCACATGGCACCAGGCATGCCACCATGCAAATTGCATCAAATTTTAATGTCATGTCTAAATTACCTATTCTCATCTCTAATGTGTCTTCTGATAGTGCCAAATTATTCTGTAGAAAGGTCACTGGCCGTAAGCATTATTTGCAGTGTAGTGAAGTAATGGGCGATTTCACCGCCACCAGGGAGCGCTAGCGTCGGGCGGGGCGGCGCGGGGCGGCGCGGGGCAGCCGGTCCACAACAAACAGACGACGCCTTTGTAACGGTCGCGCGTCGGGCGTTTAAACACTCAACGCGAGTTAAGTAAGTATTTTAGTCGTTCTGAGTAAGTATTTTATCTTTTTTAACTCAAATCCGAGTCACTTTGATAGATTTTCGTTGTAAATTTCAACTTGCCCGCAAAAAGCGGTTAAAACCGGCCCCCCTCCACTCCTGGGCGTTGGCGTTACAGCTGTGCCCGCCTCCCGCGTTCCGGCGTTCTGTTCTGTGACGACGTGAAAGAGCTTTCTTAAGCATTTGCGCCGAAGATTTGGAGTATTGTAGGTTGAGTTTGTGAATTTAGTTGGACAGAGTGATTGTGCTGTGTGTGAGGAAAAAGCCAGCTTGAGTTTTTTCCTTTATTTACGCCTTTACCCGGCAACCGGGGCTGGCGTTGGGTGACGCGTCACTGGTTTTGCCAGTTCTGCTGAAAGTTTGCGGTTTACTGGGTCGAATGTCGCGACTCAACGGGTCGGGTATTGAAAATAGACACATGAGAGATTGCCTTTGTGCATATCCCGTCCGCGAGACTCTTTTCTAAGTCGTACAATTCACTGGGAAAAGAAACCGTCCTGTCACGGCATCTAACCTCGACCCGTAGTACTTTGCTGACAGTTTACGGTTTACTAGATCGAATGTCGCGACTCACCTGGTCGGATATTGAAAATAGACACATGAGAGATTGCCTTTGCGCACATCCCGTCCGTGGGACTTTTCTCAAAGTCGTGCCATAGCCCGGCGAATAGAATTTCTGGACTTTCATGTCAGTACCAAACTATATGCAGGTTCAGGTACTTGTCCTGCGTACAATCCCTGTGATAGAAAAAACACACTGACGTCCATCTGTTGTATAGCCTCCACGAATAATTAATTGAGAAGTCCTTTGTTGTCATAATATCAAACTATTTTCTCACAGTTTTTGCCTTTCTTTTTCCCCCACAGGTACTGGCGCTCCGTTCCACATCAGAAGATCATCTCTCAAATGACTCCAGAATGTTTGATGTGGAAGTGTGAATTGAGTGTGTAAAGAGACACCAGAAAATAAAATAAGAACCTTGAATAAAATCAGAATGAGTGTTCCTGTTTCTCTGTTTCCATACCTTTTCAGCACATGCAGTCATCCCACCGGAGCAACCTTCACAACCTCAGCTTTACGTATTCATTCCCCTGTCTGAACCACCTCTCCCCTTTTTGTGAATGTTTTCAGGATCTTCTTAGTACCTACGCCCCTGCCGAGCACTACCGCGCCCCACCTAGAGGCCCCTTACCTTCGCCCACCACGGCCCTTATGCCAAGGTCCCCCAAGCCCAAGTCCAGCCCTGGCCCCAAGCCCTGCCTAGGAGCCCAGCCTTAGCCCAGCCGTACCCTGCCGTGCACACGTGCTGACCCTTCGCGTCGCGTGTCCCCTGAACCATTACATCCTGCCTGGTAGGTCCTCAGTCCTTATTACCTTTCTTATAACTAGATGATGACAGGCTCAGTTGCTATGGAAATGTGAAAGAAATATAACTCCTGAGTCTTGTCGTTACTGTGAAAAATAAAATTTGGAGAACAAAGAAAAATAAATAAAAAAAATTACAATCAAAAAAATCAAAAATCACAAGTCTTCTAAAAAATCTTAAAAGAATCGATGCAAAATCAATTTCAAAAATCCCTCAAAATCAGAAGAAGTCAAAGAAATAAATGTAAAATCAAAAGAAAATCAATACAATCAGCAAAATCAAAAATGAAGGTGTTTTCAAAAAATACACAAATATTAGATACGGATCAAAGTAAAAGTTTGAAAAAAAAAATCAAAAAAATGAAGGACAATCAAGAAAAACATCAAAAGATCAATGAAAGATCAGTAAAAAAATCAATAGAAAAATCAAAAAGTCAATTTGGAATCAAAAAATCAATCCAAAATCAAAAAAAATATCTGATTTTTGTTTATTGTCAATCAATGCACAACTGCTACTTGAGACAGCACCCCCTCGGAAAAATGATACCTGCTTGAATATGCCATTGAGGCGAACCTTTCATACACATGTGGGGAAGTCTGTGCCATTGAGCGTGGAGTAGTTCCAGGATGGGGGAGGGGGATGCGCCGCCTCTGTGCCACACAAGGGCAAATAGTCAGACTGGGTGAACCGAGTGGGTCGGTATCCCCCCATGATTATGAATAATACAAACCAGAATGATTCATTACTAAAAGGGGACACAATGTTATGGGATTGGGTTCCCTCCCGAGCTCCTGAGTCAAAGCAACGTGTAAACCGTACCGAGGCAGATAGAGTGAGCCACCGTCCTCGCTCATGGGGTAGCGCCAGATGTCGTAGGTGCCATTCATGGTTTCGAGCAGCGTTGGGGATGTATGAGGAGGGAGAGGGGTGGGGGGGACTGTCGCTATTCCTTCACGCTGAGGGTTCGGTTGGCGGGAAGGGAAGATCAAAATATCTTACATTGTAAGAGGCATTCCAATGACCCTTCCTCCATTTACAAATTTCTCGATCCTAAGCAGAATATGTAATTGAAAAAGGTGGGATTGGACTGATTGCCTTTCCTTCTGGAGTCAGGCATTATCTCTCCACAAATCCTAAAATGTGAATTGAAAAGACCTATTTTATAAATTTCTTAGAAAAAATATTAGCCGTATTCAAGGCCATATTTTAAAAATGAACCATGATTGTTCTCATGTCTGGCGTCTTGAGTTTTAAGACAGTCGCAAGTGTCTGCGTCTCTTCTTAAAAGCTCCCTTCCAAAACATGGCTTTTTTTATTTATTTATTTTTTTTAATTTTAAAACTTTAAAGTAAATTATTGACATTATTATTATTGCGAAATGTCCAAGCAAACCAGGAAAGGTAAGTATTTACTTAGTGGTTTCTACTTTCTTTTCACATTGTTGTTTCTCTTCCAGGGAACCTTCAGGAGCTGACGACTCTCGCCATGGTATTTTGTCTTCACCATTCATGGAAGTAAATTTAGTTGTTTGCTTTTTACAACAGTTCTATTTGTTTTAGGCTGCTCCCAATGAAAATCGGAACCCGGCTAATGGTCTCAGCAACATAAGGAACAACTGCTACATGAATTCTGTAATGCAATGTCTAGGCCACTTGCCAGGATTCTGTCAAAGGATTCAGCAGAAAAATTTATTTATTAACAAGAATAGTTTGTTTGGGGGCAGAGTTGTTCAGGAAACGTCGAACCTCACCAAACTTTTGTGGCTGAAGCGAGGTACTTTTTCCTGCAAATCTTTGAAGGTATGCTGATTTACATTCCCTTGTGTTGCCGGTTTCTCTTTGAAAATAGCTGTTTGTCTAACAATTTCTTATGCCTGTTTCTGATAGCTGTACTTGGGTGAAGCAACTGGAAAATACAACACGTCAAATCAAGAGGATGCTCAAGAGTTTTTGAGTGACCTCCTAGAATGGCTGCACGATGATTTGAAAGTATGGCGTAACGGGGTGCTTTCACTTACCCAATATAATTATCATCTTATTTGTATTCTTAATTTTTGGCCCTTATCATAGGGTGGGGGCGACTGGGGGCGGGCTAGCCGCTCCTGGTCGTGGTGGCATCTCTCCTCGCAATCCCCACCTGGGGGAGAGTCAGGACAGGGGCTGAGCAGCGTTTTGTAAAATAGCTCATTCCTCAGAAAAATACTATTATTACTTATTTTTGACCGGACCGTATAAAATTACAAAGTTTTGAAAGTTGCTGATCTATGTCATTCCTTAATTTTCTAAAGACAAGAATGTTTAAAAGTTGCTGATCTTTATCACTCCTTTTCCTGTTATTATTTTCTTTATAAAAATTTTCTTTATGTTCTAGGTAAAGTTAACTGTCCAGAAGACTCCGGGTCAGTGGTATTCTACCTCTCCGATCCAAACACTGTTTGGGATTGAAGTTTTAACAGAGATTAAGTGTTCGTGCAACTATAAAAGCAGTACATCAGTCATCAGTACAATGCTGACTTTGGATGTTGGTGATGGTACTGGAGATTTTGGTGTTGATGTGCAGGTAATATTTTATTGCAAGACTTCAGTGTGACTCATGTGATTGCTCTCAGATACATAGACAGTTAGTTTTATGTAATAGTAGATGTGTTATTTCCTACTAAAAATGGAGCCAAAGTAATTGTTTCTATATTTGTCAGTGTCTTCTAAAATACATTCTTCTTGCAGTCCTGTCTACAGAAATTTGCTTCGCCATGCCCAATTGAATACAAATGTTCTAACTGTGGTTTAACTTCAAAAACTGCAACTCAAGGGCAGAGTTTGAGAAGACTTCCACCATACCTTATTCTGCACCTTGCTAGGTAAGTTCCAACAACCCCAATTTTATTTCTCTTTGATTCTTATACAACATAGAATTCCTTTACAGGTTTCAAATGAGACAAAGAGGTACAGAAATATCCTTGACCAAAAACAACTGTACCATTGACTTTCCTCTGGATTTAGACATGGGTAAAAGTGGTCGTCCCCAGTCCTACAAGCTGACAGCAGTCATTGACCACTCTGGCTCCTTGCAAGGTGGTCACTACACTGCTATGTGTAGAAATGGCACTTGGTAAGAATGGCATGTGAGGTAACTGCATTTTTTGGAGCTTGTGGTTTGTAGTTTACTTGGACTACTGTTTTTGCGGACCTGTGTTTTCAGCTGGTTTTTGTGTAATGACAACGTAGTCCTACCAGTGGCACCCCCATCACCAAATAATCAGGCATACATACTTTTTTATGAATCCGTTTCACCTCCAGATCCTGTCAGACGCCCTCTCACAGAGATAAATTTACCAGTAAGCTCTTGCTCCTGATTTTTTGTTTTTTGTTTTTTGTCTTTGAAAATAATTTGCTAACATTTATCTTCAACTATTTCAATTCTGGAAACTAGTTCCACTATCCCTTTGCTAAGGAGGAAAAAAGGTGGCAAAAGCACCTAAAGCTTCAAACTTCCTAACAAAAAACTTAAAGAAAAGTAAAGCCATTGTAAAATTTGATAACTTCTTTTGTGAAACTTCACTTTTTTTTCTAATTCAGTCAATTTACAAATCACTTCAAAATTGAGCAAATTTTACACCCATTTCCTCCGTTCTCAGAATGTGAAATGTTGTGCCGTAATTAATGATGATTGAATCCTTACAGGGCAAGCCAACCAGGAACTCTACCAATACTCTTACCTGTCACTCTCCTAATCTTCCTTTCCCTCAAAACCGTACCGCCCCTCCCAACCCCCCTATCCCTCAACGTCAGGCTGCTCCTCATCTTTTCCCCCCTTCCAACCTTCCTATCCCTCAAAACCCTGCTGTAGCTACTCCCGATCCCAATCTCCATATTTCTGTAAACTGAGTCCTCCCTCGTAATCCTCCCATCCCTCCACATCGTGTTGCTCCTGTTCCTGATACCCCTTCCAATCTTCCTTTCCTTCAAAATAATGCTGCTCCACCCAACATAACTATCCCTCAAAATCATTTGGCTCCTTCTAATCATTCAGTGCCTTCCACTCCAATTCCCACTCAGAAGAGTATTGTCCATCCAGCCGCTCACATTGATAATCCTGTTGCCATCACTACCATCGAGGTCACTACTCTTCTTCTTTTATATTACTCGCTACAGTTTAGAAAGTTTTAACAACTCATCCCTTTTTTTGCAGATTGAAAGTGGTGGAACAGCTCTGACCCTTCGCCCACAGCATTTAAAAGTTCATCCACCTACATCAATTCCACATGTTGATAAGCATGTATGTGTATATTCATCTCTATTTTTTATGGTCATTATATTTTTGGTTTCACTCATGTGTAATTTCTGTTCTTCAGGATTATGGGCAAACACCAAAGCATAGAGTATTGATGCCAAAGAGGAAACTCATTGAGGTGGATCCTCTTCTGACTCCCCAGGATGTGCCTGGAGCCATCCTCAATACAGACCATCTTGAGCAGTACTTTGTGGATGATCTGAAAAGGTGGCTGGCTTGTCGGGGTATTCTTGTCTCGGGTAACAAGGCTGATTTAATATCACGGTAAGTGTAGTAGTCCCATTTTCTGCTTTCTTGCATCCTCATACGTGATGCACCTAACTAATATTTCTTTTCTCCTTCCCCCATTTTCTGTTAAGTATCAAAGCTCATGTGAAGATGGGAAAGTCTCACAAGATTGATCCCAAAATAGACCGTGGTCACTGGCATGACAAGAAAAGGGCCAAAGTTGTCACCGAAATGAAGGTATATCCTTATTAATACTTTCATTTCTTTTATTTGTTTTCTTTGAACAGCTGCTCAGTTTTTCTTTCTACAAACTTTCTCTTTCTTCTTAACTGTAGAGGAATGGTGTTTGTGGTCCACCTCTCCCTCCAAACAAAGACTGGCAACCATTTCCCGGCTACAATATCCCAAAAGGTTTCTCGAAAGAGGCAGTGGATAGGTACCTTGAGGATGATTGTCCAACTTTAAAATTTTCGCACGACTGTGGGGTGAGGTTTGAAGACTCTGATGACCCTGACGATGATTTTGATGTTGAGCAAGAGCCAGTTCAGTACCAAGTGAAGAGCAACGTGCGACGAGGAACAAAGTACCTGAAAAGTGGAAACATTCTTTCAGTCTTAGACAACTATGATGGAGTTCACTATTACGTCAAGGCTCAAGTCCAAGCCAGCATGGAAGACGTCATCCATGTTGTAAGGGCCACTTTCATTGAAGCTTCTGGAGAAATAGTGGACTGCAGTTGTGAGTGCAAGGCCAGAGCACTTAAACGCTGTTCTCACATTGTGGCTGTGCTCCTGCTTTTACTTGAGCACATTGATACTAAAGGACATGACGGTGAGTGTTGAAACTAAGTTCATCTCCACCTCTCTTTTCCTCATTTTGGTAGTTTGTCATTTTCCCCTCAATTTCAATACTTCTTCCTTAACATACTTTACAGTAGCTTACCCTTTGGGTTTATATACCTTTTGCTTGTGGTTAATGCATCCATTTTTTTTTATTTTTTTTTAATTATGCACTTAGAACAAAAATTAAGTAGTGATCATATGTTTGTTGATTGCATTACTGAATTTCTTCCTTCTCGCCTTCATTCCTTTCCAATTATCATGACACCCCATAGTTAAAAAAAGTGATTGGTTTCATTTTATTGCATGATTTGCTGTGTATGACAATTGTACTCATGCATGGTAGAAATATAATTACATGTTACCGCTCACAATAGGAATTATGGGCAATATCTTCTTACATACTGTTTTTGGGTAACTCCAGGCATTCTTTACCACTATTTCTGCTAACACAAGAAAGAACCCATCTTTCGACCTACCCTTTGGCTTCAGTACACATACAATACTATGTGTCCACTAGGTGGACAGTCATCTTCAGCACATGAATTTCACATGTTGGTGTGTGTCGACCTTTCTTCAGGTCCTTTCTTTTCTTTGCATCTTACTTATCTTTGATGCATTTATGTCTGGGCTCTCTGGACCGGGCCACGAGAGAAGCCCTCTCCCACTCTGATTGGTCGAGGCAATGTTATGGTCCGGGAGCAGACGAATTATGATTTCCGACAAAAATCATGTGCTAGGTTTGGGTGAACTTTCCTTCTCAACTCACTTTAACATTTCCTGAATTTCATCATATTACTTTTTAATCAATGTCTCTTCAAAATAAACAAACAAAATAAATAAACAAATAAATTAATAAAGTAATAAATTAATAAATAAATATGACTGAAATGTAACAATACCCCTAAAGTCTATGTACAACTCCACACTTCTGAATGCATACATTGAGTACACTAGACAAGTGCAAGTATTCAATCAAAATCCTTTACATTACATTAAACTTAAAGATTGGAAGGGTGATAAAAACATACATAAATATCTCATAAACATACATCAATATGTCATATCTCATTTCTCAACAGGTATAAAATATGTCACAGAATATAACAGAATATTTCTGTTGGAAAACTGTACAAACCAAATAATGTGGATTGTTCCCATATGTTTCCGAACACAATTTTGAAGGCAAGTCATAAAATTCTATGCTCAATCACATCGAGAAGCATTCAGGAGGGTTTACTAAACATTCAAGTTCAGTGGACGTATGCAAAATTGCAGTTGGACTAAGTACATAAACAAATAATTTACAAAACAAAATATTGAGTGGATTGGGCCCATACGTGGGAAGCATCACAGACTAGTGCTTCATAAAAAACAATGTTATAGAAGTACTAGACAATTACACAAAAAACAAACTAAGACTAAAATATAAAAAGAAGAAATAGGAAACCAACATACAGATCACATTGTTAAGATGTCTTCATCACAGTACCCACTATCGTCATCCTTCTCAGCTGGAATGTAGGGGTCCTGGAAGTTAATGAGGAATGCACATGTTCTTATCATGTCCCCACAGACTGGCATAAGTGTGCTGGGGATTATTCGACCCAGAATTCTAAACTCACGAAGTCTTCTTATAGCCCGTTCCACATGAATACGTCCTGCTGAAATTGTCTTTGCGAGGGCAAGTTCTCTCGCTGTGAATTCTGTTCTCCCACCCAAGAAAGGTGGCATTATTAACTCCTCCCACCCAAGAAAGGTGGCATTATTAACTCAACCCCAGCTGCATCGAAAACATCTTCCATGTCGAAACCACGGTCAGCCATCACGGCGTCACCTGAGGAGAGTTGGTCCATCAGGCCACTCATGAGAACAATTTTCTTGTCACTGAGACTTCCCTCAAATGCTGCACTTATGAATGATATCCCCCCATAACATGAAATGCCAACTAGGACTTTGGCTGTCGTAGTCTTCTTATAGAATGAGAACATGTTAGCTTGTTGGCGCATTCCATCCCATTTCACGGGGTTTGGTACCTCATGGTCACCAATATTCCCGACCGAGTGAAAATTTGTTAGCCTTGGCCTAGTGATTCTCAGGATTTTTTTTAGTTTTCGAATATCATGCTGCGTTCCGAAGATATCGCTAAATACATTTTTTCGAATAATTGTCTCCGGACTTTGGTTTTTTGGTCGTATCTCCGTTAATACGTGTCGCAGGTCAATATCCCTACCACCATTCGAAAGAGGAAGAAAAACTGCACAAAAAACGTTTTATGAAAATTTTTGTCCGAAAAACTTGGTTTGTTTGACGCACAAATAAAAAATACTTTTTGTGACAGTGTAACTTTCCCGTTAATCAAAATTAGCGGTATGGGGCCCGCCAAAATGTAGCCTAAACCTTCATCTAACCGAAGAGCGTGACCAGAAAAAGTATTTCTTTTCGTTCTCGAGATATCTTGATTCTTGTGAACCTCTACATCACGCAATTTCACCACTTTCACACCGAAACCCTCTCTGCCGCTCCCCCCTGGCCACCCCCATTGATGGGATGGTCAGTCCACTGCATACCGACACATTCAAATCATGGCGCGTCTTCGAAGGGTTGGGGTAGGAGGTGGGGAGGGTGAGAGGGGGAAGCGAGCTTGCGTTGCCTTTGTTTTTGGATGTTGTCTGCTACGCCTGTTCTTTGTTTGTTTTGCTGAACAAATTTTGAGAAAACTTTTTATGTGAGAAAGACATGACGTTTCGAACACGTTTCCGTCTAGTTCAATGAGACGCCGCGTAGTAATTTCATGCTACTGGCCCCCTGCAAATACTCGTAGAAGTAAATAATCAGATTGATACAACAATAACATTATTATATTAAATCTTTGTGCCAACTGCACCTCAGCAGCCTTCATGTCTTTTGCATACAACTTTACAAATCTTCCCTTATTTTGGAAGTATGGTGAAACAATACTAATAATTTCTTCCAAGAAAATATCTCGAGGGGGCAACCACTTCCTATCCTAGTGTACACAGGATTTCTAATGATGTGGGATTTCTATGGATTGCGTAAAGATTTCTCCGGATTTTGTAAAGATTTCATATGGTACATTCGGGTACATTTAACAAATATATACCAGATTCCACAAAATTCTAAAAGATTTCACGAGTTTTCATGGGATTCCTCAAGGTTTCATTAGATTTCACTGATTTCTGTGAGATTTTTTATGACATTTCTTGAGATTTCTCAGTTTAATTTCGGAGGATTTCATCGAGATTTCCGAGGGTTTGTACACAGGATTTCACGTGTGGTTGCCCCTCGAAATATCTACAATCCTGTCACTAAACTCATAGGTTAAGGTCCTCTTAGGCACTGGATTTAACATTTGGACTGAAAATGTTTCATCAGGTAAATGCATCCGGGGTAATCTAAGTTAGAGTTTAATGATGTGAAGGGATTTGTCCTTTTCTCATATGATAAGAAAAGTTTGCATCTTGGAAATGTCTCTAGCTGTTTTGAAGATATTATTAGTATTGTTTCACCATACTTCCAAAATAAGGGAAGATTTGTAAAGTTGTATGCAAAAGACATGAAGGCTGCTGAGGTGCAGTTGGCACAAAGATTTAATATATATAATAATGTTATTGTTGTATCAATCTGATTATTTACTTCTACGAGTATTTGCAGGGGGCCAGTAGCATGAAATTACTACGCGGCGTCTCATTGAACTAGACGGAAACGTGTTCGAAACGTCATGTCTTTCTCACATAAAAAGTTTTCTCAAAATTTGTTCAGCAAAACAAACAAAGAACAGGCGTAGCAGACAACATCCAAAAACAAAGGCAACGCAAGCTCGCTTCCCCCTCTCACCCTCCCCACCTCCTACCCCAACCCTTCGAAGACGCGCCATGATTTGAATGTGTCGGTATGCAGTGGACTGACCATCCCATCAATGCACTGTAAAAAATAATGTTGTTGGTTAACAACATATTGTTGTTAATTTTTTAACTGACTGTTATTGTTAATTAACAACACTGGTTGTTGGGTAACTGCAATGTTTGTTTGAGAAAAAATGAAAACAACTATTTTAAATAGTTCTGCGACTCTAAACGTCTAATGTATACCTTGAGAAAAATATTTACCCTTCAACGATACTTGTTGTTACATAATTAACATTGTTGTTTTTCAACAATAAACGTCACTTAAAAAATTAACAACAAATTCACTGTTTTCCAACAACTTTTTTTTACAGTGTGGGGGTGGCCAGGGGGGAGCGGCAGAGAGGGTTTCGGTGTGAAAGTGGTGAAATTGCGTGATGTAGAGGTTCACAAGAATCAAGATATCTCGAGAACGAAAAGAAATACTTTTTCTGGTCACGCTCTTCGGTTAGATGAAGGTTTAGGCTACATTTTGGGCCCCATACCGCTAATTTTGATTAACGGAAAAGTTACACTGTCACAAAAAGTATTTTTTATTTGTGCGTCAAACAAACCAAGTTTTTCGGACAAAAATTTTCATAAAACGTTTTTTGTGCAGTTTTTCTTCCTCTTTCGAATGGTGGTAGGGATATTGACCTACGACACGTATTAACGGAGATACGACCAAAAAACCAAAGTCCGGAGACAATTATTCGAAAAAATGTATTTAGCGATTTCTTCGGAACGCAGCATGATATTCGAAAACTAAAAAAATCCTGAGAATCACTAGGCCAAGGCTAACAAATTTTCACTCGGTCGGGAATATTGGTGACCATGAGGTACCAAACCCCGTGAAATGGAATGGAATGCGCCTGTTGCTCAAAGTTGCCTGGCTGCTCAACTTTAAATTCTGTTGAGTCAATGATCATTCTTAAATTGGGGAATGGTTTGAAGCATTTTGGTTTGTTTTCTTGCCGATCTACTGCTGATACACACATTGCAGATTCCAATTTCTGTGCTGTCAGACTCATTACTCGGATCCAGGTGTAAACACACTCAGAAGCAAACCCTAGAGATACGCCACACACAAATGACAGATCTTTCATTGGAATACCTCTCCTTAGCCTTATGAGAGTCATGAAAAGTCTATCTCGGGCTGTGAAATCACTCACAATGGGCCTTGTTGGAGTCTTTTTGGAATACCGATATTTAAGAACTGAACACACTTCACCACCACCACAAAGTTCATATATAATTCCAAATTGATCCTGAGTTACCCCTGTGAAGAACTTAAAATCACTGGGCTTCATGCGCTTGCACTCTTCATAACACACTACAGCGTTAGTTCTACCGCAGTATTTGCATGCTTCATTCCTTCTATTTCTTCGCAAGGGAACCTGTAATGATACAAAAAATGATTGGTCATCAACCCAAAAGAATCCTACAGGAAAATGCAACCTCTTGGTTTCAAAAAAATTGATTTCAGAAAAATGTGTTTTTAGCCCGCCCTTCTGCTTTGAAAAAGCTTCAGAGCGGGCTTATGCAATCGATCTGGTGTCTGTCTGTTTGTTTGTCTGTCTGTCTGTTCCACTCGAAGGAGTTGAGCTAGAGAGTTGAAATTTTTAGGGTATCTTAAGGGTCACTCCTGGACACCGAAACGCCTGGTGCAAATCCTGCCAACCCTCATTAAGGCACTGAAAAAAATTATTAAAGTTTTCAGGAATAAAAAAAATAAAATTTTTCAACTTTTTTCCAACCCCGTCGACCCGTACCTCTCCGGAAGCGTCTTTTCGCGTCTAGTTCAATGGTGCACACCGTTTTACGAAAAAATGGACCCAACTCGCGACTACACTGTAAAAAGCACCCGAAATTGGTCCAGTTTTCAACTTTTCTCAACCCCATCGAGCTGCACCTCCCCGGAAGCGTCTTTTCGCGTCCAGTTCAATGGCGCCCACCGTTTTTCGATAAAAAGGACCCAACTCGCGACTACACTGTAAAAAGCACCCAAAATTGACCCACTTTTCAACTTTTACGAACCCCATCGACCCGCACCTCTCTAGAACCGTCTTTTCGAGCGCAATTCATTGGAGCCAACCGGTTTTCAATTTCCAGTGTTGCCAATCGTCAAAACTCAAACATTTCGAAGTTTTCCGACATCTTCGACATTTCTCGATATTTTCCAATATTTTTCGATATTTTCGACATTTTTCGTTGTTTTTCGATATCTTTTGATATTGTTCGACATTTGCGACATTTTTCGACATTTTTGATAAATTTCGATGTTTTTCGACATTTTTCGACATTGTTGACATATTCCGACATATTTCGATATTTGTAAACATTTTTGACAATTTTTGATATTCTTCGACATTTTTCGACATTATACCTCATTTTTCGATGTTTTTCGACGTTTTTCGACATTTTCCATATTTTTCGATATATCTCATCATTTTAAAGATATTTCGAGATTTTTCGACATTTTTGACGTATTTCTACATATTTCGACAATTTTCGACATATTTCGACAATTTATGAAATTTTCGACACCCCTCGACGCCTATACCGTTAAAATCGTTTCGACGAACGAAATTCAGTGTTGCCAACTGCCGCCAAATAAAGTCCGAGTTTGACCGTTCCATCTGAGGCCGAACTCACGTAATTCGACATTTTTCGAGATTTCCGACTCCCCTTTTTTGCCGAATAACTGACCGTTTAGTCACTTTTAGCACGTTTTCAAAGCAGAAGGGAGGGCTGTAGTTCCGGTGGTTCACCGTTACAAACTGCCTCTATCCGAAGAGAATGCCTTTACGGGCCGCAGGCCCGATCATTTACAAGCTAAGAGGACGTTCTGTGTGACTTAAGGGTCGGGCCGAAGGCCCGACCGAACGCCGCCGGCAGGCCAAGCAGGCACGCCCCCTGCCGAACGGAGTTGCCAGCGTAGCAAAGCGGAGCTGGCAACGACGTTTGGCGGAAGGGCGGGCCTGCTTGTTTATTTTATGAGCATATGACACTGGGGCTTATGCATAGTCCGAAAAAGAAACAATGTGCAACTGAACTAAGTTCGAACTACAATCTCAATCTAAAGACATACTGCATATGCAAACTGTAGTTTAACTGCAAACGGTCCGAACTTGTTGCATTTTGACTATAGTCAAGCTGTAGTTTAACTTCAAAAATCTGCAAATAGTCTACACTTTTCTGCAGTTCAACTACTTTTCAACCGCACGTGTTATTTATAGTTTGACTGTCGTTACTTTGTAAAATTTAAGTGAATCTATGTGTCAGTATTTTCTGTAACTGCAGTACATGTAAATTAAGATCGGACTACAATAAGAATTTCAGTCGGTTAATTGTTAGCTTTTACATTTTAAAGTGGAGATCCTTCCACCCGGGGACTGTTTGTTTTTGGCGGTTGCCCACCAACTTTTAAACTCCAGAGACTGGGAAAAGCTGCACTCCAAGGCAGCAGAATTGCGAAAAGATTGTGGGAGTATAATCCGATCGAATTTAAGACGCTTCAAAGACCAAATACTGAGCAATATCAGAGACTCCCCAGTATGCTCCTATAACCAAAAAACGGAAAAGGGCAAAGTATCAGCATACCTCAATAATTTGGAGAAGGGTAATGAATGGGGTGGGCAAGAGTGCCAAGTTGCTCTCCAAGAAAAATTAGGAAAGAGCATACATGTCCTGCAGGAAGTAAAATCAACAATATTCGCTGAAATGAATGCTCCCACCCTAAAGTTTGAAAATGACGGATGTAAAACAGAGCCAATCCGAATAGTCTACAGACTGTCTCTGTGTCCGGAAAGAGGCAAAGAAAATACAATAAGAAACCATTATGACTCTTTCCTATCCTATGAGATAGACAAGTAGGTTGCATTTCACATTCCATATAAACTGCATTAATTTTATCTTTCTCCACTTGCATTGTGTGTTTTCTGATTTATTTTAGGCCTTTGTCTACTCTTCCTCTAAAAAAGAGGTGGGAACAAAACAACCTTTATTTTGATGTGCTTTTTGATCTGTAAGTATTCATTAAAAATTTTAAATAAAACTATTTACTGGGAGGCAAGAATCACTTTGCGTCCGACTAGTAACATTATTTGATTATTTTTTTCAGCAGTAGCAAGGGTAGCAATAAAACTACACCACAACAAGAATCAGATGAAAGTTATTCATTGCAAAACCCTGATTCAGAAGAAGAGTATGCTAGTGAGTTTCTTGAGTATTTCCCACCTGGAGTGTTCGAGAAGATCTCTCACTACGATAGAAAAGTACAGAAAAGAAGGTGGGCTGTTTCTCAATACAAGCTGAAAGTAAATTGATATACTATGAGAATGAATTAATAATTTTGTACCATTTTCACAGCAGACAAGTAAGCCTGCAAAAAAAAGGAAACTCTCATTTAGCAGCAGTGACAGTGATATCTTTGATGATGACAAAGATAAAAATTATGATATTGACAAAGATGAAGACAATGGTGTCGATAGTGATTCTGATACCAGGGTAATATTACCTTATCAATCCTAGAGCCATGTACTGTATTATGAATGAAGACTACAGATATTATAAGTTCTATCTTGCTTTGATCAATCAATCAATGAATCTTATTTAGCAACCTATCACACCAAACAATTATTTTTTCTCGTACCTTTGATTGTTACAGGATGGGAAAGAAAATGAAAAAACGTCCGAAACACAGTGCGAATCAGATTCTGACTTTCAGGTAATTTCTTTCTGGTTTTCGATACTTTCCTTTAAATGTGTGAACATTTATTAGATTGTTAGTTTACTGCTAACTAACAGAACTTTCTATAGATAGTTATTTTTGCCCTCTTTTACAGGATGAAGAAGAAGAAGGGGTCTCTGCCTCTGGTGCAAAAACAAAGCAAAGCAGAAAAAGGAAAAAAGTATTAAAACTTTTACTATTATTATTATTATTATTATTATTATTATTTCTTTTTCTTAAAACCTGTGATAGCTTTACACATATTACAATTAATCATCTCTTTCCTGCAGGTCAAGAGGAGACTGGGAGAACAAATTACCCAAGAAAATTGCATACCGAGATGGTCTCCTATGGCAGAACTAACACTTAATTCCAGAGACCCCGACTTCAATGTGTTAATACCTGAAATAAGGGCACATTTGGATGGGCTGATTCACATCTCAGAAAATGGAGGCTATCCAACTCGCAAGGAATACCAAATCCTGTGTCGATCCTTGCTGAAAGCCCATCCAAACTTGGCAGATTTTGATGATCCCACATCATATGTGAGTATGCAGTAGAAATTTCTGAAGATATGTTGACATTTTATAGAAAATTGATTCAAAATTGACATTAATTACAAATTAATTGTGTTTTACATTCCTCAAAGGACACCTTAAAGTACAAAATTCGAAAGTCATTGTCATCCCGAAAATATTTTAGAGTTAAAGCAGGGCCAGCTCTTAAAAAAAAAGAGAGATTAGAGGCAAAAATGAGAACTACTAACTCAAACACAGTCAGGGTCTCAGAAAGGTAAGGATTATTTCCAGGAAAGACCGGCAAAATATTGAGGACAAGAACTGTTCTGGGAATCTTCTATTCAATACCTTTTCTGCAGTGAGTCCAGTGAGAAAACTGATCAAGAGCTTGACAGTCAGTTGAAAGAATGCTGTCTCGATGACACAGTAATGGTGAAACAACTTGTAGCCAAAACATTATCATACAGGGAGGCACTCTTTGAACAGGTTTTAAAGGATGTCAGTATCCTAAAAAACAATGGTAAAAAAGTGAGTGAATTATGGCTTAAATACCCACACCTCCAAGTATCCCAGTTGGTAAGTGAGGATAACATTGAATCTGTCTATATTTTAAGATCCTCAAAATTTTTTTTCTCAAAATGCCTTTTTTTCTCCCTTAGCTATTTTATGAGTACACTATTAAGTTGAACAAAAGCCAGGACGAACTAAGCCTCAACTACAACAAAAACATGGCAATTTTTCGCCAAAAGCTGTCACCGAGCTCTTTTGAAACTGACATTCATGACATCCTTGTACTGGAGGAGATAGGAACAAACATAACTCCAAGCCAGTTCTTATCAATGGACAACACCCCAGTATTACGAGTTGTGGATGTAAGTATTCTACAAGATAAAAAGACAATTGAGTGAAATATTCTATCAGAGGTAGCATAATTGTATACAGCAAGTTTCTTTTCTTCCAGGAGGATCTAGTCAGAGCTGGAAATCACCTGAACCTGGACCACATGTTGCATTCTCCATGCACATTAGTGGTGACAAAGATAGCTCCAACTGGGGAAATAATAGCTCTTAACAGCTATCTTCTTGGATTTGGAGCTATCTTGTCCAAAATAGAGAGACCAACCGGATTAGACTGCTCAATGCAAATTCTCTCAGCTTATTTCATTCTTGGTATAAGCTACCCTAATGCATTCAGAAGCTTTTTAAGACTCTTAGAGAGAATAGTTAATGGAGGTCTTTGTATGCAGACCCTAAAGCAAAGACCACACCACACATATAAAAATTTTTTGGTAAAGCTAGGGGTGCACTTTGACTGAATTTAAGTAAGTAAGACACTATTTGTATCATAATCAAAATCTAACCGAGTATCATTATCGTTAAGCTTTAATCGCATTCTAAATGACAAGTTCAAAAACTAAAAATCTTTTCCTGTAATACAGGGAACAGCTGATCAAGTTCAGGAAATGATATGCCCAGAATGCAAGAAGGATAAATAAATCCTATCCCCACAAGAGGAAATGCAATTGATTTTTTAGTCTTTTTTAAAAATGAACATATATATAGATAGATAGATAAGTATAACTCAGGAAGCTACTCCATTTGAAATATCGAAGTGGATTCATTTTGTTAGTAAAACCTACTACCCAACAGTTCCGTTTACACTTTCCTTCCACTGGACCCACAGCAGGGCTGCATCAGCTTAAACGAGTGCTCACTGAGAGCAACGTCAGCACATCACACTGCGACATGAAATTGGAAATCGATGTGCTGACTTGCTCTCTGTGAGCACTCGCTTAACTGTTTCAGCCCAGATCTATCTCTTTCCCTTTCATCCCAAGCCTTTACTGGACCTCATTTAAAAATAATCATTATGACTAAGTTTTGAGTTCCAGCACCAACACCAACACTTTTAATATGGCCTTGATTTTACCATCTCAGCTTCTAGTAACTATTTATTGGTGAGTCCCCACAACCTCTACTTAATCCACCAACACCATTTATACAATTTTAGTTGTCAGAGGAATACACTAGCTTCTCAAAGTCCCCAGAGGAAAAAAAAAATTAAGGTGTGATAGTAGTAACATATGACATTTATTGCTGGATTATAAAAGAGAAATCAAAAACCATTCCTTTCATTTAACATCAAGATAACCAGTACTTAGCTAGATGTCTATTTGAAAGTATGAATCTCCAAACAAATGTCACTTGAAAGCCTTTGTTAATGTTAATATAATAATAATAATAATAATAATAATAATAATAATAATAATAATAATAATAATAATAATAATAAAAATAAAAATAAAAATAAAACTTAATTAAAATAAAAAGGCAAGTAGCCCTGATGAAATTGATGTTAGAAAGAACACTCTTTCATTACCCTTAGCTTAAGTAAAACCTTGAGACAATTTTTCTTATGTGGAAGATGCAAAAGTCAAAATATTATGGGAAGTTTACCCTCTCCTACTATCCTCCTAGCAAACCTTTCTTCTTATAGTAAGAGATGTCAGGCTCAATTCATTGAATAAATAAAAGGTATAAAATAAAGCAACAAATGGCTCGCAATTTACACAACACCTGAAGTTTAATCAATTCAGAATCACATTTCAAAGAAATAGGTAGTGTGACGTATGTAGAAAGATTCTTCTGCTTCTGTAAGAAAAAAGATAGAAAGTCAAAGGAAAAGGAGCATTCTTAAATATTTTCATTCTTATTAAATTCACATTGTATGTGCTGTCTAGAATGCACTACTCACCAAAGCCAACAAATCCTTTTTAGTCAAACTTCTTGCATTCGACCACCAATCCCTCGCGCAAAAACGGGGACGTCTGGAGAATAGAATCCGGACGTGTGCTGTTGTGACGGGAGGACGTCCGGTAAACGTTCTGCGGACGTCCTATTTTCTCATTTTCGGACGGTCGTGACGTCCGGCACCCCGGACGTTCGAGATATCGTCCGGTTTTTCGTGCGGGCGGGACGCGCAACATCTCTGGAGCGTCCGACCGTCCCGCTACCGTCCCGTGGCTTTGGGACGCCTTTCCGGACGTCCCTAGAGCGTCCGCAGGCCCTTGGACGCCTCTCCAAACGTCCCTAGAGCGTCCGACCGTCCCAGATACCGTCCCGGGGCTTTGGGACGCCTCCCGGGACGTCCCTTGAGCGTCCGCAGGCCCACGGACGCCACTCCGGACGTCCCTGGAGCGTCCGACCATCCCACCCACCGTCCCGTGGCTTTGGGACGCCTCTCCGGACGTCCCTAGAGCGTCCGCAGGCCCACGGACGCCTCTTCGGACGTCCCTAGAGCGTCCGCACGCCCGCGGACACTTCCCCGGACGTCCCTGGAGCGTCCGACCATCCCACCCACCGTCCCGTGGCTTTGGGACGCCTCTCCGGACGTCCCTAGAGCGTCCGCAGGCCCACGGACGCCTCTTGGGACGTCCCTAGAGCGTCCGCACGCCCGCGGACACTTCCCCGGACGTCCCTGGAGCGTCCGACCGTCCCCGCTACCGTCCCGTGGCCTTGGGACGCCTCTCCGGACGTCCCTAGCGCGTCCTCAGGCCCACGGACGCCACTCCGGACGTCCCTAGTGCGTCCTCAGGCCCACGGACACCACTCCGGACGTCCCTAGAGCGTCCTCAGGCCCACGGACGCCACTCCGGACGTCCCTGGAGCGTCCGACCGTCCCACTCACCGTCCCGTGGCTTTAGGACGCCTCTCCGGACGTCCCTAGAGCGTCCGCAGGCCCACGGACGCCTCTTCGGACGTCCCTAGAGCGTCCGCAGGCTTACGGACGCCTCCCCGGACGCCCCTGGAGGTGTGCGATCGCTGTCGCACGTGTCATCGGACGCCCATAGAGCATCCGATAGCTGAAGGACGCCTTCCCGGACTTCCGTACAGCGTCCGGTGGTTTTCAGACGAGTCTGCGGACCTGCGGAAGTTCCCGGAGCGCTGGGGACCCGAACGCATGGGTCCCTCTATCGTTTGGCAAGGCTGGGTTCCTAAGCGCTGCCACCTAGGGTGCTTGCATTGTCATGTTGTTAGCTGGCTTTCTAGACAGAATTCCGAAAGGAAAAGTGGAATTATGATTAGGGATCGTGCTATTTAGAAAGAGGACGTGGAATATGATTTAACAGACTCAACTGAGTATCAACCAATACACTTTGATTTACTGGAGGTTCTTATCTTATGATTTTGATTCATCATTTATGTATACAATTATTATGACAACTACAGAATTGTATTACTTTGTCCTAAGTGGACTCTATTAAATAGGTCTACACTGCCTCTTCCTAAAAACTTTAGTCCTAACAATAATTCCAAGTTGTGCCTGAAATATATGTCTAGAAAGCCAGCTGTACAAAATACTATAGGAGTACCTCAAATGTGCCTGCGAAACAAACGACTTCCTTTGAAGCTGTCTGTGGAAAGTTCATCAAAACATGTCACCGTAAAGTATAACTTAGATGAGTTTAATAATCAACTTTCAGTAAAACAAAATGGAACACATTTATAAAATAATGCAAAATTTGTTGATCTAAAAATTTGTTGATTTGTTCAAGGCCACGAGCCAAAGTGAAATAATAAAAACAAATGCTTCATAAACTTTCTATAAAAGTTCTGAAACAAAAAATGAAACCAAGCCATAACTATCACAATCACAGTATGACGCGAGATCAATTTAAATAATGAGTGAAGGAATGATAAGACTTCTATTCTCCTTAATCACAACAGACATCTCTCTGGTCACGATCACTAAATTATCACAATTAAAGTACGATTACTATTAAACAATTTTAACTTGAATCACCGTTAAAAGAATCAAGATTACCAAGATAAATGTTATCAGTCTTATTGTCACCCTCACCATATTCCTCACTGGACCATTCTTCCTCCTCTTTTTCAAGCTTCCTTTCCTTGTCCTTCTTCCCTTTACCATTCTCTCCAGTATCATTATCGTCTTCAGTCTCTTCCCCAAGCTTCCTTTTCTTCTTCCGTTTACCATTATCATCAGACTCTTCATCATCATCATTGTCACAGTCTTCTTTCTCTTTCTTATTGCCCTTATTTTCACTTTCAATTTTCTGGTACTCAGCTGGGTGGTTTTCTTTGACATACTCGATACATTTCTCCATGGTATACTTCCTTACTCCGGCTTTCATTGACACTGAAGTGTTTTTCTTTCTTTCTTTCTCCACAACATCATTCCACGGCATGGCTTTCAAAACCACTGAAACAATGACGCATCAAAGTGAAAGCTGATACACCAAAGTAATGAAACAAAAATTAGTGTAACTTTACCTTGCATTGCAGTGTAATGGCAATTCTCAATTTTTATTATCTTAGGGAGGAATGCCCCATATATTTTCCTCTCTTTCCTGAAGGTGACATGAATGGAAGATCATCTCCAAAAAAAGCATCGCATAATGCTTCCACCCGCTTCCTCATGGTATCATAATCTGCACATTGACCTAAGATGCCTCCATGGACAAATTTCCCCTTACCGATGTAGTACTGGAATGAAGGATAAGAAGGATTGCATATGAAAATGATTAAATTGAAAGGTGACTTCAAACCACACATTTTACTACTTACACAGCCTACTGGCATTGTCACATCCTTGAACTCTTTCTCAATCGGAACAACTTTGTTATCTTTTAGGTTTAATAACCAACAATTTTCTTTCTGCATGGATCGCATCTGGTCTGTAAAGTAGAGATATAAGAGTACTGCATGACAAATATTTCAACATGAAATGAAAATAAACAGAACTTTTTTACCAGGCAATTTTGCAAGTTTATCATTTATTTCATTAATTTTGTCAGACTGCTTGTCTGACTGCCTTTTTAGCAGGTCTCTCTCCTTCTTCAATTCATCATATTTGACACACATATTCTCTGAAGATGTCAACGCCAGGTCTAACTGAGCTTGAAGTTTTGCTACCTCAGGTCCACACAATTCACAAGGTTGGAACTGTAAAACGTAAAATTAAAACTATAAGAATGAAGTGATAGGACTGGATGACAAATATATGTAAGCGCTTACTTTCTAAGACTTAAAATTTTGTTCTAAATCAGTGTTGTAAGTCAAATTTCGGAAAGTACTGCTCACCTTTTGTGTCTGCTCCTCATCTAATGTTCTATCAGCACTAACACTGTTGCTCAGATTTTCTGTTGCGTCACGTTTATCATTGGACGAGGGTGAGAGCTCTGTAGGAGTCTAGGAAAAATAAGGTTAAAATGAATATCCAGCTGGAGGCTTCCACAAATATGTAGTAAGTTACATCCCTGAGAGCTCAAATAGAATTTGAATTGCCATTTGTGAAAATTGCAGTACCTTATCCAGTGCATTGTCATTTGCTTTCATTTTACCGCTAAACTTTGCCAAGATCTTATCATTTTGGTCATTCTTCACTCCTTTTCGGGCTTTTAGAACAGCACTTTTCTGGTTAAGTGTAGAGATGTCACATTACTTTACTCATAAGTTTCACAAAAATTGTTGATAACACTCACTCAACTTGTACATACCTTATCATCCTTAGCAAGTGCTTTTTCTTTCAAAATTTTTATCTCATTTTTATTGATAATTATGTAATCTGAAAATGGTTCTGCAACAGGCCCTACACTCCTTCTCTGAGGCATAATCAGCCTCTTGTTGTTAGCCACCTTCATCGCTTGTAATTCTTCAAAAGATTCTGGAAATGTAGGAAATACAAGTTGAATAATATATCACCAATTATTGCTTTGGAAAGGTTTCGAAGCCTAAATGAGACAAATGTCAAGTATTCTCCAATAAAAAGGCCATTTCCAGATTTGAAATACCACTTTTTCAGTTTTGAGTAGGAGTTGGAAGCACAAGAAAAGATAGGGTCGATTTTGGAGACAAATTTGTTCAGCGAATACAGTTCACATAGCACGTAAACAGCAGGAAATACTAACCTGCCATGAGGATAATGAAGTATTTCACCATTTGGTCTCCTTCATGAAGCCCATATTCTCTTGCTCTGTCATATGCATCCACTTTTTTGGGTAAAAACTGGTAACAACGGTTGAATGGCGGTTTCGTGGCCAGAACATACAATTGGTGTGCCAAGACATCTTTCTTAATATCCTTGTTGTCGCTCTGCCTAATGTGCACCGCGAATTCACATTCCGATGCACTCATCTTGATCCAAAGTACACTTAAATGATGCAAGCGCCCGATTAACTGGCCACTATCTATACACCCTAGATGTTTCTGGCTGATTCTGTAGTTGTAGAGTGAACCGTTGACCGTTGACTGATAGATTTCAAAAACGATCGCCGGCAACACAGATGACATGTTTTCCGTTACATAAAAAAGTTAAGATGAAACATTTACACCATTCAAATCACGGCTAAAAACACATTTAAAAACATTGAAAAAATAAATATGTACAGTTTGACATGATTAAGGTACTTCATACACCCTATTATGTGAATATAAAGACAAAAGACCCAGTTCTTTGCTTTCTGTAAGGTTGGTGAACTTGCAATATCCGGGCTTTTGATAGAAATAGTTATAAGAATCCATTTCCATTTTCCATTGCATCCTCAGATAACTTAACTATCTGCTTTACTTAAATTTTATTTAAAAAATTTTCGTTTTCTTAAATTTTTTGTTGTGCTGAGAGAACTTTTCATCGCCTAAATTAGTGTACACTAATATTACACTGTCTTATACTAGCACCAGCACGACGTTCATGGAGCTTGTAGAAGGCGCTTTTCGTTACGTCCCTGTTTCTTTGTTTACAATGTTGGGCTAAGGTTGGATGGCCGAAACTGATTTGAAAAATGTAGCTTATGATTTTAATTGGTTCGCACACATGTCTAAGAAAAATGCTGCCGGAAGGAGCAAGGCTTCTTTGTATCGAGATAGGACAAAATTGCGAGAGAAGAATAAATTTAAATGTGTTTGTACCTGCACCTGCATCGTTCACAGGGTTAGTTTTGAGCATTACATTCTATTATTTGCATACTTTGTAGTCTTGTATCCTACTTACGTTTCACCATTTTACAGAAATTCAAGGGAGGAGTCTCCAGTACAAATAGTATTAGTAAATGTGACAATACTTGCTCAGCTGACAGTAAGGTAATCAATTTGTGGTGCACAGCATTGCAATAAGGCTTTTGTGTTGTGAATTACTTACCACACTTTAAAATATTAGATGTTAAATTGCTGTCTTTTAGCAGGATGGAAGCTGCGATTCAGATGATTACCTTTTTGCTGGTGGTTTTGAGGCTGCCTTTTTAGAGGAGAATCCTGATGAATTTGCTGAAGTAGCACAGGACGATGAAGTTAGCGAAGATGAAGACTTTGCTGTGAATGTATCTGAAGGTAGTGAAGATGAAGGATTTGCCGGGAATGAATCTGAAGCTAGTGAAGACGAAGAATTTGGGGATCATTTCAACCCGCCAGAGGATCCAGATGATCCAAATTTTAGGGATGCAGCAAACCAGCCAGATGGCGATGAAAATGATAGAGACAACTTCGGATTAAATCATCCCTACCTGAACATTCAGTGCCATTTGGTTCAGAATATTACTGTACGTGAGGTGCTAATAATGTGTTTAGCTATTGCTGTTCGACATTCTCTTGCCTACACCAGCTTAGTTGATATATTAAAAATGCTGAACACAATTTTTGGAAGAAAGTACTTGCCAGCATCAAAAGATACCTTCTTTAAATTGGTTGGCAAGGATAGAGCTGGTATCAAAAAGCATTTCTATTGTAAAAATTGTTAAATTGAAATTGAAAATTTTGAAGACCTACCTCAACGTTTCCAATGCCCAATGCTCCATTGCAATTTTTGAAATAATAAAAACAAACTGCCTTTCTTTGTGTCAATGGATGTGAAGAAACAATTAAGGTATCTTTTAGAAACACCTGGCTTCCATGTAAACTTGAATTATAGGGAAGAGCGAATAAAAAGAAATCCAATGAACATTGAAGATGTCTTAGACGGTGAGCGTTATTCTGAACTGAGTCAACCAGGAAATGTTTTATCCACCAGGTATAATTTCTCTTATGGTATAAATAACGATGGATTTAGAATATGTAAGACATCAAATGCAGAGGCTCAACCTGTTTATTTGAAATTGAATGAACTGTCACCTCTTGTTAGGCAGAGGTATATTTTGCTTGCTGGCATTTGGATTGACGATCAGCCACCCAGCATGAATTACATACTTGAAAAATGTCTTATTGAGCAAGCAAATGAACTATCATCAGCTGGGCTACAATGGACAAGAAATGGAGAAAACGTTAACAGCCTGTTTATTCCAGTGTATTGCAGTGCAGATGCAAAGGCCAAGGCCCTTCTTTTGAATCTAAATGAACCAACTGGCAGAAAATCATGCTTATTTTGTGATATTGATGGTGTGCAGGCTAGGGGCATTAAGTTCCCTATGTGGCCGTATGGTGAAATGGAGGAACCACTTCCTCGTACCCATGCCAGCATTTCTGAAGATATGGTGGCTGCAATTCAAGAAAGAAGAATGGTAAATGGGTTTAGGGGAGGGTCTCAATTGCTTAATCTGGACCATTTTGATCTGAAGACAGGTTTCAGTACTGATGACCTACATCCAATCTATGTTGGAGTTATAAAGGATTACTTTGAGCGACTTTTCTTACCAGAAGGGACTCATTATATTGGTGCAGGTAACATTGCTCTCATCAATAGACGTTGGCTTGCCATTAAGTTTCGAACTTGTATTTCACGAAAACCTCGGAGAATTTTAAGTGTTAAGAGATGGCGTGGTACAGAATTTAGAAATTTTTTACTTTACGGATTGCCTTGCCTGGAGGGGACTGTGGGTGACAATATTATATTCAATTTATCACACCTAGCCAATGCCGTCTTTCTGCTGTCTAAACAAAGCATAGGGGAAGATGATCTTATCCAAGCAGAAGAGGACATCATGATTTTTCTCTTCCAATTGCAAGACATGTTTGGAGTGCATGAAATGAAATTTAATGTACATGTGTTAGTGCATCTTGTGGAAGTTGTAAGGGCTCTAGGAAATTTATGGGCTCATTCAACCTTTAATTTTGAATCATGGAATCATCGTTTAAAGAAGTATGTCACCTCCTCATGGGGAACATGTGATCAGGTTGTTTTCAGGCTTCTGCTGAGTAATTTTGTTTCAGCAGCTCGATTTGATATCAGAATATCTGAACGTGTAAAGCTGACAATGGAGTCCATTTTAATACGCACTCGTCTTGACAATGCTTTAAGAGTTGGCAATGTGTACCTTCTTGGGTCAGTTGAACGAAGGCAAGTCAGGGAACAGGAGCGACAGTTACTTCAAGAACAAGGTATGCAGTTACATGACCGCAATGTTCTGGTGTATAAGAGAGCATCAATAACATGGAATGTAGGTCAGTACAGTATTGTAGTGAATCTCTTTATACTAAAAATCTAAGACTTGAATTGCCACGTGGCTGAGTGCTGACTAGAGCAGAGAATTCACTACGACTAGAAATGACGATAAAATAAAGAAATATGCAAGGTCTGACTAGGACTGTACTTCTGCTTTGGGTAACACACAAGAAAACAGGAATAAGGATATATATATTTATTACTTACTTACTTAAATCACAATCTCGGCCGAGGAACCAGGCGGCAGCTGAGCGATGGCGAATCTTGCTTCTACGTAGTACGACTTCTAGGCAGCGAGTGAGAGCGAGCGGTGGGCCGGAGGTCCCGGCCCGGGTCAGGACACGGACGCTCGGCCGCCCTGGCCGAGCGACCGCGAGGGCCGTCCCTTCGGGCCGCCCCGGAGGGCGACCCGGTGACCCGAAGTGCTACCACTTCATCGCTCGCTGCCGAACGCGAGACGCCAGAGATGCACGCGCGCGTGGAGTATCGACACGGCCGCGCGGCACTAAACACTTCGCGGATGAATTTATTAAGAAACTGATATTTAAATTACACTGCGCTGTTGGCTTGCCAACAATCCTCCCCCACCTAAGGATCACGCTAGTGTATGCAAAGAACAAAGAACAAGAATGACGATTTTTAGCAAATTGTGGGAAGTTTAAAATTTACTGACTCTACCTTTTGATCTGGCGCTCTCACGTCCCGTCCCTACTTGAATTTACTGTGAATTTTTATTGAATCTAGATCTGAATTGGAATTGAGTATTGAAGAATTTTGAATTTTTAATTTTACAAATGAAGCAAGAAATAAGAAAAACGAAAAGAAAAAGGCAAAAAGCAAAACAAATACTAACAAATTTAATCTAACCTAATTGCCTGATTCCTCGGCTGCAATATAATTATTTGATTAATAACAATACAAGAGCACACACAATAACACAACAATTTTTATTTTTTTTATTCTCATTGGCAATGTCTCCTTTGAAATTTCCTTTTATTTACACAAATAACTTGTTAATACAATGATTTTTATTTACACATTGCCGACCGCTCAACCGGGCCGACACGGTCGCCTTTCTCTCATACCCATCGTATTTTCACAATTACTGCACCCTTTACTGTTTCTTCACACCCCCTACGCCACGCACCCAGCGCTTCTTGAGGCGTCCCCTCGAGCTCTCAATCGAGCACTTCCCTCTCTGTCTTGAGTCCACGGATTTGATGTTGTCTGAACTTGATACTGGTGAAAAAGGGGGGGCAGATTTATGGCAACCCCCTCCTGACACTCCGTGGCTCGGCCGTTGCTGCGCCCCGCGTGGCTATCACTTATGGGCTGGGTAGCCACGCTGCTCGGGTTGATGTCATCGAGCTCCCTCGGTGCAGGGCCCAGCTCGGAAGAGGGAGGCGGACCGGCGGATTGACTCGTCGCGGGCCCGCGCTGGCTCAGCTCGCAGGAAACGCCGCCTGGGTCTCTTGATACGTGGCGGCGGGGTGACTCTGTGGACAGTTTCAAAAAGGCAGATTAATTCGGGTATGGATCGGGCGACCGTGCCCATCCAATTGGGCGATCGGTCTTTCCAATATTTACACTTAATTTAAAATTTGTTAATTATGCCAGCTTTGCTCTTGAGAAACTTACTTACTAAAATGGATTTTGATTTAAACTACCCCATTAATAATGTGCATGTATTTTGCAGAAGGTCTAAAATCCCTCCCCTCCCCTCTCAAATTAATTAGTAAAATTTACCCAGATAAGTGATAGAAATTTTTTTTTTTTGAAACTACTTGAAATGCAAGGAAACTGACTCTAAAAAAATTGGCTCAAACTTAATCATACTATAATACATTACTGATTTGGGACGGGCGGCAACTGCCTCAGCACCATCGGCCCTCCATTGCCCGCCAGCCCCATGATTTGATACGTGGGGGGCGGTGCCCTCGCAACCACCCCCTGCTGCTGGGTACTCCAGCCCGCGATGTTTAGCGGCACGAGCTCCGTGCCGTCCGCCCTGCCTTCCTCTGCTGCCACTACTGGATCCGGCCGCCTCTCCCGCTGACGATGCTGCTCTGCTCTTTTCCTGATCAAATGATTTGCCATGCCCACACAGCTCAAGAACAACAATGCTCTGATCATTCTGAAAAAATTTTTAATTTGATTATTTACAATTCAACAATTTTGTAAACTTATTTTTGAATATTTAGAAGAATAGGAGCCCAGACAATTGTTGCAACCAGATCCATTTTTTTTTAAAATACCTTAACCAAGTAAGAGATAGGCCAATAAGGAGATTGTATCCCTGCTACTTAAAAAAAAACTTATTTTCTACGCCTTAAATTATACCGTGGAATATTTACAGCAGTAGCCGCGTTGGTCTTGTCGACCAACGCGTCCTCCCCACTTACTGGGAGCACACCTCCGCTCCCTGCCGCCTGGGCGGCCGGCACCCCTTCGGCCTCCTCTCGCAGGCCGCCGCCGAAATCGACTTGCGCCTGGAGGGTAGGCAATTCGGGGTCGCCGGCGCCCCCAGCGTCCTCCTCACACTCCTCGCCGCTGTGGTCGGACTCCTCCGACCACTCCTCCTCCTCCTCTGAGAGGGACACGTCGGCCTTGCGGCGCGCAGCTTCCCGCTGCCGCGCGCTCCGCCGCGCGCCCACCCCTTCCTTCACCTCGGGGCCGACTTTGCCTAACGCCTGCTCACGAGCGTGAGAGCTCAGGATGTCGTCGTACCCCCTTGCGATTTTCAACCTATCGCAGTGGACAGTTCTCTCCTTTCGGCCGTACACGTCTTTCAACCTCCAGGTTGTGAGAGATTTTCTCTCCTCTAGACGGTGCGGCCCGGAATACCTTTTCCTGAACTTCCGGCTTACTCCTTTCTTGTGACTCTTTTCCAGCAGGTAAACCAGGTCCCCAACCTTGAATTTGGGTGCCTTTGCCCCGCGGTCGTAGTACGCCTTGCTGGCCTTAGCGGCGCGCCGCATACGCTCTCGCACAATGCGAAAAACGCGCCTAGCGTCAGACTGCAGGCGGCCCGCCATGTTGTCAGCTAGGTCGTACCTTTGTGGTTCCGGCCTTGTCAGGAGGTCATATGGTAACTGCATGTCGAAGCCAGTGAGCAAATAATACGGGGTTTCCCCCGTCGCTCTGTTCACGGCGCTGCGCATCGACATGGCCACCAACTGTACGAACTCGGGCCAATCATTGCCTCTCGAGTTGACGTACATCGAGAGGGCCTCGCCAAGCGTGCGATGCGATCTCTCGATTGTCCCCTGGGCCTGCGGCCGCAAGGGCGTACACCTTAAGTGCTTGACCCCCAACATGGCGGTCACGTGACCGAACATCTCCGAAATGTAGCACGCCCCGTTGTCAGTCAACAGGAAATCAGGGACGCCCCACCTGGCCACCAACTGGTTGACGAATGCTCGAGCCACATCCTCTGTGGTCTCAGAGCGCACAGGCACCGCTTCAGTGAATTTCGTTAGCAAACAAATAAAGGTGACAATGTAACGATATTCGTCTGGCAGACTCACGGGGAGTGGCCCTACGACGTCACAGCTAACGTACTGAAAGGGCCGCGTCGGGATGACATGCTCCTGCAGTGGGGCCGGCCGCCCGTGCGTGCCGCGCTTACGCAGCGCGCACTGATGACAAGCCCCAGCAAAAGCGTAGATATCTTTTGTCATATTTGGCCAGTAGAAGCGCTCCCTGATACGCGCGTACATCCGGGTGTACCCACTGTGGCCCGCCCATGGCGCGGAGTGATACGCGTGCATCAGCCCCTCCCGGAGCTCACGCGGTACGCACACTCGCGCCTGGCTTGACCCACTTGGCCTTTTATAGAGCAAACCATCCAGCAACTGATAAGCACTGGACTCAACTCGTCCAGCGCTCAACTCCTTAAACATTTCACCGAAGTCGGGATCTGTTTTAAGGCTGACCCGGTACTGATTATAGTCAGGGATTAGGTGCAGCTTGTCATTGATGGGCTGGGCCCGCACCGGCGCGACCCGCAGGGCCGCCTGGCCCGGGCCTTTCACCTCGTCCCAAGCGCCGGCCGCCTGCCAGGCGGGCACGAGGCTCAGGCCCCCTCCTCCGCAGGCCGCCCCCGGCCCGCCCCCTTCGGGGCCAACTGCACCCTCCTCACCCCCTTCTGGCCGACTGAGGGCATCCGCTAGACTATTTTCAGTACCCTTTATCCAAATGAATTCAACGTCGAATTGTGACAAAAAGATTGCCCACCTCGTAATTTTTGGGCTGACGAAACCTTTGTAATTACCGAGAAAAGAGAGTGGCCTGTGGTCTGTATATATCTTTACTTTATTTCCTTGCAAGTACCAAGCACAATGCCGCACTAATTCCACAACGGCCAACGCCTCTTTCTCAGTAACATTCGTCCTTGCCTCATGAATGTTTAGCTTACGAGAATAGTACAAAATTATTCTCTCAGCTCCGTCTTGCATTTGGGACAGCGACCCGCCGATCGCATACCCGGATGCATCCGTCCGAATAATGAACTCCTTTACCGTCCAGTCAGGCAGCGCCATCACTGGATCGCTACATAAGGCCGTTCGTAGAGTGTCGAACGCCTTCTGACATTCCTCAGTCCACTCAAACTCCTTGCTCTGTGACGTAAGGGCGTACAGGGGCAACGCGATCTGCGCATAGTTCTTAATGAGCTTTCTGCAAAACCCAGACGAGCTCAAGAACGACCGCAGCTGCTTCGCGTTACTGGGCACCGGCCAGTCCCTAATCGCCTGGATTTTAAGGGGATCGGCTCGGCAACCCTCTCCACTTACAATAAAGCCCAAAAATCGCACCTCCCGGCGCAACAACACCGCCTTCTCGGCCTTCAACAGCAGTTTTGCCTTAGCCATTCGGTCAAAAACCTCTCCGAGCACTTCCAAATGCAAGTCTAATGTCTCTGTGTAAACAATCAAATCATCCACATACCATTTGCAATTTCTTTGCCCTTCCATGACTTTCGCCATGAGTCTGCAATAGACTGCGCCGCTATTTTTGGCGCCAAAAATCATTCTCTTGCATCTGTAAGTGCCCTTCTTGGTTACCAGACCAAAGAAATCTCTGCTCTCAGGATGAATTTCCACGCACAAATAGGCATTTGATACGTCAAATACAGATATATAATTTGCGCCGTGCAAGGAATTCAATATTTCTTGCATATTTGGCGGTGGAAAATTGTCCCTGAGAGTGTGAGCGTTTTGTGCCCTTAAGTCACAGACCAACCTTTTCTTTACCTTTCCCGAGGGCAGAACCCGGGTGACCATTGAAATGGGGGCGGCCCAGGGGCTGTTCGCCTCCTCAATCACCCCCAACGACAACCACTTCTTTATCTCCTCATCATAATCTTCTTCATGATTTTTGCTTACCCCAAACGGAGAACGGTAAACAGGCCGAATGCTCGGGTCCACATTTACCTTATATTGCAGGACAGGCGTAGGAGGGGCTAACTTCCCATCCTCAATGAAAGCATCTTGGTGCTGCTCTAGCACACGCCCCACGCGCGCACGCACCTCCTCGTCGACGTGCGACAAGTCAAACTTGCTCAGAAACGGCGCGGCGGACACCTCCCCTTTATAAGCCTTGTCTAAGTGATCCTGCCATTCCTCCCAGTCCGCCATATTTGTGTCCTCCTCCGTCCGGAACTCGGCGACGACTGTTCGTACCGGCAAAGTCACTTTCCTTGGCTGATAATTCGTAATTTCCACCGCGATCGCTCCGAACGCGTCCACTCCCTTTGATGCCAGCCTCCAACCAATTGTGTCAGAACACAACTCACCAAGACCCAGGATGGAAACGTCCGTACCGGGCCGGAGCGGGGTCTGCACCCAGACAGTTTTTGTAGCCCCCGGGCCGACCCGTACCTTTTGGCCCAAAATTATTGGAGAAAAACTCCCCTCTGTCGCCTGACAGGTAGGCAACCCCTCCGGCTCCGAGCCCTCCCACGCCATTTTCAGCGGTTCGGATCCCGGGGTGATTTCGAGAACCTCCCCATTCCCCGATTCCGCCTCTGGCTCTAATGGCCCCTGCGAAGTAGGCAACCCCTCCGGCCCTTGGGCCGGTCCGGTGTCGGTGTCCACTGGCGCCCCGAGCTCGGGCGGCGGCGACAGGTCACTCACGCCACCTGCCTCCCCCACCCCAGACTCCCAAGACGCCGTGACGGTAGGCAACCCTCCCGACCTCTCACCGTCACCGACCCGACCCGGCCCTTCGGCGCCGGCGACCGAGCAGCGCCCTGGCTCTGCCTCCCCATGCCAGCCGCCGTCGACATCAACTGACGCCTGCAGGGTAGGCCACCCAACGGACACCGAGTCCCCGCCATGCGCGCTCGGCCCTGAAAACAACGCTGCGAGCGCCTTGGGCACACTCCCTTCTTTAGCCTCAACCTGCTGTGGCTCACCGGCAGCGGTTGGAACCGCGCTGGCGGCTCGCCACGACTCGGGCACCCAGCCCGCCACGACTAACCTGGGCCGCCCCGGCCCTTCCTCGCCTGAGCCTTGCGCGGCTCGACGCGGCTCGGCAGTGCCGGCGCGGCCGCGCCGCTCCGCCGCTGCCGCGCGTCGAGCTGAGCCACAATCGTGGTTGCACGTAAGGCACCGCGGCGGCGATCCTTCATCGCCCGCGCGCTTCATGTTCCGATTTAAGGCAAACATAAACAGCTCGTTCTGCCTGGTCGCCTGATTGGCTGACTGTACAGACTCGACAGCTGGGGCCGGCTCGGCCCCCGCTAGCACCTCCTCGAGAGCCTTGTCCCTCCGGCCCTCACTAATCTCCTCCTTCCCGCCCGGGCCAGGCCGGTCTTCGACCTCGGTCGACCCTAGCCCGCCCGAGCCTTCGATAAGCCGAGTTGGACCTTCTCCGCCCCCGGCCGAAAATATTTCCGCGACCGGTGCCATGCCTCCAGTCTCTGCTGACACGCTCGGGTCAAGCCGGCCGCATTCCAGCGCGCCTAACGGCTCGACCCGATCCTCCGGGCCGTCCGGGGCAGCGCCCGCGTCCAGCCCGCCTTGGGAAATTTCCAAGAAAGGGCTGTCAGCGAGCCGCCCCCCGGCCCCGCCGCCCGGCGCCGACGGCTGCGGCACGGGGCCCGGCTCCTCCCGAGAGCCTGACTCCGCCCGCCCTGCCGCCGGGCCGTGCTCTACTCCCAACTTAACACAATTTACCTGAGTGATTTCCTTATTATTACTTTTAACGGTTAGCGCGGGGGTATTGGCCCCACCCCCGCTTATCGGACTCCGGGGCAGCTGCCCTACGCCCTCCACTAACCCCTGTGCACGCGACGTCCTTTGCTCCCCCTCACCAGCTGCGACGGGCCTGTCGCGCACTGTCTGTTGGGTCTGTCCGTCCGTGCACCCGCGCGACACACGCGCGCTGCCGTTCCGCACCTGCACTGCCACTGCCCATGTTGGGCACGTAGCACGTGTTCGGTGCACGGCCAACTCGAAAGAATCGATAGCCACGTGTCCATTGTGGAGCTGCGTAGCCACCCGAAACTGTTCGAACCAGTTGGCTCCTAAAATGCCAACTTCATCACTCAGATATTTATCTTTGCATACCCAAAACTCCATCCACATTCTTAACTCAACATTATTTTTACAATAAGCCTTTACACATATGTACACTGTCCCGATAACTTCAACTTGGTCCCCGGTGAGTGCCTCTAGAACCACGTTAGCGGGCGGCGGCAAAAGTTCATGACTCTTTTGCAACGCACGCTCTGCTAATATATTTGGAACCGACCCGCAGTCCAAATAAAAAGACCCATTTTGATCATCAATAGACAAATTCACCGCGAACCCCGTCAAATTATTGGAAAAATCAGAGTCACGGCGTGGCGCAAACAACTCGACCACTCGTGTCGCCGCGACCTGATAAACCGCTCTCTGTATTCGGGAGTCAACAGAGAGCTTTAAGCGTTTGGGGGCTGGCTTCCCCCGCTGACAGCCACTGGAGGGGCCGGCGCCGCCCCGCCCTGGGGCGCGGCGCTAAGCCACTTCTGCAGGAGCTCCTGAGGCGGCGAGACACACTGACTCGCGTAGTGCCCGGAGACCCGGCAAATTTGGCAACGGGGCACGTACCCCCCTTGCTGCCCTCCCTGCTGCCCTCCTTGCTGCCCTCCTGGTTGCCTATTCACCCGAGACGGACATAACCTTGCAATATGCCCTCTCCCTCGGCAAAAATAACACAAAACGTCTTGCCCTGGAAAACGGTCCCTTTTTACAGCTGCATCCCCTTTGGGAGGGTTTGCCGTCCCCCCTACCAGCACTGGGGCTGGGTTGGAAGAACCCCCTTTATCCTTATTATTTGAACCTGCCGCGCTGCCCGCCGCGGCCGACACGGCGGTTACGGCGCACGCCGCCACCGCCTTCTTGTTACGTAACTCGCGTTCCAGCCTCATGGCGGTGCCGTGCAGCTGATCGAAAGTTACGCGCATCGGCCCCAAATGCCGGTTGGTTGCTTGGTCAAGGGCCTCCCGCAAGGCTGGGGTCAGCCCGCTTTTGTACCTTGCAATCAGATCATTAGCAACCAAGGCCCGCACCTCAGCAGAGCCAGACATACTGTCCAAACCAGGATACGTCGCTGCCATGCAGCGCCTATGCAACTTAATGAGCCGATCGGAGTACGCCGACACGCCCTCCGACTTGCCCTGTGTGCACCCGTCCAGCTCGGCTTGGAGCTCGCCCGCCTTGGCAGCAAAATTGTCCAAAAGCTTCGCCCGCGCCGCGGCCCACGAGCGCACCTCGGCGGCGCCGAGCAGCCGCCTTGGTTCGCCCTTGAGCCGGGCCAGCAACAGCGCCTCCAAGTCGCGCGGCGTCAAAGTCCCACACCTGCTCTCTACCTTATCTACAGCAAGAATGAAATCCATGAGTTCTTCATCTGATTTCCCTGAACATACAGGAATACTTTCAAACAACAACTTGCTTTCATGCTTCATAAGGTAGGAACTGAAGCCCGACCCCGGCGCCTCGCGCACCATGCCTGCCGCCCCCAGCCGGGCCTGCGGTGAGGCGCGGTGATCCACGCCCGCCCCGCCCTGGCCGTGCCGGCCCTCCCCTCCACTACGCCTGGAAATATAGCCTCTCTGCCCCGGCGCGAGGGGTACGCGGCGCTGCCCCTCCCCACTCCACGGATCAAACTGCTCCTCACAATCACGATAATTCACGTCGGACATCCATGAGGCCACACTGCCTGCCGACTGGAACATACTACTATATGACTTTTCTGAAACCGTGGGTGAAGAGGCGCGAACGCCTTCAGCCCCGCTGGAGTGAAAAACAACTCCGGACATGGGCAGACTCGTCGGCCCGACATGCGCGGCCGACCACTGTCCTTGCCACTGCTGCTGCTGCGCGGGGAAAGGCTGCCCGGCCCCGGGGACCATCCCTAAGCCTGGTCCCCGCTCCTGCACCGGCACGCCGCCCTCTCCCTGCGCTCCTCCCAGCCAGGCCGGCCCCTGGCCGGGCCGCTCACAGTACGCTACCTGGGCTGGGAGCTGGGGCTGGCCCACCTCGCCGCCGGCCGTCCACAGCCGCGCCAGCTCGGCGGGTTTCCCCGCCGGTCCGACGGAAGGCCATGTTGCAGCCGGCACCAGCTGCAGCGGCTGCACCGGCGCGGGGAGCGTCGCCCCCATGACGGGCGCCGCGACGCCCGAATCCTGTGCGACATGCACCCCTTGCCCCATGACTCGCTCGGTCACACGGGGAGTGGAAAATAAACCCGGCATGAACCCATGACCCGCGGCCGCCGGGCCGGCGCCGGGCAGCAAGCCGCCCCGCGGCGCCGCGTCCTGCACGCCATGCTGCAGGCCCGCGCGCGCTCCCGCGCCCCCGCTCCCGCCGCGGACATCGACATTCTCCTCTACAGGGCCTCTCCCGTTACAGGACACTGGTGACACTGCCCGCGCCTCCGGCACCGTTATATTTAATTTCTCCAAGATGTGGTTCAACATGGCCGTCTGGTGCGCGGAGTGCTGCATATTCACAGCACTTTGAGACACTTGCTCTTTCACAATTTTTTGAAGGTCCTCCAATCCTGAGGTCAGTGTCTCACAGTGCTCCCGCAGCGCGTCCATCTCCAATCGAGTTGACCCCTCGTCGGAGCTGCCCTCACTTAACGCGCGTGAGCGCTGCCCAAGTCCGCGGCGCACCTCGCGCCCTCCCAAACACGTGGCCGGCGAGACGGGCCTCGACCCCCTCTCGCTGCTCGGCCGCGGCCCGGACATTTGGGCCCCGGGGGCAACGGGTGAAAACCCATTCGCCCCCTCAGAGCCCTCTGCCGGCCGCATTCCTTCCAGCGAGAACTGTACGTCCTCTTTCACAATGTTCTGGCTTTTCCAGTACGAAAACAAACCTATAGCCTCATCCAAAAACCTCACCCGCTCCACATTGTAACTGTAGCATAACGCTAACGCGTTATGCTGGCCTAACATAGTGGGTACAGCACCCCAATGCACTAAGGCCTCCCGACGGGCCTGCTCGTCGCTCATACTGTGATATATACCCGTAATCCACGCATTATACTGGTCCCACGTTTCAATAATTCGACTACACAGCTGGCGTTGGGTCACGTTTGGGTGGTTAACCAACCGACCCACGTGGTCCTCCGCCATCAGGGTACCCGAGAACGAACTTTTCATATTGAAATCGTCCCACCACAGTTTGACGGTCTCTCAAAAACAGAAGTACAGAAAAAGAATAAAATTTTGAACTAAAAAAAAGGAAAACTACCCGAACACGTGGCAGTACTATAGACTAGAAATTTAACCGGAAAAATTTACAACAACAAAAAAAAATGAATTTAATAAAATTACTAAAGGAACGAAGGTAACGAAAGAAACCGACTGCGCCAAATGTAGTGAATCTCTTTATACTAAAAATCTAAGACTTGAATTGCCACGTGGCTGAGTGCTGACTAGAGCAGAGAATTCACTACGACTAGAAATGACGATAAAATAAAGAAATATGCAAGGTCTGACTAGGACTGTACTTCTGCTTTGGGTAACACACAAGAAAACAGGAATAAGGATATATATATTTATTACTTACTTACTTAAATCACAATCTCGGCCGAGGAACCAGGCGGCAGCTGAGCGATGGCGAATCTTGCTTCTACGTAGTACGACTTCTAGGCAGCGAGTGAGAGCGAGCGGTGGGCCGGAGGTCCCGGCCCGGGTCAGGACACGGACGCTCGGCCGCCCTGGCCGAGCGACCGCGAGGGCCGTCCCTTCGGGCCGCCCCGGAGGGCGACCCGGTGACCCGAAGTGCTACCACTTCATCGCTCGCTGCCGAACGCGAGACGCCAGAGATGCACGCGCGCGTGGAGTATCGACACGGCCGCGCGGCACTAAACACTTCGCGGATGAATTTATTAAGAAACTGATATTTAAATTACACTGCGCTGTTGGCTTGCCAACAGTATACCCGTGAGGGAAGAGCAGACAGCTCCAACATTCACCTGAATGAAGGTGTTTTTGCAGAAATCCAATCGATTTTGGTTGTAAGTCCTGGTGAGGAGAGAGTTGCTGGGATGGTCTGTTTGAGGTATCTCTTGCAGCCTGTGCCACTATTGTCAAATATGTTTGAAGTCCTTCCTAATAATGAAAATAATTTGTCATGGGTGTCATTTGATCAGCTTAGTTCTTTGGCTGTGAAGTACAGTGTGCCTCTTGGAACATTTATTGCATGTGTTCTTAACAATAGTGAAATTGATTAGTTAACAGCAGTAGGAAAATGCCCTCATCAATTCTATTTCTGACAAAAAGTAAAAACTTTTGTTTTTATTTGTCTGTTAAAATTGTTATGATATTAATGACCTTATCAAAAGTAATTATGGAATTTGAGATGGTAAAATGAATTCTACCTGATATTCAATAGATCTCTTAGAACATTCAATGGAATATATACTCATTGGAAAATTTTGTGTATTCAAGTTCATACAATATGGTTTAAAAAAAGTTTCAATAACGTATTTGATTTCATAATATGTCAACTAAAAATAAATAACGCCACTGTTTAGAATACATACAGTATTTCTTTTTCACAAATATCCCCGCCGACTCTGCCGAGTTCTCAAGTAAATATAGCAAACTACAATGCGAGCTATCCGGAAACCTAGCGACGGGACAGTACGTGCGACGGTTGGACAACCAGGGGACGTTCAAGGGACGTCGGGAAAGACGATCAAAAGCCACGGGACGGCAACTGGGACGGTCGGACGCTCCAGGGACGTCCGGTTAAGTGTCCGCGGGCGTGCGGACGCTGGAGGGACGTCCAGAGAGGCGTCCGTGGGCCTGCGGACACGCTCCAGGGACGTCCGGAGAGGCCTCCGTGGGCCTGCGGACGCTCTAGGGAAGTCCGGAGAGGCGTCCGAAAGCCACGGGACGGCATCTGGGACGGTCGGACGCCCCAGGGACGTCCGGAGAGGCGTCCGTGGGCTTGCGGACGCTCAGGGACGTCCGGAGAGGCGTCCAAAAGCCAAGGGACGGTAGCTGGGACGGTCGGACGCTCTAGGGACGTCCGGAGAGGTGTCCGTGGGCTTGCGGACGTCCGGAGAGGCGTCCAAAAGCCAATGGACGGTAGCTGGGACGGTCGGACGCTCTAGGGACGTCCGGAGAGGCGTCCGTGGGCCAGAGGACGCTCAAGGGACGTCCGGAGAGGCGTCCTAAGGCCACGGGACGGTAGCGGGGACGGTCGGACGCTCCAGGGACGTCCGGAGAGGCGTCCGTGGGCTTGCGGACGCTCAGGGACGTCCGGAGAGGCGTCCAAAAGCCAAGGGACGGTAGCTGGGACGGTCGGACGCTCTAGGGACGTCCGGAGAGGCGTCCGTGGGCTTGCGGACGTCCGGAGAGGCGTCCAAAAGCCAATGGACGGTAGCTGGGACGGTCGGACGCTCTAGGGACGTCCGGAGAGGCGTCCGTGGGCCAGAGGACGCTCAAGGGACGTCCGGAGAGGCGTCCTAAGGCCACGGGACGGTAGCGGGGACGGTCGGACGCTCCAGGGACGTCCGGGGAGGCGTCCGTGGGCTTGCGGACGCTCAGGGACCTCCGGAGAGGCGTCCAGAAGCCAAGGGACGGTAGCTGGGACGTTCGGACGCTCCAGGGACGTCCGGAGAGGCGTCCAAGGCCACGGGACGGTCGGACAACCCCGGGGACGCTCTAGGGACGTCCGTAGAAACGTCCGGTAGCCACGGGACGTTAGCCGGGACGGTCGGACGCCCTTGGGACGCTCTAGCGACGTCCGGAGAGGCGTCTGAGTGCCAAAGGACGATAGCCAGCACGATCGGACGCCTCGTGGACGTGTCTGGCGGACAGGCGTTACTCTTCTCTGGGCTCGGACGTTCTAGCCACGGACGTTCTACTTCTCGTCCGGCAGACCGCACTGTCCCTCTTTCGTCCGCTTAGTACGGTTCAGGGACGGCCTGGGACGCCTGCCGGACACTGGGACGGATATCGGACAGTCAAACGTCCGAAATCTGTACTGACAGGACGAGTTCGGGACGGCTGAATCGTCCGAGCATCGCGCGAGGGATCACCATCCCAACAAACACTCCAATCTTACTGAAATGAAAACTGACCTGAAAATGAAGCAAAGGATGCTACTCAGATGCTTATGAGATCTAAATATAGAGGCAAGTAATTATGTAAACTTACAATCAAGTAACCACTGGTGAATGTAGTGTTGGGCCTCCACATGAGTATGCAAAGTCTGCATTGGACAAAACTTGTCAAAACTTGGTTGTAACGTGGAAGCTGTTTCCTTGGTAATCTTCACAGTCTCGATGATCCTCGGCGGATCACTCCTGAAGTCTTCCAGCCCCGATGCAAGTTTACCTAGAACCATAAAAATGCATTAGTTTCAACATAATGACTATCTAACACCTTGGGGATCTGCAGACAGAGAACCTCCACACCAATCAAACGAAAAAGGTGAAAGTTTGGCAAAATCATAAAGATAAAAATACAAGATAAAAGAAGCAAAGACATGGCAGAAGTCTGCGAAGAAATTTGTAGTTTGGGCTCCAACCGGTAAGTATCAAAACAGATACAAGAAAGGTGCAAACAAAGCAACATGCGTAAGTCAGCTGTACAAGTACAGCAGAAGCGATGAGTGTAATAAGATTTAATTAACTCTTAAATAATTAAGTGAGTTAAGTTCTAGGCCAGGCCTTATTTGGTGCTCGCAGTGAAATAAAGTAAAACACAAAATCAAGAGCGACACAAGTGGAAACGAATGCATATCAAAATTGGAGAAGACTTACGCTCGCAGTACGTAGAATCGCCATAAGCCGAAACAAGCGTTTTGTGATGTGTGTACCTGTGGACTGTGTGGGCTCATGGCTTTCTGCTTGGCCAAATCACACTCGAAGCTCGTGCTGCGCAGCCGACTGATTCAGAGGATCGCTCTCATCTCTCCGTCCTTGTTGCACCTACAGCGGTGCCCTATGCTGGCCATGGTAGTGCTCCATGAGTGCGACGAGGACAGAGGTATGAAAGCGATCTTCGGAATCGCTCGACTGTGCTGCGAATACCGATTGACTTTTGTTTTCGTTGGACAGCAGAGAGATTTCTGTGCGCGCACTCCTTGCGCACTCGTAGGGGCACTCCGTGAGTGCGAGAGAGTCAGAGCGTTCTCGCACTCGCATCCTCATCAGGCTCCCTTAGAGCGAGAAAGACAGAGCGGGCGGGGAGTGTGTGCACCGGCATCTCTCCCTCTCTGCGCAGGTCAGGTCTACTGGTCAGGTCGTGTTTGTGAGAAGAACAACTTTTTCAACAGTCAATCAGTTAGACGCAGTGCATGGCAGTCCCTAAACACATCGTCTGTGCATCGCTGCCAAGACGACAGGTTGATGAAATGATGGAATCTATCCAACCTCCGTTTGACTACCGTGTAAAACAGATATCAAGCCGGTCTACAGAGGTTATGCTGTTTGCTCTGGACCATGCCTGTGCCAACCTGGGCCCTGGAATTCATTGCGACTACAGCTGTTGAAAAGATGCTGCTCAGGCTCCATTATGTGAGTGATTCGACGGGAGAACAACAATAGGTATCTAACCTCGAAATAAGAAATACTGAGTTCCCATTTTCTGGGATATGTGCACTCTCAGACAGTTAAAGACATTTTTGTCTAAAAGAATTTCCTTTTTTGAAAAATCTTCATAAGATTATGCAGAAAATTGTATGTATGTGTATGTGTTGACAAAGTAGTGCATATTATACTAGTGCATATAAGTAAATAATATATTAACAAAATGTCAATAACGGTCTGAGAGTAACAAATTTATATTTATTCCTTCGGTGACGTATATCTAATGGTGACATAAAACTAATGGCGACATATATCAAATGGCGACATATATCAGAAGGCGACGCATATCAAATGGCAACATGTGATACCTTTAAGGGCGACTCATCAGAAGGCTGCCCTGCATTTGGCCACGTATGAATTGGTGACAACTTTGTTTCCTTTTCATTTGGCGACAATTTTGTGACCTATATGATCAAAGATAGCCAAGCTAGCTAGCTGGTTTTTGGCGACAAAATTATCACCTGTAAAGGCGACATCTCCATGTGTCGCCTTATTCAAGGCGACAAAAAAGAGAAGTCGCCTTTTCTATATGTGTCGCCACAAAAGGTAATGAATTTGTCGCCTTTAAGAAAACAGTGTATATTATTGTAAATAAATAATTGTTATGGGCTCATTATGTTTTGTGCTACTTCTCAGAGAATGAACACTGCAGCAGTACCACATGTGTAAGATAAATCAAAGATGACAGAGTTTCCAAATTTGTTTTGAAATTTGTTACTCAATTGAGAACACGCAGTATTTCCACGCAGCTTTGGTGTCTACAATAAAGGAACTATCAAAAATTATACTAAAGTATAAAACAAAACTACTGAATTCATACATTTACTGGTCATCGTAACGTTAAGAAACTGCACATCAACTTTAAATTTTGTTGTATCATATATGGTTATATATAGAGAATTTTTACTGGCTGACACTGCCGATAGATGGCGTTGTGATCAGGGGAACTTCTCGTTTCGCTGAAGTTTTGATGTAGAACGTTTAGTATCAATTTGACAATCTTTATTTTGGTATCATTTTTTAGATACATATGTGTCCTTTGCGATATTATCATTGTCTTTCCAAAATATTTCATCATTATACTTCCCAAATTTGAATGGAAGTTAAAACTCGCGGAGTACTTGACATGGTAATTTGATGGGATCGATCGCTCTGCATCCGTCACGTTAATGGTTCCATCGAGTTCTATTCAACTAAAGTCGAATGGCCATGGATCCTCAAGGAGTGCAGATTTCCTTCGGATGATTTTTGAAAGACAGTTCAGCAATTGGTATTTTTCCAAATGTTGTCTTTGAAGTCTACAACGTACACCCAAGTCCAGTCCTGGACCACACAGAACACATTACAGTAATACTGTAATCTAAAGTCTGCACAATGCAGCTGCATATGAAATAGCACTGTTGAAAGAATCTGTGCATTGCCATTTAAAGCTCACCTATTCCTTAAATATAATATACGCGAGACCATATATAATTATATCTAGGGCCTTATATATGAAATATATATATAATTCATATATAATTCATATATAGCTCATATATAGCTAGATAAAATGATATATAACAGCTTATATATGAGCTATATATAACTTATATATGAACTCATTTTACCTGGGATGGTGCCAACCGTTTTTCAATTTCCAGTGTTGCCAATCGTCAAAACTCAAACATTTCGATTATTTTCGACATTTCTCGATATTTTCCGATATTTTCGACATTTTTCGATAATTTTTGATATTGTAATATTAGGGCCTTAGTTCAGTGGTCAACGTGCCGCTGTCATTCCCTGACTGTCCGCCTAGAGTCAGTCTAGTCTCACACAAGGCTCTCGCAAAGTCGCCCGTAGTAACGCCACAACAACCAGAGCGACGCGCCTCAGTCTTCCCTGTGCCGCCGTGCCAGCTAGACGTGCTCTGTACTGAAGTCCCAATAAATCCTCTGGTCTCAGCATTACTTCTCGTCTTTTCCTTTCAGTACCGAACCTTGCAATATTATTCGACATTTTTGATATTTTTCGACATTTTTGATAATTGTCGATATTTTTCGATAATTTTCGATAATTTTCGATATTTTTGATATTTTTTGACATTTTTGATAATTTTCGATGTTTTTTGATATTCTTCGACATTTGTGACATATTCCGACAAATTTCGATATTTGTAAACATTTTTGACAATTTTTGATATTCTTCGACATTTTTCGACATTATCCCTCATTTTTCGATGTTTTTCGAGGTTTCTCGATATTATCCACATTTTTCGATATATCTCAACATTTATGCGATATTTCGAGATTTTTCGACATTTTTTACGAATTTCTACATATTTCGACAATTTTCGACAATTTTTGAAATTTGCGACACCCCTCGACGCCTATATCGTTAAAATCGTTTCGACGAGCGTAATTCAGTGTTGCCAACTGCTGCCAAATAAAGTCCGAGTTTGACCGTTCCATCTGAGGCCGAACTCACATATTTCGACATTTTTCGAGATTTCCGACTCCCCTTTTTTGCCGAATAACTGACCGTTTAGTCACTATCGGCACGTTTTCAAAGCAGAAGGGAGGGCTGTAGTTTCGGTGGTTCACCGTTACAAACTGCCTCTTTCCGAAGAGAATGCCTTTACGGGCCGCAGGCCCGATCATTTACAAGCTAAGAGGACGTTCGGTGTGACTTAGGGGTCGGGCCGAAGGCCCGACCGAAAGCCGCCGGCAGGCCAAGCAGGCACGCCCCCTGCCGAACGGAGTTGCCAGCGTAGCAAAGCGGAGCTGGCGACGACGTTTGGCGGAAGGGCGGGCCTGCTTGTTTACTTTGAGTTCAAAAAAAAAGAAACAGAACACGCGACCGTGACCAAAAAGTTCCGGAGCGCCGGAACTTGAAAGCAGATGATACGTATGGTAGATGTCCCTACGCGTCGCAGGCTGCAGGGAAGCGGAGCGCTGTCGCGCTGGGCTAGGAGGGGGGAGGCGCGGGGCGGGAGGGGGCACCGGCCCGGCGGCCCGGCAGCACAGCGTCCCGAGGGGTGGCGTGGAGTAGTGAGGGGCGCGCGCGGAGCGCGCGCCGGCGCGCGCCGCGCGAAATTTTCCCCCCTGTATATAATATAATGCCACACTAGCTGCTCTCTGCTCGCTGCGCTGCTCTCTGCATACTGCTCGCTGTATGACAGTACAAGCAGGCTGATACCTTAGTATCATCTGCTAAAAACGGTAATTTTAGAACACTATTCCGGCGTCCTAGGATTGTCAATGAGGTATTCCTGCGGTTAGAAGAAAAAGAAGAAGTTCCAAGATGGCCGCCGTGGACCACAACAAACCTTCAACTGTTTTCCGGAAAGCGGCTGCTAGCAGCCGACCGCGCTCGGGAGTTCGTTTTCAACACATCTTTCGTTATATCGCGTCTAAGAGAGTCGATCTTGGTATCGTTGAAATCAGAAAAGCGGGGAGAACACGGATTAAACGTTTAAAGCGGTGTGTGGGGGATATTTAGGTGCGAAATATTGGAAAATAGTTGTTCTGATGGGTTTTGTGTACGCGAAAGAGAGGTTTAGTCGCCGGTGACTGGCCTTCTTGACCACAGAGGATCACATTTCAAAACAAGTTTTATTGTTATTATGAATTTAGTATAAATCAAAGACAAAACTGAAAACCTTGTTGCACAACATACTGCGTCAGAGATAAATCCATCCCTCCTCGACAGCACTGATTCATAACCTAGACAAACAAACAAGTAATCGGCGATACTAAAAAATGCATTTCTATGAAAAATATTTGAGATAACACTGTCATTATGATTTTGTGCCGGATATATGTAAAACTTGGTTTGAAATGTAATCCACTTTGGTCAAGAAGACGAGTCACCGGCGACTTAACCTCTTTCGCGTACGCCAACACCGTCAGAACAACTATTTTACAATATTTCGCACTTAAATATTCCCCACAAACCACTTTAAACGTTTAATCCGTGTTCTCCCCGCTTTTCTGATTTCAACGATACCAAGCTCGACTCTTTTAGACGCGATAAAACGAAAGATGTGTTGAAAACGAACTCCCGAGCGCGGTCGGCTGCTAGCAGCCGCTTTCCGGAAAACAGTTGAAGGTTTGTTGTGGTCCACGGCGGCCATCTTGGAACTTCTTCTTTTTCTTCTAACCGCAGGAATACCTCATTCAAGTATTCAGTTTCTAATCCGCTTGTGATTCCAATGCTCCCGAATCTCATTCATTTTAAGATAGCCCTTTCGGAGGTGCATTTTTGTGTATCGGCTATTCTAGGAATACCTCATCCTCTTGTCGAATTTCACCTAATGGTATAGTTTGGCATTCCCTGCTGTCATGAGTAAGCCCATCACTAGTCCTCAGAGTCACAGTTTTCATTTAACTTCTGAAATCAATTGCTGAAACCCCAGATCGATGCTTGCTTTCACGCTTTTTTCCCCCTCGTTTTTAACAAATTATAGTCTTTTGATTGTTTTGTAATTGCGTTTGCCCATCAGACAACACCAATCCATCTCATGGCCAGTGGATGGCCTTGATAAACTACCTTGAACCCGATAAAGAAATGCTGGGAGGGTTATTAGTTGTACACGCCAGAGGCCTCAATTATTTAAAGAAGAAGTGGGAGATATTGGCGATTGTTGTCAACGCCGTAGATGGGGCAACATGCCAAAAGACTGGTCCGGAATGGAAAAATGTAAGTTCCCTTTTCTGCACCCTCCATTTACCTGTCTTCACCAAAGAAGTCCACTAACTGAAAATTACTGTTTCAGGCGTGGAATAACCCTAAGTGCAGATCAAGACGTGTGTACAGAAATAAAGTCAGAGTGCATGCATTGGCAGGACTCCCAATCCCTAACCCGGAGGAAATAAATGGGCTTAACGACATCAGTGTCAGGGCCATACGAATTAGTGGAGGTGTTAAAGTGGCACTGAAATGCCTTGAGCCCCTTCCTCAGGTCTGTACATTTATGAAATCTCCCTTTCATGTTTGGGTTGTCTTCTGATTTATTAGCCTTGTTGCTGTTCTGCAGGTAGACCAACACGAAGAGGAGATAGTGGATGACCCAGAAGCAGTTCAAGTACCTGAAGCCGAGCCAGCTCGAGAACCCGAAGCTGTGCCAGCTCTAGAACCTGAAGCTGTGCTAGCTCATGAACCTGAAGCCGTGCCCCCTCCTCGTGAACCTGAAGCCAAGCAAGCGCCACATGAACCTGAAGCTGTGCCAGCTCCTTTGGCTGGTGTTATAGACATCGATGGCGAGGACCTAATACCATTCCAATGGGAGAAATACGAAGCTGAGGATGAAGTCCAGGATGAAGTCATCTTCTTGGACTTAGTGTCACCTTCACCAAAGGTAAGGATTTCGGAGATGAGTGCTGCATTAATTGGGCTTTTTAGGGGAGGTTCAGGTGTAAATCTTATTTTCTTTAAGATGGGACCAAATCTTTAAAAACTTCCGTGCTCTAACTATTTCAATGGCAAATGTTGTTCTTTACATATTTTTTTTTCACTTCTTTCATTCACTTTCAAAAGATAACAGCATGTTCACCTCTACGTATCTGTTTTAAAAGCATGGGTAACAGTTTTCAGAGTAAATGCCACTGAAATATACAGGTTATTGCAGTGGCGGATCCAACCGGGAGTTCAAGGGGACTCTTGCGGGTTGCCTACCTCCAGGGGACAGGGTTTTTTTTTTAAATTGTTTTAATATTTTTAACAAAGAAGTAAATTTTTCACAGAAAGGAGTATATTTAAAATTTTTATTGTAAAGAATTAAAAGAATTGCACATACGCACATTACAATCACATAACAGGCAGGTACGAGCGGAGGGGCGACAGCGGCGGCTTAGGCAGCCGGCTCACTCCCTGTTCGCTCACTCCCGAGTCCCGCATGGAAACGTATGGTATAAGTTTATCAACAGTTTGACTAACAGATGACTAGCTGAAGACAATCCGATGATAAAATTTGATAACATACTGATGACAAACTGATGTCAAACGCAAATCGGCATTCCGTCTTAACACTTAAAAGTGTTCTACTCCCCAGTTTTACACTTCCTTAGCTTGGACGCACTGTATCGGAGAAGTGTGCAACGGGGTAGTTAAAGACTTACAAGTGCACAACTTCTGAGTTGAACACTTTTAAGTACACAAACTCTGTTAAACACTTTTATTTGTTTAATCGTTTATTTCCGATTAATCGGATTATTCCAATTAATCGATTAAATCTGATCAACTTTTAAGTACTGTTGACTTTGACTTATTGAGTGATAAACCGATGACATGAGTGCAACAATTTATCGTAAATTCGAAGAAAGTTGACTGTTTAATACTTAAAACTGGATTAAACTATTTTATTTTGTACGAAGTATTACAAAAAATGTGTCAAAATAGTTTTAATCTCTCTCAGGTAATCGGATGATAATCGGCCATCGACAATCATCGAATAATCGTTTCAAACATGGTCATCGGTTAGGTCCAAATCGATGATCGATGTCGGTCATCGGAATCGACATGTCAAAATTCATCGTCGATTGCCAGAAATATCGATGACGATTTCGATTAATCGAACAATCGCACAGGCCTACTCAGCAGTGCTAGTGCTCCACACGAGCTCGAGGGGACGAGGCGAACTGCGGTAGGTACGTAAGGTCAACGTCAGTGCATTCTCAACTTTCTCAAGGTCACTTATGGTTTTGTTTGGTTGAAATTCGCCTCAGTCCCAATATTCTTTCTGATACGAGGCTTGCGGGAGTGGTTGCGTGTTGTGGCCATGCAATGGGTGTGACCTTGGTAGAAAGTCATGAGTGGCGCAAGCCATCTTGGTTCCACCAGTCCTAAGAGAACAGGTTACATATGTGATATTCCCTTCTATTAGACATAGACGTATTTCTTGTTGCTTGAAATTCGCATTCCCTTCAATTAGCCATTCTATCTTATACGGAGCTTGTGGGAGTGATTGCGTTTGTGGCCATGCATTGTGTGTGACCTTGACCTTGGTAGAAAATCCGGAGTGGCGGTAGCGGCAGCCATCTTGGTTCCAGAAAAAGAATTCTTTAATTCTATGAGCCATGTATGACGTTCGTACATGTTCATAATCTTTGTCATACTTTGGTTGCATAATCCATTTCAATCTTGTAGCAGGCTCCACAGGGAGCCTCCTGACACGAACTTGGCACTGTGCATGACTAATAAGTGTTCAAATGAGTATTGTCTTTCAGTGTTGTCTGGGCTCTCGCTAATCTTTCTTATGTTCTAAATTTTTAAGAAAATAAGTGTGGCCATGGATATTATCAAGGGTTGGGTGGGGGGTCCTCTTTTACTCGATTTGTAATCAACGCCAATGACACCTCTTTTCATGATTGCTGGTATTTGGTGTCAATTTATTATTTGTAGAATTGTGTTTGGTGAAGTCATGTATTTCAGCAATGTTTTTTTCATTATTTTTATTTCTTTCCAATGAATTTATTAATTATTATTTGTAGAATTGTGTTTGGTGAGTTCATGTATTTCCCTTTAATCCACCTTGGTGCTCACCGGTCCTCACCGTCTTCATCCGCAGTCCTTTCCGGTCCGGAGTCCGTACCGCCGTTCCACGTTCCCAGCATCAAACAACCGAAACAACCGACGTTCGGCGCGGCATCACTTCCGCTGGTAGGTGGCGCTCCGAACATCTCCCAAGCAACGTTGCCAGATGTATGCTCCCAGCGCCCCCCGCCAGCCAGCCCTGCACTGCAAATAGACCTTTTATCCAAAGCCGTTATTCGTACAGTCATCCAAAACTCGCAAGTTTGTTCCAGGGGCAAACACTTTATTGTGATCAAATTTCAAAATTTTGGCCACGGTGGTCGATGCGAAGAAACCATAAAAATCGACTACCGTGGCCAGAATTTCAAATTTCGATCACAATGAAGGGTTTGCCCCAGGAAACTACAAGCGCGCGGCGTTGCCAAATCGTTTGGATAAAAGGTCTATGGCGGAAGGTGACTCGTTCCAGACGACAGCTTCAACCATTCTAATTATCACCAAATTGTTCACAAAATGTCCAATAACACAGTCACAACTTATATTTAGGATCCAAAGTGTCATTTGCTACCGCTTTCTGTCCGCATTGTGTGTGCACGAGGCATTGTGAGAGAGTTGTGTGTGATACGTGCTGTTGGGTGGGGGTAGAGGTTAAGACACATTACAATTTATTCAATATCTCTCGAAATACCGGAGAGCGCCAAAAACTGACAACAGATTCAGACTCAGCACACTCAAATCTACCAGAAAATATACATTTCACCATTTAAATCGAAAAGTTCTAATAGTAAATAATTACTCAAATTCCGATCTTTTACCAATATTTCTGAATTCTTGCTACTTCGTTTCGGTTTATTGTTGATTTTTTCTCGATGGCCGGATTTTTTGCGTATTCTTCTTTTTTGATTTTATTTTGATTTTTTATTTAAATATTTTTATAATGATTTTTTGGGGGCCGTACAATGATTTTTCGAAGTGACTCCCCACTCGCTCCCGGGTTCCCTCCCGGGCACCTCCCGGGCCTCGCTTGGGAGGACAGTTGTCAGAAGATCACCTCCCCCCGCCCCCGCCACCTTCGACGAGTCATCGACAACGGCGCTGCGTTCCTCGTCGCGGAGCGGCAGTTGAGCAGCAGTTGACGGACGCACTGCCATGGTGGAGCATAGTGCTGTCGAATTCCCTGGCCAAGAGAATGGTGTTATTTTCTATTGCTTGTGTGGGGATGGGTATTTGTTAAGCACCTTTCCCCAACCTATGACAGCTTCACCACAATGTGAGCAGGGTGCATCTTTGATGCGGACATACCATGTTCTGATACACCTTCCACACAGTGGAAAGGCTCCACAGGGAATCAGTGTGTATCTTCCAATATTTTTATTGCATACCAAACATATCTGAAATTTTTTTGAAGTCACATTCTCCCTCATTTCTGGTGTGGCCTCCTCCTTATCTGAAAAGTCTTCTGGTCTGATGGCTGATACCGAAAATGGCAAACCTAGAAGAACAAATGTTGTTCTAGAAAAGATAACAGCACTGACGTGAGGGAGCTTACTGATTATTTGTACTGACTGAGTCTTGGTCTAAGGACCATTGGTGATGGTTGTGGTGCAGGAGGGAGGAAACACGGCCGGGAATCATTGCTGACACCCGATGCTGATGGGTCAGGGCTGGTGCAAATAGGAGCACAATCATCAAAGGAAAAAAACAAGAAGGCAACTTAAAATCAAAATACTTTTGTTTTAAAATTGTAACTCGTTTTTTACTTATGTTATAATTGTACATAATACATTATTATTGAACTTCTTTTCATCTTTTAAACATACTCGTTTCTGCACGAAGTGTACTGTTATGCACCACAGATCGCAGCACTATCAGATTTAAAACATGTTTTTCTGCATTCTCAAAATTTTGCTAACGTAATTAAAAAAAATAAGTCTTTTATGAAATATGATGTCCTGAATTCTACTTACAATGAGAATAAAATAAAGTATGTTTTTCTAGTGTATTGTGAGATGAAAAGAAGTTCCTAAATTAAACCATGCCAGAAACAATCCCCTTTCTTTTTACAAAAATGCATAAAATTTTAAAATGAGGTAAAGAACGAGTAATAAGATGTACAATAATTTTGTCAGCAACAGCAGAGCAATAGATGCACAAACACAAGCATAGTGAGCGACATTTACCTCATGTACGGAGTCCGTCTCCTGTGTCTGGGTGGAAGTGGAGCAAGTTGAGACTCTGCTGGCTCGAGCTCGAGCAGAAGTGCCAGAACTTTGATGCCGCCAGGCAATCACGCTCTCATAATGTGTCCGCCTTTGGACAGCTCCCCTGGGATAACGCAGCAAAACCCTCAAGGGTGGCTCATCACCTCTTGGAAAATTTATGGTTGGACCATTTTCTTGGTATACTCTTATTTCCCTACTAAGAGCTAAGCCGAGTGCAGCATAATACACTCTGCTCCGCCCCAGGTCCAAGGATTACCTAACACTTGCAAAACGGCATCAATAAGAAGATCATCTTCGAGGTCACAACAAATCTCCCCAGACTCAAGCATATTCCAACCCAGGAACAACAATTCTTCTTGAAATTCCTGGCGATGTTCCGTAAGGAATAGCACCGCCATCTCCCGAAGTGCAAGGGGTGAAATTTGTCCATCAAATTGTTCACTTACGGCGACAAAGAGACAGTCGCCTTGCCCATTGTTGGTTTGTGCCAAAACTTCCCCGATTTCAACTTGGACCCATGCTTCTGACGACGCCATTGAGACCTCCCTTCAAAAAACATAAAGCTAGTGAGTGACGCTTGTGGGTAAAACACAGGTGTTTTGTACAGAGACGTGTCTCAAATGATCGTTCGATTTATTTCACTCATACAAGCAATAATGATCGATGGTAAAACGTACAGACGATAATAATTGAGAAAACACGACTATGCACGACAAACACAGGACACAGTAAGGAAGAAACGTCGTTTCCCAGGTGAAAATTCCGGCCAGGTTTCCGGCCGGAAAGTGGCACTCCGGCCGTAAATGTATACGATTTCCGACCGTATTCCATCTTTCCGGCCGTAATTTGGCACTCCGGCCGGAATCTGTCACGATTTCCGACCGTATTCCCGTTGTTCCGGTCGGAGTCAGAGTTTCCGACCGTAGTCAAGCCTTTTCCGGTCGGAGGGGTTCCGGTTTACGGTCGGAATCGATACGGTTAACGGCCGGAGCCTTTTTTTCCGGCCGTACGTTTTTCGGCCAACTGTAAGTGACCTGTAGCACCTAAACTAAGAGTCACAGGGGAAAATCGCTTCGTGTGTCACATGTTGACAGGAAACTTTACTTATGCATGAGATAAAAAAATATTTCCTTTTTTGACCATAGGGATACTAAGAGAACGGCTCTAGATAGGGCATTTTAAACATCACTATCGTGCTCAGCGCACAAACTTTATGCGGGGGACATGCTCTTTAGAGGCCTGTTGAACTCCGCTCAGGTAGTGCCCAGAGGACTTTTCACAAAGTCCGGCCAAAACACCCTCCGGCCGGAACCTCTTCCGGCCGGCGTCAGAAACTACGGCCGGAAAGCGGCGTCAAAAACTACGGCCGGAAAGTGTTCCAATTTACGGGCGGAATAGTTACGGCCGGAAAATCTCCGGCCGAAAGAAATACGGTCGGAAATATTCCGACCGGAATTTTCAGCTGGGTTGATTTGGCTTTGGCCTTCTTCTGCAGTTGCAGTTCACCAACCCTTACAACCCTTACACCACAAAAGGTATGGTCGGTCAAGGCAAAAATTCGTAATAGCGTGTAGGCAGGCGCAGCGGAACAGGAGAGCACGGGGGCACCCCGGCGCAGCTAGGGGGGCGCCGAAGGCGCCCTGAAAGGGGCGCCGTGAGGCGCCTCGGTTGGGCGCAACGGGCGCCCCTATTATGACGCCCTTGGGCTCCCATCAGAGGGCGCCGCAGGCGCCCGCAGGCCAGCAGGGAATTGAAGCGATTTCTGTAAAAGGGTGCCTCCCGGCGCTCGGCAATGGGAGTGTAGGGGGATGGTGGGGGGCCTTCACACTGTGAAAAAAAGTCGTAGCGGTGATGGAAAAAATTTCCATGACAGTTGTTGTACTTTTACGAGTCACGTTTGTAATTAACTAGCCAGGACCAGAAGTCCTTAAGCTGAGCTCGCGCGACAAATAGGTTTTTTTTACGTTCTTCAAGCAGATGCAGTTCCCATATCTACTACCTTATTTTCAAAATTGTCTTTCTCATTAATTGTTTCTTTACCAGACTCAAAAGCTACCTGTTTTTGCGCACTTTCTATAAAATGTAACACATGTAACACATCAAATACCGACATAAAACTATTGTAAAACAAAAGCAAAAAACAAAACATGTCTTTGGCTTTTTACAATACACAACATAGTATGTGTTATGTTTACTTTTTAATTACAGGGAATCTATAATAAAGAGTCAGTTTATGTAAGTTAAAAATGTTACTGTCACTATTCTAAAACATGACATTTTCCTATTTGCACCTAAACTGTAGGCCACCCTATTGGCATTACTGCTTGGCGGGTTTGCCTATCTGTTCTTCCACAGGCGTTTTAGTTGTGACGTCACGGTGGCGTCTATTGTTGGTTTGTTATTTTTGTTGTGTCTTCTAAGTATTAGGTAATCTTGATAGGATGCAATAGTGATTGCAAGTGATCGGTTTCCACTCAAGGTTCAATTCCGTACTTATAAGAATTATGGATAGTGCTGATTCTGAAGATGACAAAAGAAACAAAGCTAAAAACCGCCAAAGAAAAAGAAGGGAAAAAATCTCTGATGAAGAAAGAGAAATGAAAAGGTTTCGTGATAGGGAGTATCGTAAAAAGAAAAGGATGTGTGAAGGGTATCTTGAAGATGGTGAGGAAGAAACAGAATCTTCTTCTGGTTTCAAATCTGAAAGGTTGCGTTTGTCAGAAATGAAGAAGAAAATGGACCTTGAAATGAAAAAGTATGGTATTACTGACAATGATTTATTGTTTGAAAAGAAACTTGATGATTTCAAAATGGCACAATGTGTAAGGTGTGACACATTTTTTTGGAATAATGATACTTATTGTTATTGTAAATCACATCCTAGTATACTTACCAGTGAATTTATGATAATATACCTCCTGAATTGACTGGATTGTCTTATGTAGAAGAATTGCTTATCAGTAAAGTGCATCCCATGATTTCAATTTATAAATTGAAAGGTGGTCAGTATGGTTTTAAGGGGAATGTCATAAATTTCCGTCAAGATGTTTCTACTTTTACCAAACAGTTACCTTATTCTATTACTATACTGAAAGGCATTATTTCTGTTTGTTGTAACACTCCTGGCTTTCACAAAGATTTTCTTATTAGAAGAAATGTGATTTCAATAGCTTCCCATTGGCTGAAAAATAATAACAAATATTACTCCGATATTGAAATTGATCTAGATGCTATAAAACAATTGCCAGAAGAGGGTCATTACACTGATTTTGTTCATTGTGATGATGGTGATAATAACGACATATCTGAAGTAAATGAATGCGGTGATGATAATATTGAAAGAGTTATTGTTCCTGGTGAGTAATTTTTTTTATTATTATTCATATATTTTTATTTTTTTAATATTTTTTTCTTTTTTGGGGGTGTGGGTGGGCGCAGGAATTGGTGAAGTTTCCACCTTTGAAAAAATTAAACATCAATTAAAATGGCCACAAATTCATGCTGACCCTGTCAATGAATTTAACTCAAATGGTTACATAGTCCAAGCATTCCCAGTATTGTTTCCATATGGTCTTGGAGATTATCTTAATCTGAAAAGCAAGCGAATTACTGCAAGAGTTTACTTCCAATATTTGATGCAGAAGATTAACCGAAGATTTTCTAAACATAAATTATTTCCTTACTTTGCCCTTAATAGCATACTACGGTGGGAAGCACTAAGTCTCGGAACATTATATATGAAGAAGAAACCAGAATTGAAACGTCGGAACATTGAACATGTTAAAGATCTTGTGAAGGGCAGTATGACTTTACCAAAATCAGTTATGGTTTATAGTTCAAGTATTCGAGGTAGCAAGGCTTACTGGATGAGTCGTACATATGAACTAGAAGCCATGGTAGACCGATTCAGTCTCCCAAAATTGTTTTTCTCTTTATCGGCTGCTGATCATCACTGGCCCCGACAGTTTGAAATTCTTCTTGGGGATTGTTAATCTATCACTTCATTAACTGAAACAGAAAGAAGAAATCTCCTGATAGATAATGCTGACATTTGCAGTGATAATTTTTATGAAACAGTTTCAATATTCATCACAGAAGTTTTAGTTCCTTTCCTAAAAGTTTTGGAATACTGGTTCCGTTTTGAGTGGCAGATGAGAGGTGTTGGTATGTTACAATTCCGTTACTTAACTCAGGGGCGCCGGAAGTGTTTTTAGCTTGGGGGTGCGAAAATGTGTATCAACATTGGGAGAGGAGGGGAAATTTTTAGGAACTTTATTCTTAAATTAAACAAACTGTTACATTACTTTGCATGTGATGTCACGGTCCTTTAAACGTGAGTCACCTACATCACGGTGTAAATTTTACTGTCACATTCAAATCAATTTGAAAAAAAAAAATATCCAAAAGAATATGTAAAGAATACAGCAGTATTCTGATAGGTATTTTAATCAACAAAATTTGGCCGTTTCTTGAATCAAATCTTAGAATGAAAAAAATTATCGATCCCACTCAATCTTAGCAGCGTTGTATGTAACCGAGTTCCTATTCACAGTTTGCTAGCAAACCGGAACTGTTCAAATATCCGCGGAGGCAACGAAACTGCAAACTAGTGAAAGGTTGTGAGGCAGACACGGTAGCTAACCGGTTACGTCGCATCTAAAATCGCCAAATCAAGTCAACACAAGTCACTACTAGCAAAAATATTGGGGGTGCTGCGCACCCCCAACACTATTTTTGGGGGTGCGCAGCGCACCCCCTGACCCCCACTTCCGGCGCCCCTGACTTAACTTTTATCTGATTTTTATATTTAAACACTGGAAATGTATTTGTTTATCTTTCAGCTCATGTTCATGGTGTACTGTGGGTACATGGAGCACGCAAAGTTGTTGGTTTTGAAGAAATACCTGAAACAGAAAAAAAGAATGTCATTGATTACTTTAATTTACTGGTCAGTGCATGGAACCCAAATTGTAATTATGTTGTCACAGCAAGTTATCCGTGCAGAATTAGAGTAAGTCAAGTTGAGGATAAGCTTGAGGATCTTGCTGCACTAGTGAACACTGTACAAACACATAAATGTTCATTGAGATGTCTAAGACAAACATCAAAGGTTCCTAGAGCTGAACATGGTGTTAGGTGCAGACATCACTTCCCTCATAAATTACAAGATTGTAGCACAATTCAAAGAAATGAACGGGGTCATCTTGAATTTTTCCCACGTAGAAATGATCCAAACATTAACAAATTCATGGATTTTATATTGAGAACATATCGAACCAATCATGATCCGACTCCTATACTTTCATACGATGGATTTGTAAGGTATGTACATCATGAACGGTAACTAATTCTGTTTATTATTTAAAATTATTCAAAATAAGGTTAATTAATTTTTATTATTTTTTTAATATGAACTTTGTTTATTATTCAGGTATATATCAAAATATGCAACAAAGGGAGAAGTTAAATCTGAAGACTTATTAAATGTTTTGAAGATGATTGTTTTCAACAGTGATGTTAATCAATCAGTGAAATCTGTTGTACAGAAACTGTTTATTAACTTGGCAGCAGATCGAGATTATTCTTTCCAAGAAGTGATTCATCTTTTGAAAGGACATAAGTTATATAAGTCATCAAGGACTTTTGTGGTACTAAACCTGTCAGATGATGAATGGCAGGCTCAAGCTGACATTTCTGTTTTGTCAGACACAGCAACACATCATGAAAAAACTATAGATACTCTTTCCTTATATGCAAACAGACCTGAGAAGTATGACAAGATGATCCTTTACAATTCAATGAAGTGGTTTGACATGAAAACTTTTAAGAAGTACAAAAAAAGAGAATATTGTAAGAATCATACCTCGTTTTAATAAGTGCAAAGAAATTTCACAAGCTGTGTGGAGGCAGAATGCATTGCTAAATGTTCCATGGAGACGTCTTGATGAACTTCTTGTCGATGACAACTGGGAAAATACATGTTCTCTGTATGCAATAACTATGGATATGTTTCCTTGTTCAATTAATGTGAAGGAAACTGTTATTGAAGATGATGATACCAATGTTGAAACAGATTATGAAGACATAAACAAAGAAGATTGGATGTTAATTGCTAATTTAGCTGGTTCAGCTGAACCAGTAGAAGATTTTGTTCTGGGGCAACGTCCTATTGATTTGTCTCATCCTTGGTCAAGTAATATATGTGACGAATCTTTTGTTGAAATATTTCACAATTTTTTACCAAATGCAAGAAAAGATTCTGTTATTACAAAAGGTAATAATAATTGTATACTTATATAAGCTTATATTTCATTTTTCTGAAAAATTATTTAAATTGTTTCAGGAGAAATTCATTTACCGAAATTAAGCCCTGACCAGAAAAATGTTTTGTTACTTTTACAACGACAAATCAAGAGCTTGCAAGGTCAAAGTTCAGAAAATTATCCTTTACCTCGCATATCTTTGTGTGAAGGTTTTGCTGGCACAGGAAAATCAATTTTGCTTCAAACGATGGTGAAGCTTGTTGATTCTGATTTGGGAGCCGGTTCTTCATGGGTATTGGCACCCACAGGATCATCAGCTCTTCATGTGAATGGACAGACAATTCACAGTGCAATTCGTCTTAACTGGGCTGATCTTGGAAATGTTCCTGATCTGAAAGGTGAAAGCTTATTTAAGTGGCGTGAGAAACATGAAAAAGTCAAATTCATTTTCATAGAAGAATACAGTATTGTTGGTTGCAAACTCATGTATATTTTACATAGGCGGCTTTGTCAGTTAACTGAAGTTGATCAGTCTTTTGGAGGATTATTTCTATGGTTCATTGGTAATATCTGTCAATTACCTCCAGTTTGTGATACGCCATGGTACAGGGAAGATACCAGAGGTGCAAAAGCCCAGGTTGTTGCTGGTTCCTTGCTTCATAAGGAAATACAAACAGTTTATTTTCTGACATCTCAACTCCGTCAAACCAATTTGCACCTACTTCAATGTCTTGAAAATATCAGTACTGGAAAGATAACAGAAAATGATAAATCAATTCTTTTATCAAGATTCAAGACTACATCAGAACTGGACAAGTTACCTCAATTTTATAATGCTATTCACATTTTTTCGAGGCAAAAAGATGTTGAAATATATAATCTACATACAGTCAAATGCCCTAATTTCGGACGAATTTAGCGGTTTTTCCTTTCTTACGTGTAGGCATGATAACATATCAAAAATCTGTTGCGATTGGAAATACTATGGCTCCGGACACGTCGGATGACATCCATGCCGAATTTCTATCTAAATGTGTGTCGCTACAGCAGCCCTCGAGAGAGTGTCCGAAATTAGGGACGAAAGTGCCCTAACTTCGGACACGTGCTCTAAATGGCTAGTTTCGCTGTAGAATGAAATTTTATGGAAACGTTTTGCGTTGTAAATTTAATTTTAAATAATTTTGATTTTATGGTCTGCAACGATATCTGTACTAGTTTAGGCTCTATAGCCGTCTATAGCCCTACAAAGGAAACAACTTCAGCACACTATTTCTCCTAAACTAGCAGAGATATCGTTGGAAACTATAAAACAAATCTTGTTTAAAATTACATTTGCAACAAAAAACATTTTCATAAAATTTCTGTAGGACACACTCTAAAAATCTCCATGTATTTAGCCCATAAGAAAAAGTGTCCGAAATTGTAGCACTTTCAAAAATCGTCCCGTACCAAAAAACGGTTTGACTTACAAAATACATTTTTACGTAGTTCTGTAGCCAAAATACCATACATTCATTCGTTAAAGGACCACCCATGGGGCAGCACACACCTACATGAGCCCCGGTTTTTGGGGGAGCTTATTTCACAACAGCAATTTTGATCTATATGCTTTTTTAAACTTTAAATTCCTGTGAGCTGTAAAACTCTAAAAGGTACTTCAACCGACTTGACGAAATATGGTACTCTATTCTGCAAACTCTACGATGCCGTTTCCGGATTTTGAATATCTCAAAAGGTGACCGAGATAGGTTGAAATAAGCACTTCTCTGCAAATTGTCCGAAATTAGGGCACAAGTCCGAAATTAGGGCATTTGACTGTAAACTGAAAATCGACACCTTAGACTGAAAGGCACGCAGTTCAGCCGCGCGTTCCGAAAGGCACGCAGTTCAGCCTCCCATTCCAAGACTGACGCAGTTCAGCCGCGCGTTCCGAAAGACACGCGTTTACCGCTCTAGACATAGGAACTGCGTGAGTCTCGGATTGAGCGGCTGAACTGCGTGTCTTTCGGAGCGCGCGGCTGAACTGCGTTAGTCTTGGAATCAGCGGCTGGACTGCGTGCCTTTCAGTCTAAGGTGTCGAAATGGAAGAGAAACCTGTGCTCCACATCAAGGCTTACAACAGTTCTCGTTATGCTAAAGCATCTAGCACCTATCAGGCTATGGGTCTTCAAAATGTTCTTTTTTTGTTTCTTGGATGTAGATTAATGTCAAAGAAGAATCTCTGGGTTGATGGAGGACTTGTAAATGGTTCCCTTGGTACCTTAGTAGACATAGTATATAAATCCTCTGAAGATGACTCTCCTTTTGTCCTTATAATTAAGTTTGATAATAGGTCCTGTTTTAAATAATGGTGGAGTGCCTATTCTCCGTTGTACAAATACATGGTACACAAACAATATATTGTGCAGTAGAAATATGTTTCCAGTTCAGTTGGCATATGCTGTAACTATATATAAGTCTCAGGGGTTGACACTTCCTAAAGTGGTTTTTCATGTAACTGCGAAGGAAATTGCTGCTGGAGAATTTTATGTGGCCTTATCAAGAGTCAAAACATTACACGACCTTGCAATTATCTATGATGGAGTAATCGATGAATGTCCACTTTTCCATTTAAATTGTTTGATTTATAGAGAGAAAATTGAAGCAGAAGGAAAATTGAGATTAAAAGGTAAATATTCATTTTTTTGTAACAAAATGAAATTTTTTACTGTGTAGCATTGTTACTTGTTCCTTTCTTTTCGAAGCCTCAAGAGCAGTGTAATTGTTGGTGCATCTCTAAGTTACAAGTTCAACAAATCTTTAGTTCATCAAAATTATTCTGAATAGTGCCACATTCAAGTATATTTGAGCAATAATGTCTAAATCAAACAGTAATACAAGCTTGGAAGAACCAGAAAATGATACAGTAAGTTTCCTATTGATTGTATAATTTTTATGCCCTATTCTGGAAGATGAAATGTTACAGAATATTTTCTTATATTGAATTTTATTTTCTAGAGCAATGTCTCTGCGCCATGTCCAGCACCAACACCAACTACAGCTACTCCTGATCCTGATCCTTCATCCTCCATGCCCTCCACTTCAAATGAATTGAGTAACCAAACTTCAACTTCGACTTCAAGTAAACCAAAACGGAAATACCGCAGAAAGGTATAAAAATCATTTACATTTTTACATTTCCTTTTTAGTATGATTTTATAATATTTTTTCTGGCTTGGATTGTAGTGTCTTTTCAGAGGCAGGGTCATTGTTCTCTTTGACAGATATCAACTTTATGTGCTTTGCATTACGTACTCTTCAGCAATTTTTGCTGAAAAGAATTGTGCTTATGGGCATAATTTGCCCATGGAATATTTCTTTAATTAGTTTGGGTTAGGAACTGAACAGATTTAGTACTTAGATGTTTCATTATCGGCTTAGTGACCGGTATTAAAGTCATATACTAGTTATGCCAATGACAATCCAAAGGCAAGTTATGCCTATAAGAAAAGTTATCGGCATTTTACGTGCAGTAGCAACTTTCTTCTTTTTGATATATAACTATAGGTGCATTATTATGGGTTGTTTCCTTGGTACTGAAACCATAGACTTTTTTGATAAAATGTCTGACTTAAAAAATTCAATTTCTTCAACATTCATACATACATACAATCGTAGTATGTGATTTAGCCGCTCCTGAAACACTTATGTACTAGTTTTGTTTTGTTCCCATCTAGGTAAAGTCAATTGGTAACAAAATCATGCCCATAAAGGTACTGTTTATGAGCAAGTCAAAGACTAATAAGGTACAATATAGGCACTGCTTGTGGAGTTAAAATTTTTCTGAAGCAATTGTCTTCTGGTATTTCTTCCTATAATGTCACAAAATATTATTTGGGGTTATTTTAATTCCATTATTATTTGTTAGTACTAGCAAGCAATAATTATGAATAGTGTAGTATTAGCAAGGAACGGGGAAGTATCAAGCTCTTAACGAAGCCAGGCCTCAGTCAGAGTGGAGAATGACAGCGAGCTCGAAGCTCGCGCCTCCTTTTATTGGGAACTTGGCATAACAATAGGAAGAACAAAGGCGATCGTAAAACAAAAATTGGTTGTGGGACTGAGTTTCTATGCGGTCTGGTAGTGATCACTCCGGGCCGTGACAATGCGTTCTGCTGTGACCAGATAGGGTTATGTTTGTTGTCATAATACTACACCACTCCCTCTTTTCAAAACCTCCTCTTCTTTAGAACGCATGCCCCTTGACATAGTCTCACCAGTTTCCGCCTCAGTCTTCGATACAATCACGTAAATTTTACAATGCATGTTTAACATGTTTCGACTACTTTAACAATTCCAATAAATTATTTTCTGCTTAGATAGATGACCTGAAACTTCCACCTTGTACAAGCCTACGGATTATTCAACCCTACTGGCTTGACTCAGTGTGCATACAAAAAGAAATTGACTTTCCTCCTAACAGGTAATCACTGTATTAGTATGACACCTTGCCGGACCACCATCAGCTCCTTACTGATAGTAGCTTCAATCCTTTAAGGTTGATCAACCACGGAGTATATGTCAAATAATCAAGTCCATTAAATCTTGCTGTCTTGAAGTCCTGCCATGGTGTAACAGGAAAACCTGAAACACACAATGAATCCTGGAACAGTACATGTCGCACTTTTCTACCACTGCCTTAGGGCATGCTTTTGCTAGCCCTAGGTGTCTCCTACCCTCTAGCTAATCCTATCTACGTGACACCTTGAAAATCTAAACCTTTTATAACACCTTATAACCTTCTATAGGTTATGGATACTTAGCTTGTAAATAAAGGAAGTCTTGCGTATCTGATCCAGCGTCGAGTTGTTTGCCTCCGTTGTTGCTCCTGTCCTGTGGTTACTCTGCGTCGTCTTGATGTGTTTGATTTGGATTTCCAATTTCCAATTTTTGGAAATATTTTCTAAGTTCCTTTCCCCCTCCTTTCCGCTAGTATTTTCCATACTAGTGATGTTTATTTCGTTTCACCAATGTCTCAGAGTCTACCCTCTGTCAGCCCCGCTCGACCCTCGGGTCTCCCGATCGCGAGCTGCTCCGACCAGCCGGCTACCTCGGTTCTCCCGAGTGCAAGCCGCGCCGTCGTTTGTGTCCTCGCTCCGTCGTTCCGCACTTCCCTTCTGTTCCGAGAAAAACTTCCCCTGGTTCGTCGCGCCGGTGCCGTTCGTTTTCCACGCGTAGCTTGCATTTTGTTGTCATTGTTGCTACTTCCGCGTCTGTCTCGTGTCCATCTTGCTCGTGTTTCGTCTCTACGCGTCGTCTTTTCTTCGTCCTTTCCTATCCGTCTCCATCCCGCGAATATGTCGAACATCATTCTTGTCCAGCACTTCTCCGGGTATTCGAATGATGATCCCGCATCCGTGTCCCGAGTAAGTACATTTTCCTGCGTATTTCTTGCAAAACTTCCCTGTTCTGCCCGTGCTCGGCGTGCTTTCAATGCGGCGTCCGTATGTTTTCTTTTCAGATCTGCCTTCAGTGTATTCCGTATTGCTACGCTTTCCCTAATTGGACAGCTATCACTCCAAGTTTTGTTCAATTTGATGCCATGGTGCCCTCTTCATTGCTTGAGTGTAGCTGGTTTTACAGCTGTGGAATTTGCGGCGAGCAGTGTTATGTACGCACCTCTCTCTTTTTCAACTTTATTTATTATGATTATTATTATCATTATTACTATTATTATTATTATTATCATTTGCCATCCAGGTGGTCCTGTTCTATAGCGCTGCTCCTATGCCCCATGGCGTGCTGGAGCAGTTTCCCGAGCCGCGCGTCATTGAGTTGATCCCGCCTGCTCATCAGCAGCACCCTTCTCCTGCCATCATGGCAGGATTTGATTTCGAGGGCTTTGAGCTGCCGGAAGATTTGCAGTCTGACGCCGAGGAGTCGAGCTCTAGCTCCTCTGATGAGTCCGACTCGGCCCTGGACGAGTCTCCCAGCCTGACCGACTCCGCCTCTGACTGCTCTGCTTCGTCTCGTTGGTAACGTACCGATTTTTTTTTTTTTTGTTTACTTTGGGCGTCTTTGCTTTCCTCAAAATGTCCGTGGTATTTTTGCACTACCATTCTGCTCTTGAAGATGGGGAGGAAGTTTTATTGTGCGGTCCCTGCGCACCTTATGCCTCCCCTTTATTCACTTTAACCGGTACCACAGTGTACAGACTGAGAAGAATGCCTGTCGAGGACTTGTTTGGCCCTTACAGCCGTTTCATTTGCGCGCGCTGTTTGCGCTGGACGTTTGTGCGTTCATTTCACGGTTTTGTGGCTTCGCGCTCTCTTTGCTGTTGTTTGTCTTGTTGTTGCTCATCTCCGCCTTCCTTACAGACCGAGGTCCACCGATTTCAAGACGCCATGGCGGCCCTTCTCCCGAGGGATGCTGAGGAGTAAGGTTAGTGTCCTCCAACCCTTCCTTTTTATTTTCACCCTCTTTCCTTACATGTCCTTCCTTTCCCAGGTGAACTTTTGATTTTTTTTCTTCCTGTTCCTTCGGACTCCTTAACTTTCCTGGACCCCTTGCTCCTCAGCCCCGCCCCGTAGCATTCTTCTTTTTTAATTTTTCTTTTCCATTTTATCTTCCCTTTTGTGGGTTATTTAACGTTTGTTGTCTTTGTTTACCTTTGTTTGTGTTCATTTACTGTTTTTACTGTCAGTTGACTGTTGCCCGTTTTTCACCCCTTTTGTATGTGGGTTGTCTACAGTTTTTACTGTCATTCTGTCATCCTTTTATTTGTTGCCTCTTTTATGTGGGCTATCTTCAATCAGACTGTCAGCCTGTTTCTTTTTTTTTCTGAAATATTACCTCCTTTGTCCAACCCCGGCTGTTTTTCCCTTTCCTGTTTCCTCACTTTGGATATTTAATTAACCACTCCAAGTTTCAACATTTACTTATTTATTAACACTTCTAGCACAATTAACACTTTTGGCACAACATTTAAATTTTACAAACACTCTTTGGCAACATGTCCTCTCTTTTTACACTTTCTACATCTTTTTGTTGCCCTGTCCAACCACTCCTTTCTTCCTTTGGCCTCCGCTACCTCCTCGATTCTTATTAACTTCCACTTCTCCTCCTTTATTTTAACTAATTGTTTCTCTATTTCTCTGATTCTTGCTTCTTCCTCCGCTATCCTCTTGTCCATCTCCTTCTCTTCCTCGTCTGTGCTCGTCTCTTGTCCTTCCGCTTCCAACCTCCTCACACTCACTGTTTCTTGTTGCTTGCTTTGTTCGCTTCTTTCTCCTTCTTCACTTTCATTGTCTGTCACACTAAAATCGTCCACTAGTTTGAAGAAAACCACTGTCTTGCTTTCTTCTTCCTTGCATTGCTCCGTCACTTCTGCTTTGCTCGTAGTTTCTTCTGGGTCCTCAATTTTTGTGACTGGCTCTATTTTGATAATCATTTCTTTGAATATATCTTCCAGGCTAATTTCCTCATGATCTGCTTGTAGCGCTTTCTGGAGTTTTGGCTTTGTTGTATTACCTTTATTTTTGCTGACTTTCTTTTTGAGAGAGTGTAACGCTTTAACTCTTTGGGTCCTCTTCCCTGCTCCTTTTGCACTCTCCTGCTTGATCTTTTGTTTAACTTTGTTCGCTACTTCTGCCAATTTATTTAGGTCAATAGTTTTGTCGCCTTAAGCCTCTGCTGTGCTCATTTTAATTGATTTCTCTGTTCTCTATTTTACTTGAATTTTACAATGGCCTCGGCTTGCCTTGATTGTTTGGCATTCCCCTGCCAATGGGTCACCCTTAGCAACCCTGGCCTTTCAAACCTCCGCGCGCTGTCTGGGATCGAGTTCGATAACATCAATCCAAAATGGCGGCCCTCATGTAGCATACGACAGCCAGGCGCTCGTGAGGTCTGTGTGCTTGTTTTCATCTCCCTCTGGGCACTTAGCCAGTCGGTCTATGTGTACTATAACGACCTTGTTGTTTTCCAAATTCTTGATTCTGGCGTTACAGTCATTCAGTATGTTGAGTACCACGTAAGGCCCTTCCCATCTCGTAAGTAATTTAGTAGAGATGCCCTTTTTCCTTCGTGGGTAGTACAAATAGACTTTATCCCCTTCCTTGAACGGTGCTAGTGATGCTGTTCTGTCGTAATACTCTTTCATTCGTTTTGCAGCCTTTTTGCTCATGTGTGCCACTGTTTCATGGATGTCCTTCATCGTTCGCCTAACCCAAAACGGATACATCTTGTGCATCTCCTCCTGCCTGGGCGGCTCACCTCTGTCCAAGTCCAGTGGTGTTCTCATGGGTGCACCAAACATAACCTCATAAGGTGAAAACTTGTGTGAAGAGTGAGGAAGGTTCCTGTACGCCTGTGCTATGAAAGGCAAGTATTTAGGCCAATCTAGCCTGTCATTTTCAATAAGTATCATTAAGTGCTGTTTAAGTGTTTTGATCCATCGCTCTGCTTTTCCGTTTGCTGCAGGATGGAATGCTGTTGTTCGATACTTTTTGATTTGATAAAGTTCCATAATTTCCTGGAATAACAGTGAGTCGAATGCTTTTCCTTGGTCAGTGAGGATGGACTGAGGTGCCCCAAATATGGAGAAGACGTGAGTAATTAGTGCTTGTGCAATTTCATCGGCTGTTTGTACAGAGGTACAACTACTGGCCAGCCTGAAAATGCTTCCACTGCCACTAAAATGTACTCATATCCTTCTCTGCTTTTAGGGTTTATTGGTCCACATATGTCTACGTGCCATCTACCATGCAACACTCCTTCTTGGAATAATTTCAACGGAACTTTTGTCATGTGTTTTGGACCCTTGAACCTTGCACATACTTTGCAATTTCCTATAATCTCATAGACATCATTGAACATGTTTGGCCACCAGAAGAATCTCTTTAAATATGCCAACGTTTTTGAGACTCCAAAGTGATTGCCCAAACCTAACTGTTCATGATATGCCTTTACCGTTGATGTTACATACTTGGATGGAATAATTAACTGTAGTTCTTCTTTCTCTTTTTGTCCTGTAGGATGTTCGAACCTCAGGGACGGACTGGCCCGGGGGGGGCAAGGCGGGAAACCCCGCCCGGGCCCCCCCGGGGCCCGCGGGTCCGGGCCCCCCCGGGGCCCGCGGGTCCGGGCCCCCCCTGAGGGGGCCCCGGGGGCCCCCTTTTGAGCTGCGAACTGACCATCACAAGTGCAAGACATAAGACTAGGTATTAGCTCATTAACTGACAGAGAAGAGGACACAATGCTCTGCAAATGATGCGTTTTTCTTTTAAAAAACGCTGTAATTGCCACTTTTCCGCGCCTGTGTGTTAGGCAACCCACATGGCACCGGGCCCCCTGGAGGTCCAATCCCCGCCCGGGCCCCTGACGCCCCAGTCCGTCCCTGCGAACCTTCTGTACCAAAGTTTCCTGTGGATAATCAACGAATATTGAACTGATACCAGAGTGCTCTGGTGTTTGGACCACATCCTGCTATTTCCTGATAGTCTGGTCTTCTACGTTCCTGAACTGCAACTATGATGGGCATCAAGTTCTCATCCAAGACCTGCGCCCTATGTATTTCTTCCTCTGTTAGTCCATCAGGTATGACTTTTGTCCAGTTCACATCCACTGTGCTCTCACTTATCCTAATTTTACTTCTTTCCATAGCAATGCATGTGCTACAGTTGTGACACTGTTCCTGTGTTTGGCATGCACAAACCATGACTTCTTTGTCTCTGTCTTCTAACCTGTCACATTTCTTGCAATCTTCATAGGGTCTTCGAGACAGGGCATCTGCATGTCCTATGTTGGTACCTTTGACATGTACCACTTGAAACTGATATGGAGCAAGTCTCTCAAGCCATCTAGCAAGATTGCCTGTTGGATTTTTTAAGTTCTTTAACCACTGCAAAGCTGCATGATCTGATCGCACTGTGAAAGGAGCTCCTGCTAGGTAATGATTAAATGCCTTTATTGACTCAACTAGGGCTAATAATTCCCTGTGTGTGGCACAGTAGTTCCTTTGTGCTGGGTTAAGTGTTTTTGACCAGTATGCAATGGTGACTTCCCTTCCATCTTGCTCCTGAGTTAGTACAGCTCCAAGTCCTGTCAGGCTTGCGTCGCAAGTTAGTGTGAAGGGTCCTTTGTTCACATCTGGAGTGCCTAGTACCGGTGCCGTAGTCAGCAGATGTTTTATTTTGTCAAATGCTGTTTGGCATTCAGATGTCCACTCAAACTTTTGCCCCGTCTTTTGTAACTTGAATATGGGTGTTGCTATGGTGGCCATATGTGGTACATATTTAGAATAATATTGAACCAGTCCTTACCAAGACTTAACCTCTTTCACATTTGTAGGTACTGGCCAATTCAATATTTTCTCTATCTTGTTTTGATCTGTCTTTATCCCTTTTTCAGATAACCTGTGTCCCAAGTATGATACTTCTGGCTGGAACAGCTCACACTTCTTTGCCTTCAATAGAAACCCCGCTGATCTGAACCGATTAAACAGAGCTTCCAATCTTTGCATCATTTGTGTGACGTTGTCCCTTCCTATGCAGATATCATCAAGGTAAACCGACACAGTATCTCCCAAATCGTTCTGTGCATTTTTCTCTTTTGCTGGAGTGATTATTCTATCTGCAATATACTGGAAGGCTCCTGGTGCTGCTGACAGACCAAAACTTAGTCTGGTGAATTCAAACTGTCTGTGTGCCAGCCCCAGACCCTCCGGTAGTATTATTGCAGTCTTTGCCTGGTCCTCTGGGTGGATCTCTAAATTATGATACCCATGTGCAAGATCAAATGCATGATACATTCTTTCCCTCCCATATGTTGCAACAAGTCCTGTACTCTGGGTATGGGTGTTGCTGGTACCCGAGTGACTGCATTTAATGCTCTGTAGTCAATGCAAACTCTGACCTCCCCTATCTTTTTCAAGACACAAAGTATCGGAGATGCCCATGCAGACTGACTGGGTCTTATAGCTCCTTGTTCTAAATACTTTTTAATGGTCTCCATTACTGCTTGTCTGTAGTGGATGGGAATGGGTCGTGCTGTTTGCTTTATGGGTGGGTGGTCTCCTTTATTTATTCTGAACTTTATCCATGGGCATTTACCAAATGTTGTGTTGTCTTTTGCAAACACGTCGTGATGCTTTTTCAACAATTTTTCTAAATCCTTCTTTTCTGTTTCAGAAAACATCGTGCATCTGCTTACGAGCTCCTGCAAGTCCTTTGGAAGATCCTCGTCCTCCCCTATCTCAGGCAAAGATGGTTCTGTATTGTACTCCGCATCTTCGAATGTGACTGTTTCATGATTAATTACATTCACAAATGCACACTCATCTCTTTCCTCCTCTCCTACTCCTTCCTCGTATTCATCTGGGTGTAGGACGAATACCTCTCCTACTACTGCATATTTGGGAATTGTAACGCATTTATCCCCAAAGTTTTGCATGACAATGGTTAGTGGTGCTGCCACACAGGGTATTAATCCCGACTGAGCTACTACTCCTATTGGCAGCTTGGAAACTTTATTTCCAAATGCTGGGTTGGACACGAACAACCCTAACTTTGCATCCCCTGGTAGCTGGCTTTGATTTTTATTTTGGGTACCCATCGTGTCTTCCTCCAAATTTAACAATCCTCCCCGTTCAGCGGTCTTGGCTTCCGCTCTCCTCCTACCCTGGGAAAGAGAGTTTCCACCTAAGTCCTGAACAGGAGTTTTGTTACCATTTGGCAGGTCGTTGGTTCTTTCCCTAACCAACTCATCAGCCACCGTATCTGTTTTGAATTCTGTTTTAACCTCTTTCTCTGTGAAAGGTTTCAACACAAAACTATTCTCCACTCTTATCCTGTACACTACTTTCCCTGCCACATAAGTCCTGGCACTTTGGGATTCATTAAGTGTAAACGGTATTTGCACCCTGTTAGCACCCTGTCCAATGTTCATGATCTCATCCTTAATTTTGAGCACGGCATCATACTTGTGTAAGAAGTCTATTCCTATTAAGTGTTCTTTGATGTCCGCCTCATATGTCATGTGTGTAAATTCCTTGCCAGCAATTGTGAATGTTGTCAGAGCTGGTCCATACAAATTTGCTTTGTGTGACGTGACTCCTTTGAGCCTGAGTCTAGCAACTGGAAGGTCTCTTGTTCTGGGAATGACAGTGATAACTGCAGCTGTATCAAGAATACAAGACTGTATCTGGTTTATCACTGTACATTTTATTAGTCTGGTCTAAATTCTGAGAAAAGCTCTTCTTTAAAATGCAAGCGGCATTTTAGGTAACAATTGAGAAAACGACGTTTTCCCCCTATTTCGACCCTGGGGAATCCGAAAATGCCGTTTGCTAATTCGTCACTCGAACCGGAAGTGATATATTCAAGATGGCGCCGAAAATACCGATAATTCGAGTTATTTCCTGTTTTCCTGCTTAAATTCTGTTACATTCCCGAACGAGATGTCCTCTCCCACGTTTTCGGGGGTGCGGAACACGTTGAAACACTTGAAAGTTAATTTTGGTCTGTTTTGAAGCCATTTATGGCCAATTTTTTGTCAAAATAGACCAAAAATTGAGAACTTTTGCCGGAACATGATATACATGCTTACATATGTTTTTAGGGTGCCCGATGCATATCTCAACCCAAAAAATATTTTGGACAATTTTTTTTTACCTCAAATTTAATACCACGCACAAAGTCAATATCCTGGTTTTCTCATATTTAGAAGAATGTAATACGCTATTTTTAATTACTTCTTGCTTTTATATGTTTAATTGAAAACCAAAACCACCCGATTGTTTATTTACCAAACGAACACCCACATGTATTTTGTATACATTCCATCTAATCGATTTAAAAAAAAGTTGAAAATAATATTTTAACGTGAAGTGAAATGGTTTCTTAACAACGCGGATAAGCTACACAAAAGCCTTTGCGCTTCGCTCTTATGCCGTGTTTGTGTTCAACTGCGTTTTAAATACTCGCGCGCTACCGTGACTGCCGACAAGCATTTACGAGAAGGCGGTGGCCGCCCCACAACCACCGCAACAGCAGGTGACTTTGATTCCGTGATTCCCCGGAGTAAAGTGCTGCAAAAATTTAAGCTTGAAAAGTGTTTCAAAACATGTTTGTGTCGTGACAACTGTTAACCTCCAGGTATGTTAAAGGATAATTTTAAGATCTCAAAGTGTGTCTCCTATTAGAAATATAATTCTGGGAAAGTCTACAGAAGAAAAAATATTTCTAGCCTAGGCGTTTGAGGTTAAGTGCACTCATAATCTTCCTCTCTATATTTTCTTTACAGATTTATTTTTGCAAATTGTAATCATGGATAGCGAATTATGTAATGGTAATTCAGATGAACAGAATGTGGTTAATCGGAATTCGTGCCTCATATGCCAGACACGGAAACTTGCAAAAGAAGAGAAAAAACTCCTGTCCAAGTTATCTTCTGAGGGCCGAAATAAGCTTCTGCAGTGTGCGGAAGTGCGTAAATCTGCCAGCGACTGTGTATTTAGTCAAGCCATCCGTAGAATTTTTCAGAACTTAAACGATCCTAATTGTGTAAACAACTTTGTAACCCACAAAACCTGCTATGCAACATTTACTTCGAATCAAAAGATCGAAGCGCTTTTGAAACAGAATGAGGTGAACAAGAGAGATCAAAAACTACGAACAGAGTGCAACTCGAAGCCTGTGGAGGGGAAAGTGACACGGTCTCAATCTATTAAAATGGATAAATCAAAATGTATAATTTGTCAGAAAGAGTCAGCGGAACATCTGCGCCTGGTGATGACTGCAAATATGAGCCAAAAATTGACGGAATTTGCTGAGTATGACTATGACCTCAAGATTAGAGTGAGTGCGGTAGGCGATCTTATCGCAGCTGACGCATTGTACCACAGCACTTGTATCCTTCGGCTTGGGAAATTGAAAGATGCTTCGAATCTTAAACAGGATAAAGACAAGAATCTTCCTTTCTACAAAATCTGCCAAGAACTTCGTGTAGCAGCTTCTCTAGGAAAGGTAAATAAAATACAAAATAATTTAGAACATATATTTTATTTCTTTTTAAATTACAAAAAAATTGAGACAAATGTTATTTACAGGTCTTAGAAATAAATGAAGTGTGGCGAAGGTACGTTCAGTTAGCCCATGACATTAATGTTGATGTACCGTCTTCATTTCAAACACGTCGGAGCACATTCAAGAATAAGCTTGAGCAGGAAGTGGGCAGTGTTTATCAGTTTTTTCAGCCTCTTAACAGGAGCATTGATGAGAGGCAAATGTTGCTCATTCCTGTGCACCTAGGTAAGAAGTTAGCTTCTGATGATCATTTCAAAGACGATGACAACGTACATCTGCCTTCATATGAGCCAGAAAACAATGACTTTCTCACAATTGTGCATGCTGCTCTGAAAGTAAGGGGTGAGCTTAAGTCCTGGCCGGCTCATTCCGGTTTCGGATTTTCGGAAGAAGCTGTAGTAAAAATCATACCTGATTCGCTACACCTGTTCTGAAGCGTCTTAATGCAAGGTCAAGAGGTCTTAGACTCGTTTGCTGAAGGACTGGGTGACGAAGAGAAAGAAAACTCAGAAAAAGTTACCACTAACAACGCCACCCTCTCAATAGCACAGGATATTATTTACGCAGTTAGTAAAGGAAAAAAATTAACACCAAAACACATAAACCTACGGCTCACTCTTCACCAAGTCACACGGAGCAAACAACTTGTCGAACTTTTTCATTCCGCTGGCCATGTTATGAGCTACCGTAATGTCCTGCAGGCTGATACAACTTTGGCCACAACCACACTCTCAAAGTTTGACTCAGAAAGTGGGGCCGTAACTCCTCCAAATTTTAAACACGTGACAGAGCTTGAAGAGAACAACGTTCCCGTTCTTCATGTAACGGCAGACAACATAAACCTGGTTCTTGATAGTCTTGATGGAAAGAAAATGTTTAACGCGACACAAATGGTTGCTTTCCAAAGAAATGGCATACCTAACAAGCAGCTTCTTGACACAATGACGCTTTCAAAGGCTACAACTCTACAAATTCCCCCTGGGCTGAATGAGCTTTGCACCGCCGAATCTTTTGCCAAGCAAGAGCCAAATTTTTCACAACCAGTAGACATAACAGCGTTCAAAACAACTGATCCAATAGATTTTTCACAAATGAGTGCTCCTGTTTTAAAGTCCAGAACAGAAGATATAACATTTGCTGTATCAAGAGCCGGAGCTGAAAGAAAAATGGGATGGACAGAGTTTAACAAGAAACACGTTGGAGTTGAGCGTGAACGTTCTGCGGTTGGATTCATGCCATTAATTTTAAACCCAGCTCATGAATTAGAGACTTTGACCACGGTGGTAAAAAGATGCATCGCTGTAGGAGATAGTTTGGGCTACAATCACATCGTCCTCACAGCAGACCAGCAGCTTTATTGTAAATTACTGGAGCTGCAATGGGGCTCAGATGTATTCAAAGATCGAATCATTCTCAGAATGGGTGGACTACACATCGCCATGAACTTTCTGCATACGATTGGACAACATACGGCTGGGAGTGGCCTTTCGCAAATGTGGCTAGAGAGCGGAATACTCGCGGAAGGCTCTATTGCTAAAGTTCTCGACGGCAAGGCGTACGCAAAGGCAATGAGAGTTCATAAACTTACCTTCCAAGCATTGTGGCGTGTGTTGTATCCCCAAATTCTTTCATACCTTGAAGAAAGTTTCTTCGAAGATGCAGAAGAGTTAATATTGATTTCAGATAGTCCGGAATGCCTTCGAGATTTCTTGCAGTCATCTGATGTTCTCTCTCACGTGACAAAGTATCTGGAGCAGCGCTGTGCAGAAGATAAGAATTTTGCCCTCTGGTGGAGTTACATTGACATGATCTTTATTCTGCTTATGTTGACCCGAGGAATTCGGGATGGAGATTGGGATTGCTACCTCAATGCGCTGCCAGAAATAATTCCTTATAGTGCACTCTATGATCATGCAAATTATCTCAAATCTCTAACTGCGTACAACATATCAATGCGTCAATTACCCGCAGACGTCGAGAAGCAATTTCGGTCTGGCGACTTTGGCGTATCAATGACAAAACAAAAATTTGCACAAGTAGATCCAGATCATGCAGAGGAATGGTTGGTCGGTACCTGCAAAGATGCTGGAGGAATTGTGGGAATCACCGAAGACGTTCGAACACAACAACGTTGGGCCTTATCATTACACTGGCGAAGTGAGATTGCTGCTCAAACATTTGTTTCGTACGGAATAACGCGGCAGGACGTTTTTAAGGAAGAAAGTCATTCTCGCCGTGGTAGAGATAATACTGATGAGGACGCGCTCCTACATACCATGGAGACGATGGAGTTACTGTCTTTTGAAGTGTCGGACGTTGTATCAAACATTGCTACAAAAGATAAAGGAACTGCTAAAGTAACAGAAGCTCTCCTTTCAGCAAAGAAGCGTGGAGACGAACTTGTTCAACAGTTCGTATCACAAAGATTTATCCAAGATCCTGAAACTGGAAAACCAAGCATTAGTTATCATTCAACTGTACCAAAGAATAAGTCATTAACATTACTAGACTTACACAAAGAAAAGTCGATCACGGGCCCCACTGAAGTTAAGAAAGCCGGTCGAGACTTTCTTCATTCTCTTGTTGTGGCTTACGACGCAGGGAGGAAAGTAGACCTCACTTCTATACTTCAGCATGAGTTGTGTGATGTTCCTATCTCCCTGGCTCTCACAAATGGAACACTGAGACTCGCAGAAAAAGCGTCCCTTATAAAGGAAATCAGTAAAAATATTGATTGCCCATGTTCAATTACCACTAACAAAATTTCTGCCAGTCTCATCATAGATGGAATGGCATTTGTAAGGACAGTAACAATAACACCAGCTATGAAAAATTTTGGAAATTTTTCAAGTGCTTTTAACAATTGAAGCTTATGGTACCATGTACTCTGAAGTTCATGTGGTTTTTGATAGGTACCGTAGTCTTTCTGTCAAATCAGGCACAAGAGAGAAAAGAGCCCAGGGTTTTCTGCCCGTTCGAAGGGTCATCAAAAATGGTGAAGTGCCTTTACCGAAAAACTGGTCTAGCTTTCTCAGTTTGTCTGAAAACAAGGCTGACCTAACTCGTTTCCTCAGCGAACAAGCTATGAAGCACAATTTTGGTGGCCTGGAAGTAATTATGGCCGGAGGTTTTATAGAGGAGACGCGTGTCGAGTCATCAAACTCAGACAGAGATTTGACCAGCTTCCAGTCAAACCATGAAGAGGCAGACACTAGAATGGTGCTTCATGCAACCCAACTTGAGAGTGAGACCGTTGTTGTTTCTGTGAGAGACAGTGATGTCATCCTGTTGTTCATCCATCACTATCAGCAGATGAAATGCAAGAAATGCTGGATAATGTGTGGAACTCAGCGTGATAGAAAGTACATTCCTATTCACACACTATGCGAGCAGCTCAAACCTGATCAGATCAAAAATTTACTAGCTTTCCATGCTATCACCGGGTGTGATACTACTTCCAAACTGGCTTCAGTCACAAAAACTACTGGATGGAAAAATTATGAAGAAGAGAGGTGGAAACTCCTCAAAGATTTAGGGGAGTCTTCTGATGTGACCAGCGCCGTGCTCGATGATACTGAGCAATTTGTCGTACAAGCGTTGTACAAGGTTCGTTAAATGCCTAGACGCCTTTGTAAAAAAAAAAAAAAAAAAAAAAAAAAAAAAAAAATATTCGTGATGATAATTAAAATAATATATGTGACATTTTATTTTAGGTTGGACCAGAAATCACCAAGGCAGATGCAGCTCGTGTGGCTCTTTTTGGAACAGTGAAAATGCTGGAATATTTACCTCCTACCTCTGATGCACTGAGACTTCATCTGAAACGGTGCCATTTTCAGGTATGATTAAAACATTCACGAAAGCATCCCGCGGGCAGGCAAAATATTGTAGTATTTTCTATCCTGTTTTCAGGTTTATGTGTGGAAAAATGCCCACATTGCATCTCCTATTTTGCCAGACCCAAAAGACTGCGGCTGGAATGTTGTGGACGAGCGATACGTTCCAGTTCTTAAGACTCTCCCCTCGGTGCCAAAGTCATGTCCGGTGTTTAGTGTTTGCGGTTGCAAGGGTTTGTGCAGCACTAAACAATGTGGATGCAGAAAGGACCCGTGCGTCCCATGTACTAAAATGTGCAAATGCAAGGCCAAGTGTCTGAATGGTGCAGGAGAGGAGGGAGATAAGGACGAGTTTTTGTAATTTTGTAACATTGTTGAAGCTGGTTTAAATGTGAAGGCGCAGGAGAAATGGAAAATGTATTATTAAATATAGAAATTAACTTTGTGCGTGGTGTTAAATTTGAGGTAAAAAAAAAAAATTGTCCAAAATATTTTTTGGGTTGAGATATGCATCGGGCACCCTAAAAAACATATGTAAGCATGTAGATCATGTTCCGGCAAAAGTTCTCGATTTTTGGTCTATTTTGACAAAAAATTGGCCATAAATGGCTTCAAAATAGACCAAAATTAATTTTCAAGTGTTTCAACGTGTTCCGCACCCCCGAAAACGTGGGAGAGGACATCTCGTTCGGGAATGTAATAGAATTTAAGCAGGAAAACTGGAAATAACTCGAATTATCGGTATTTTCGGCGCCATCTTGAATATATCACTTCCGGTTCGAGTGACGAATTAGCAAACGGCATTTTCGGATTCCCCAGGGTCGAAATAGGGGGAAAACGTCGTTTACTCAATTGTTACCTAAAATGCCGCTTGCATTTGGATTTTTTGAAAACAAGACCAGACTATTATTATTGGTGCTGTTGTAACAGTTGAGCACGCATTACAAGAAACCTCCCGGTGACTCTGCACGGCCAAACATTTAGGCATCACTGTCACCGGTGGTTGATCTCTCACCTCCTCAACCTCTGCTACCACCATCTCTGAGGTTGTCTCTAGTTTTCCGAATTATTAGGTACAAAGGGCATTTCCTTACTAGTGGATGGCCCGTCCGTTTTGTCCCTCTGCTGATTTAGGAACCACTGCATTGTGGCTTTGTAGAGGTCTGGTGGCATGTTGGGCATTTGAAAGCCTCCCCTGACATTTGTCATGCCACCATTATTTGTACATTGCCTAGCATAGTTCCTTTTTTCCCGCAAGAGTGACAAACTACTTCGGCCTGCTGCTGTTTGTAATTCCAGCAGTTTGCCATCCGGTGCCCCTTTTTCCCACAGTATCTACAGATCATGTCTCGATCTCCCTGGGAAAAGCCTCCCCGAGCTCCGCCTCTGGCTCCTCTGGGCCCTCTGGACCCTCTTCCCCTTCCTCGGCCACCTCTTCCTCGTTCATCGTTCGAAGTGTTTGAGGACGTGCCAGCTTGCGATGGGAACACTATACTCACTGGTGCTTCCAATCTGTCATCATCTTCTGCCCGTGTTAGTCTAATGCGCTTGCTCGGCGGCTCTTCCACTTCTAGGCTGAGCCCCCTGTTGAGAGTTTTTTAAGGCCTCGTCCAGGGTAGGTAGCGCTGCATACGCTAGCCTAGCCGCTGCCTTTTTGTCGAGGATTCCCTTTATGAATCTCTCTACTAGGGCCTCCTGAATGTCTTCCTCTTTCATGTTTCTGATGTAAGACCTTCCTAGACACTCTACTTGCCGTGCAAATTGCCTGACCGTCTGGTCTCTCTCTTGCACCAATGCGTTGAAGTTCTTTTTCCTGCTGTCTTGCTGTACATTTTGACTAGCGCTTCGTCCAGCGTTGCGAACGTTATTTCCGTTCCTTGGTGCTGTAGGTTGGCTATCACGTCTGTGGCATTCCCTACTAATGCCTGCAGCAGAGCTGTTTTCCTGTCTTTCTCGTCCCATTCATTCGCTTCCGATAGTGTGTTAAACTGCACTTGGAAGACGGAGTAGTCAGTCTCTCCGTTATACTTGGGAACCTCATTGTATTTCTTTATTTTCTGCTGCGGTCTGTTAACAATGGTGTCCAGCAGTCTTATGAAAAATCGCGGGTCTTGGTCTTGATCCTGGCCTCCCCTAGCCTCTCCTTCTGCTAGGCGTCTCTGCCTCACCAATCCCGGCTCCTCCTCCTCCAGGTCAAAGTCCTGGACTCTTTCTCTCCGCCGTCTGTTTATGTCGGTCCGTAGGTCGGCAGCAAACTGGCCTTCCTCTACTTCCTCCTCCTCATGATCCCCCTCGTTTTCTGATGCTTGGTCCTCCTGTCTTTCTTGTAGAAAACGTCGAGGATGTCTTCTTTCCCGGGCCAGGTGCTCCCGTCCTCGTCCTGCTCCGCGTCCACGTCCGCGTCCTCGGCCGCGTCCGCGTCCACGTCCTCTGCCTCGTCCTCTACCTCTAGGTGCAGCGACGTCCACCGCCTCGATGTCCATGAACTCATTGTCGGTTCCGGACTCGGCGTCACGCTCCCCCTGCTGCTCGCGGTGCTGCCGGCGCTGCTCGTGCTGCCCCTCCTCGTGGATGGCTGCTGCTGCGCCGCCCTGCTGTAGCTGCGCCATGGTTCTTGGACAACTTGTACCCTAAAGACTGGTGTGTCCGGGACGTCGTCCATAGACTCCTTGACGAGTTCTACGGTTTTGACGGTCTCGACGGTCTCAGTGACAGTCGGCGCGCCTGAAGATCTAGACGGTCTTGACGGTCTCGAAGTTCTCTCGGATGCTCCGGCGGCCTGCTGGCCACGCCTTTGCACTGCGTCTCAGCGGCCTTCGGCCACGCCTCGACGGTAAACCTCAGCGGCCTTCGGCCACGCCTCGGTATCCGATACTCCAGCGGCCTTCGGCCACGCCTTCGTATCTGTCTTCGGTATCCTTACAAGGACGCCGACGTTCTCTTTCTCCTCCTCCGCGTTCTTTACCGCTGCCACCAATGTAGTATTAGCAAGGAACGGGGAAGTGTCAAGCTCTTAACGAAGCCAGGCCTCAGTCAGAGTGGAGAATGACAGCGAGCTCGAAGCTCGCGCCTCCTTTTATTGGGAACTTGGCATAACAATAGGAAGAACAAAGGCGATCGTAAAACAAAAATTGGTTGTGGGACTGAGTTTCTATGCGGTCTGGTAGTGATCACTCCGGGCCGTGACAATGCGTTCTGCTGTGACCAGATAGGGTTATGTTTGTTGTCATAATACTTCAATAGAATATGGGCACTGCGCATGCAGTTGAAATCTGCCTATATAAATGATCCACCTCTATTTTATTCTATGATTTGAATAAATATTACCGTAATGGTCTGAATAGAAGCTTTTCCCGCATATAAGCCACCCCCTATTTTTAGAGCTTCATTTGGAAGTAAAAGGTCCATAAACCCATACAAAAAAGGCCTCTCATATTAGACCCTGCCCTGTATTTAGGCCAAATATCCCCCCCAAAAAAAGGAGTCTTATATTCAGACCATTACGGTATATTGTTTCACTTTAACTCTAAATTTTCAGAACAATACCTGTTGTTTGTCTAGTAAAGGGCCTTTTTGACTGATTTCCACTTTCTGTTGTGAATGTTGTTTCAGGAGAAATCTTCTTCTGATAACGAACCCTCTTCCTCAAGTGCATCTAATGAAAAACCAAAAAGAAAACATCGTACAAAGGGGTTAAAGCAGCAATAGAATCTTGATATAATCTTTGTGTGATTCGTAAAAATTTTTGTAACTTTAAATTAGGTTGATGCTGATAATACATTGCCAAGGAAAAGCACCAGAAATTCAAGAGGTTCAAGGAAGAGGTGCAAAGTATGTGAAATTTTTTGTTTAGAGATATAGTGGTTCTTTTTTTTCTGACAGATTGTATTGTACTATGTAGGATTCATGGTTTACATCTTGAACAGGTTGATACATCTGCCACTGCTGCTTCTGTAGCAGAAACAGGAGCTTCTTCTGAATCTCAAGCAAATAATTGTGCAAACTCACCTGATGAAATTGTATGCTTTAATTTTTATCTGACATTGTAATTTATTTCCTGGTAATGTTTACTTAATTACTGGTTCATTATCTCTTGTTTGTTTCCTTTACAGTCTGATTCATTTTCTCGAACAGTTGGATCTACAGAAAATGCAGAACACTGTAATACTTATTCTTCAAATTCAGCAGAACATTCCGCATTATCAGAATCTACTGTACACTCACCTGATCAAAATGTACGTCATTTCATTTGTTGAATTTTTTGTTGATTGTAACCTTTTAATGAATGATCCATAATTCGTGGTTTTCCTTTTTAAAGTCTGATCCATGTTCTGGAACTGTTGGGTCAACTGAAAGAACAGGAGAATTAACAGCTTCATCCCCAAGTGCAGGACAGTCTGAGTCATTATCAAACTCTAACTCACCCGATCAAAGTGCAGGTCATCTTATTTTTTTAATTTTTCCAATAATTCATTTTTTCTATGTTGATGTTTAGGTCCTTACTTTCACACGATATACAAGTTATTAGGTTATTACTCTCAATTTTTATAGGTTTATTCATCTCCAACTCCTGAACCTGCAACAGAAACTGGGGTTTCTTCCAACTCATCACCTGATCAAAGAGTATGTAGTATTTCAAAAATTTAGAGAGGAAGTGTATGATATGGTATCTTTTTTTTATTCAGAAATAGTACACATCTCTGTAGCTGGTTGATAGCTTTAATAACTCCAATTATCTAAAAGATGAATTCCTGGTATATATTCCTTGTTCACTTCTTGTCTTATTTTTTTTTAGGCCCCCGTTAGGGGTGCCTATTGCTTTCGCCAGAAAGTTTTTTTTTATTTATTCTGGACGATGGCCCCTTATGGCCGCAGCCGATCCTGTCGAACCAATTCACACCAAATTCTAACGAAAAATACTACGAAAAATTAGAAAATTTTTGAAGTACGTCCGATGACAAACTGTCTGTCAGTTTTTGAATGAAACGAGTTTGCATCGTGCGTTTCTATGGTTATGACGAGCCGAGCTGGCAGGCCGGACCGAGTCCGAGCTGCTACCAACCTACAACAAAAAAATTCAATGAAAACTATTATTATTACAGACAGATGTGATATTAAAATTTCATAAAAACACATCTTGTTGAAAACAGAATAATTGTATGGACATGAAATTATAGTTGTGTGATATAGAATTTACAAACTAAACCTCTCAACATCACTCTATTGTTCGGTTTTGTGATACCAGCAGGTCAGACTATTGTGAAATCCTTTGGCTTTCCCCATTAACTGTCTGTGGTAATTTACATATTATATCATAATCATGCGTGTGTTAAGTGGTACATTCGACCAATCTGACTTCATTAGATTTCCAAAATACTTTGGAAGACTATGTACAGCTAATGCAGTTGCGGGAGCTTGTAAAGCAAATGTGGTAAACCCTAGCCTTTGGACATCTCAAACCATTGATAAGTGTCTAATGACTGGGAACAGATTATTTGAATTGTCCTATGAACTATTACCTAGTACTAATCACTTATATTTACGCCCTGATGAATTGTATTCAACGCTGTCATTTCCAGAAAATGAGGTAAACTTGAAATATTCTTTAGTTGACAAAACAATAGGACTACAAAATCAAATAATTTTCTTTTTATTTCTAGATTACATTCCAGGTTGAAATTAATGAAGTTTTTGATGGGACATCAATGAATAGGGTTCGAGAATTACGGGTAATTTTGGGTCAGAGTAAAAAACCCAAGTAAATTACAGTAAAAAACTGTTTTTTTGGAGTAATTTTGTAATTTTGCCGTTTTTTCTATATTTGCTGTTTACATTATTATTTAAGTATTTTTTTAGGGTCCAACAGGTCTACATATCACCTATTCGATCCATCATGAAATACATTTTTGCTGTTCCTTCCCTCTGAGATTTGGCATTCCCTCCCCCCTCTCCTACTTCAGGGACTACTCCGACCCCCCCCCCTCCCCCCTTCCCCGACCCCTCCTGGCCGCTACGGATGCGCCAGCGGTGGTTCGTAAGGCGTTGGTGAGGCGTGAGTGCAGAGCGGTTCAGATTTGCCTGATAAAGCAAGTAAAAAATAAACAAAATTTCTTAACGTTTTAGTTTAATCATCGCCGTGTCTTGTTTTTGTTCGAGAGTCGGCAATTTTGTCGTGGCAGTGCCATTAATTCCATTAAATTCTCTTGACAAATATGTGACCGAACGAATCGATTAGTTCGCCTTCACTAGTAAAAGAGAATTAATGATAAGACCATTTGCTGTTAGTAAATTTTCCAGAAAAGAGAGCGTTCATTTCAATCTTTTACGTACTTTTTTTATCATTGAGAACTATTTTTCGTTTACACTCATTAAGCTTCTGCAAATAGTTCCTTTTTGGAGTAAATTACCCATTTTTGGACTAGTAAAAAACTGTAATTTACTGGGTAATTTACTCAAAATTACAAGTAATTTACTTTGCTCTCGAACCCTATCAATGAATAGCATTGCCACGGTAAGCAATGACGGACCAACAAACTATTGTCTTCATGATGCAATTTTATGCTTCTTCCATAATTTTCACTATGGTATATTTACTTGTCAAGTAGAAAGTATAGCTGTAATGAAAATAGAAAATGAATATTATGTCTTCGACTCCCACAAAAGGTGTAAGAATGGTTTACGTGATGGTGCAAATGGTGCAGCTGTGCTAGTATGCTTTGCAAACATCAACGAGCTAATAATTCATTTAAAAGCTTTGTACAGGTGCAGTAGATGTTGCTCTGCTCCAACAGCTGTATGTAGTAATTGTCAATTTTCAATAAGCCCATTGATTATTACAAATGTTACAAATATAACTTACCATGCCCAAAGTAATGCTAATGCAAATTCAAATAGCAGTAACAAAAGAGTATCACAGCTTGAACTTGCTAGAAATACAAAAACAAAAATAAAAAAGCTAATAAACTTCTTCAAAACAACAGAAAAGTGCCTGCTAAAAAACAAATAATAGTAAAGAATGAAATTCCATCTTCTTCAACAGCAGAAATCATTAATAAAATTTATGACCTTAGAATACGCCCAACTCAGGTAAACTATGAAAGAACTCCAGAAATGAAAGCAAAAAATACTCAACAAACATGTCAATCATATAACTCTAATATCCTAGTAAAAGAAACTAAAACAAAACAAGTCAGGGAAAGGTATCAAAATGATGCATCTTTTAAACAATCACATAACAAAAAAATGCAAGAAAAAATGCAAATAAAATATAATACAGATGAGTCATTTAAAGTCAATCATAAAACAATTATGAAACAGAAGTACCAAACTGATAAATATTATCATGATAAGTTACTAAGTGATTCTCAAAACTCTTATCAAACTCTACAAGGAATTAAGAGAAAATCCAATTACCAAAATGTGTATCAAGCTTCTAAAAAAACAACAATTTCTTTACATGAAAGATTTCAGGAACAAAAAAGGGAAATGCCTACTGTAATATGTACTTCTTGAGCTCAACTCTTCTTTAAGAAATCAACAGTTCATGAACTAACTTTAAAAATTAATAAATCTTGAAGGATTTCAGATGTATGCATTTACAGAAGTCATCTTCAAGAAAATGAGAGTGGTAATGTATGTTCAACATGTGCTAACCACTTGAAAAAAGGTAAGGTACCTCACTTTGCTGTTGTAAATGGTTTACTATTTGAACCGCTGCCAGAAGAATTGACTGGTTTGACAACTTTAGAGGAGCGTTTAGTCTCTGCTAGAATTCCATTCATGCAAATTAGAGAGTTAGGCTATCAAAAGCAACTAGGTTTAAAAGGAAATTGTGTAAATGTGCCCATTGACATTAACAAAACAGTTACATGTTTGCCTAGAATGGACTCTGAAGATGACACATTATTAGTTCAGCTCATGAGGAGAATGAGTGACAAAACTCCTTATGCTTTTGAAAATGTAAGACCGGAAAAAGTCTTCAATGCAGCAAAATATTTAGTTAATACTCAACTCTACAAACAGCATAAAATTTCTCTTAATGAAAACTGGTTACAACAGTTTCATGATCAAACTAATGATGCAATTACTGATTCAGTTTCCTCTAGCAATGAAAATAACCCAATTCAACAGGCAGCTGATGAAGATGACCTGACCGATCAACAGGAAACATTATTAACCAGCGGCTTTGTGGCAGATTCTGGTATAAAAATTGCACCTGGTGAAGGTAACATGCCTTTGTCTCTGACTTTAGATGAAGACATGGGTGCTTTCCCAACAGTATACGGGGGGAAGCAAAGAATACTCAAGGTAAAGTATACTCCGGTAGAAATGGCAAAAGCAGAGGCCAGAAGTCATGACAGACGTGTTGCGACTAACATTCCTAAGGTGATGATGAACTTTTGTAAAGCTAGAATTCATAAACTTAAAAGTAGAGTGAACATTAATTTGAGAAAAAAAGTAAAAACTAATGCAGTTACTGTTTCGCAAATACTTAATGAAGATAATTTGTCTGCCATCATTCAACACAACGATGGCTATAAAATTGTAGCAACCGATCGTTCTTCTCCAGCTTTTTGGCAGGGAAAACAAAAAAAAGTAATGGCTATGCTTAGACAGTTTGGTTCGCCTTCCATTTTCATGACATTTTCTGCAGCAGAAACAAGATGGAATCCACTCTTAGTGTGTCTTTATAAGACTCTTAATAATGAAACTATAACTGAAGAACAGGCACAAAACTTACCCTCCAGAGAAAAAATGGATCTAATTCGAAAAGATCCCATTACAGTTGCTAGATACATTGTAAACAGATTTGATGCTTTCAGAAACTTATACAGGGATAAAAATGGACCTTTCTATCCTTATGAAGTGGACAATGACTTCTTCAGAATAGAATTACAATTCAGAGGTAATTTCAGCAAGCATTTTAATAAGTTTCTTAACTGCTATCAAATCTAATTTCTTTTCTTTCCTTACAGGTTCCCTTCATTTTCATTGTATTGTGTGGTTGAAAGACGCACCAGAATTTGATCCTCAAGATTCAGAATCATATCAGAACTGTGAAGACTTCATTGACAGTTTTGTCACCTGCAAAAAAGATGAAACATTAGAAGACCTCATGAACTTGCAATATCACAGGTGTACGAGAACATGCAAGAAGAATACAAGAGGAAACACGTCTTGTAGATTTAATTACCCGCTTCCTCCCATAAGGCGAACAAAAATTCTCCTTCCTTTACCAAATGAAATGAACGAACAAGACAAAGTTTCAGTTAAAAAAATTACATTCTGAAATCAAAGAGGTAACAGAAGCTATTGCTAGAACTGATGAAGAATGTACTTTTGACGAGTATCTAGCTTATCTCAATATAGATGAGCAATCATACATGATGGCCTTGAGATCTAAACTCAAGAGACCAACAGTTTTCTTGAAGCGTAACTTGAATGAAAGAAGAATAAATGCCTACAACAGAGAAATGCTTCAATTGTGGGAAGCTCACATGGACATGCAGCTAGTGGTTTCACCGTATGGATGTGTGAAATACATAGTTTCATACGTCTCAAAGCCACAAAAAGGTATGTCTAAATTATTGAAAGAAGTTGCTGACAAAGTTGCTGGAGGCGATGAACCCACCATTAAAAAATTACGGAAGATTGTGAATGCCTTCCTGAACAACTGTGAGATTTCGGCACAAGAAATTGCCCTTCATGTACTGGGCATTCCTATGTCAAAATCAAGCATTGGAACTATTTACATCAATTCCTGCCCACCACACCAACGAGTCTTTCTGAAAAAAGGAAAACAAGAGTTACAAAAGATTTGTGAAGTTGATCCTGACAGCACGGATATTCAAGAAACAGGAATGATCGAACATTACATTCAGAGACCTGATGTTTTAGAATCTACATGTTTGGCAGACTTTGCTGCTCTCTACAAATTTCATAAATCCCATCCCCACAAGAAATCTTCAGTGATTGAAGAAATTGACATTGATGTGGAGGTGAATGATGATGAAATTATTGCAGAAGAAAGTTGTAATGACAACTCAAAACACAAAACTGTGTATAAACTACACTGTTAAAAATGTTTGAAATTTCATGACATTTTGTAGATTAATTTTAATAAAAATGTTATGAAATTTCATGACACACTGAAATTCAATACAGTGTAATGAAATTTCATGATCATTTCAGTACTCTGTTCTGAAATTTCATATCATCTGTAAATTCATTACTTTTACGGAAATTTTCATGACATAACGTAGTATTGATTTCCGTCGCTAGATGGAGTTACAGAAACTGAATGGAATTTCTTGCGCGCGGCTGACCAGAAACGGCAGCAAGATGACCTCCACTGCCTCTTTCCGGTGCTTTCGACGTAGAGGACGATGCAGTCCTCTCACGCGTCCTTCATTTTTTGATCAGTGTCAGACTTTGAGGCGTTCGAGTCTCTTGATCCATACCAACCCTCTGCGGAGGACGGTGGTTCAATATGATACCCTCTTATACATGTATAAGTATATATTTCCATACTGCGCCTGACAAAAATGAAATTAGAAGAGTAGTTGTTTGGAAGAAATTTCCGTATTAATTGGATGTCTTTGATTTAATGACACGTGTCATTAATTTTCCTTACGTAAAAATAATGAAAATTTCACTACATTGTCATGAAATTGTAATGAAAATTGCTTCATTACAATGTAATGAAAATGTAATGAAATTTTTTTCACAGTGTAAAGAACAAATCAGGATTCTTGACTAGAAGATACAAACGACTAGTAATACAATTTAGAAACTATAGAGAAGGCGAGGACAAATTGAACTTCCAAAGAGAGAATTGGATGCTGTTCACTGCATGGAGAACAGAGCCTTCTCTGCTGGACCCTGCTTAACCAGTACAATTTTCACAATTGTTAGAAACTATACAACCTAACAGGAATAATTATTGTAAGTATGACAACACCTTTGATAATATAGATGCAGACTTAATGGAGGAAGATGAAGAGAATGATAAGGAAAGTACAGTAGCTCCTCAGTTTAAAATACTTGATTTAAATGAAACTCCATCAGACTTTCAGTTGGAAATGCCCCATACTGAGAAAATTGCTTCACAAACAGAGGCATCTCGTTTTCCACTGCCAAATTTATTACCTGAAAGTGAATTCCTTTCATTAATTAAGTGTTTAAATGAAAAACAAAGAAAGTATCTCTTAAATTTAACTAATACAGTTAAAACAAATCCATCAGAACCATTCTATCACTTCATATCAGGAGGTGCAGGTGTCGGTAAAAGCTTACTAACTAATAGTATCAAGCAGGTTCTTGAAAGATTTTGGATTCATCAACCAAACAATAAACCTGATGACATTCACATTTTACCAATAGCACCAACAGGTAAAGCCGCAATTGGAATTAATGGGACAACTATTGATTCAGCATTCGGCTTTGGTTTCAATATAAAAGAAAAATTACGTTTAGGGAGAATGCTTAATTCTGACACAAGAAATACCCGTATGAAAAAGATCAGTTCCAATTTAGTTCCGAAACGAGCTCCAAATGAGTCCGGAGGCCCTGGACTTGTCCGATTCGAGTCCGTTCACCGGCGGACTTGCTCCAGAGGAGTCCGGAGTCCGATGAAAGCCCGACGCGGGCATGTCCGGTTTCGGCCCGGCGGTCCCAGGACTTGTCCGATCGCCGCCCGGTGTTCCGGACATGTCCTCAATGTGCCCGACCGCGTTGCACGCAGTCGCCCGGACCTGTCCGGTCCTTGCCCGTTACAACCCGACGCGCCGGACTTGTCCTCGTGGAGCCCTAACGATTTGGAAGTTCTCGCTCGGACTTGTCCGGAAGGATTCCGTCGATTTGAACCCACTGTCCATTAAACGTTAATTAATGACCAAACAGTCATGGGTGCTATGGACGCCTCATTTGGTGTCACCAGTGGTACCCACATCACACCCGCGTTGTATGGGTTGCCTACATTTAGCTCAGCAAGGAGCTATCAGCCAATTTGGGACTTCCTCAAGTTGGACATTTTAACCGATTTTAACATCCAAAACAACATTATTGAACAATGTTGGTAGCCGTTCTAACGTCACTGAGATCTCATATGAGTCCTGAACATTGACCCGTTTGTGTCTGATGTCAAGACTATCATAGCTTTATGCAACGAGGCTCGATTTGAAAAATGTTTAATTTCAGTAATAGGGAAGACAAAAAAGAAATTTTGTACTTTGGGAGCATAAAAATTTATTTGCCTATGTACCTTAGAGAGACTTCTTCATTTTTAAGAAGCACTTATTGCTAAATTTTTTACTTATTTCACAGTTAAAGTCTAGCACAAAATACATGTTAAGATGCCAGGTGGCTGATTAACGCCGCGCACTTCTGTAATTATGCTGTACCGCATGCAGTAGTGCGGGTGGGTTTGCCTATCGCCCCTTCCCATGGCGCCTTACGGTCCGATCGAGTAGGCAACCCGCCCGCACTCCTGCGTGCGGTACAGCATAACAACAGAAGTGCGCGGCGTTAACCAGCCACCTGATATATGATATTCCAGGAAACATTTTCAACAATAATGCAGCAACTTTAGCAAATTAACAAGCTCCAGGGCAGGGCTTTTTTAACTGCTAGGGTATGTCTTACCATTTGTAGACCTAAATGTTTACTCAGTTTCAATAGAATTAAGAGGAATAGCCATATATTCTTCATTATTACCAAAAGGGATGTAAATACAAGGAGTACTGATGCAACTGACCATTACAACACGAATATTATCAGTCGGTTCTACTTTATTTAAGTATGCTAAATCCATTCCATGTTCCTGCACCTCCCAGAAAATTCTTTCATACAATTTTACAACAACAAGATAACATTTTTGGCATTCATCACATCTTGGAGGACAGTCATCATTACAGGATGACCATTTGACAAATGATTGTATCTTGCACAAATATGGAACATCTTGAATTAATATTTGAACATAACATGATAATTTTTTTTTAGAACGGCTGTAGCTTTCGGAGTTGTACACAACTCCTCTTATTTTTAGTCTAATGAAATACCTAAATTGACCACCAACGAAATCAAATGTTTCCTGAATAAAATCAGAGATACATCTGGGGACTGGATGACAGTTTTGGAACTTGCCTACTACTCCTATTTTATGGTCAATAATTTCAGTTACTTTCACTTGTTCTTGTGGAGACAAAAAATTTAAGCATAGTGTTTTTGCATCACAGTTATCCATTGAATTTATCATAACTCGAAGATTCATGAATACAAAAGAGGATGAACAGATCTGTAAAGCTGCATGTCTTGTGCCATGAACTAATCTTGATAAGTCACCGTTTAGACTTTCATAAAAGAAACACGAGTAAACCCATGCAGGCCCGAGGTTTCTTACAACATCACACAAGTGTAGCAATTGATGAAGATTCAAACCTAGATAACGTACTCCATACAATAACTGAAAATCACAAACATAAGAATGAAGGAGTTCTTCAGCTGAGTCTATTTGTTCAAGTGAAACGCTTTCCTGGCATAACAGTGAAATAGCAGACACTAACTTACAATGATGAAGCCAATACCGAGGTGGTAAGATTCCAAGCAAAACAGGCAGAGAATAATACATCATAAAATATTTCAAATCCGAAGCTTTATGCAGGGCAAGCTCTTTTTTAATACTACGAGGTAATCGCTGAAATGAAGATGGTGGTTTTATATTCTTCAGCCTCTCATCAACGATGTTCACAAATGGAGCAATATTGAAGGGCTCATTTGCATTTTCATTTTCAAAAAACAATTTGAGTAGAGTCCTCATCAAATTTAAAAAAAACTCCATGCATTATATCAATTCCTAAACATTTAATAGGATTGGGTAACAAGGAAAGCATTAGAGTTGGACCTCTAATTCCATAAACACTTGCATCTGGATCCTGCCGCCTTGCTTCAACAGCTTGTTCTGCAAAGTCAACCATTTCATCTTCTTTTCTTGGTTCCCAAATTCTTGAGTACGGAAAAACCTGAATGGTATTGTTGCCCATATCAAATCGACCACCACTGCTCATACAGTTAAAGCAGGAATACCGTCCATTATATTGAGTCATTCGCATAAATAATGCTTTAGCAGGTAAATCAGCAACAGCACCAATTATTTTTCCTCGCACTCTTATCTGACCACCTCGAGCTAAAGTCATAACTGCACCTTCTCTTTCCAGTGTCCACATCTGGTCAACAAGAGGGCTCAAAAACAAATTTGGATTTGGTTTTGACTTGCCAAACCATAGTCCTGCAAGAACAACATTCTCCTTTTTAACTCTTTCTTGAAATTTTAGCTCATTAATAGAAAGATACAATGGCCAAATTGAAAATTTTGAGCTTTTGAATAATGATACTCCATCAAAATACATAAAAAAGCTAATGTTATCTGGGTTTGCAAGGAATCCATTGTTGATTTGTTCCTGATATATCTTTCCATCATAAATGTCTTCTAAATTGTCCTCATTCTTTTTTCTTCTCAATCTTTTAAAATTGAGTGATTCCCTAAATCCCTCTCTACTATACATTACTTTCAACTGGTCCACGATTGGAAAAGAGAGAAAATATGCTACCTCATGCCTTCCTAAACAATTCTGGCACTGGGTGTTTTGATTAGGCAGGAGAATTTCACAAACAGAACAGTAATAATAACAATTGATGCTTTTCTTACCAATCATGGAGAAATAAGACTTAAATCGGTAAAGTGTCTTTAAACCTATTTCATTTGGCCCGCAGTGTAATGCTATTAAAGAGAGCAGGTCAGCAATACACACCCCACTCAATTTATGAGTAATAGAAAAAGTTAAAATGGATAACAGACTTTGTCTTAAGGTTAAGTGAGCACCAGGAAATAATGGCATGTCATCTGCTAAATTTTCTTCTCCTTCATCTTCTGATGTAGCATCTTCCTCAGAACTTATACGAGGTTCAGAATTATCTGATCCTCCACTAGCACTGCTAACACTATTGTCCAAATCGTTACCACCAACATTGTCACCATGATCACTGTTTACATGACTCTCTTCACCACTTCCATCACTGTTTACATCGCTCTCTTCACCACTTCCACCACCAACAGCAACTTCATAATTATCATTTCCATTGGGTTCTTGCTGCCCATTCAAATCCAACTGATGAACCATCTGATCTCTTCTCAAATTATCAGAATCTTGAGTTCGAACACTACCTAAAAACAAAATTATAAATTACAATGAGTTACATGTGCACAGTACTGGGCAATAAGGACTGGTTACTCCTTTAATTGATAATGTTGTAAACGCTTATGAAAGATATGTGTCTTTTGCAATAATCTAACATGAAGTTTACCTTGAGACTGTTCGGAATCAGAATTAGATTCATTCCCATGGTCATTCTCATCGTTACTCTGAATCCTTTCCGAGGAGCTTGATTCACTGGATACAAAGCGACCTCTTTTATTAGAAGCAGGTGGGCCTGAACATAACATTGAAAAGGTTAACAATAAATCTAATGCTGAAACACATTTTAAAGTGAGCCCTAACACCAAGCAATAGTTTACACTGGAAAATAAGTGTGATCTATAACAATCAGTAGGCAACAAGAGCTTATGCTTTGAACTATTTCCATAAAAATACATTGCGTGTGGAGAATGTTTACGATACGAAACGTACCCGCAGCTTGATTCTCAGGAAGTTCTACCTCAGATTCATCAGAACTCTGGACTTGTCGGTCATCAGTTTCTCTTCTTCTGCGAGTATACCACTTTCGGAAACGACTCCTTGGTTCCATTCCTGAATCGAAAATGCGATTTCTCCCTAATACGAAGACACTTATGGCTGAGATGGAAGAAAACGAATAAATTTTCGGGAGAGACCTTAGAAAACGCTAACCTCTCCAAGCATGTAAACAAAAGCGGCTTGGGTGCTTGGGTGAGGGGACAGGGAGAGGGTAAGGGGGAAAGGGTAAGGAGTGGGGGTAGGGAAAGCCAAACCTCTGGTTAGAGTACTTCAAAAATTTTATCACGAAGAATAGCAATTTTTTAGCTTACTAGAGGACCCCCTAATGACTCCGAGATCTTACTTTCCCCAAAAAAACACGTACTGTGGGAGAACGGGACTTTCTAAGGGTGGAACTCCAATGGAGCAATCTACGCTACCCATCACCCATCATCCGTCACCCATCACTTGCTATTTCGTGTATTTACGGGTGCAACTCGGGTTGTGGTTAAGACTTAGGATGTGTGTGAACAATGAATATGACTACACACCTCATGATTGTATTTTGGAATGTAAAAACACTAAATCGCATGTGATGGGTGGCGAATGATGGGTGATGGGTAGCGTAGATTGTTCCATTGGAGTTCCACCTTAAGCTGCCGACGCTATGACGTCATTCAGTGTACTACGTACGTCGACGAGCAATTCTGCTAGCAAACTTATTTTCAAAGCCAAATAAAATTCAGACATCGGCTTGAAATAAGTGAACACTAAATTTTAGACGCATTTTCAAATTTTAAGGAGACACAGTCACGAAAGCAGCAGTGGCATACAACAAACAGTGCCAGAGTTGGATCACGAAGTTGCAGCCAGATGCGGGTATTGGCGCCAGCGAAGCAGGTTGCAAGTCGAGTCAAGTGCGAGCAAATCTAGTGTTTACTAGTGTTTATTATTGTTGTACGTTTGATTTCATCATGTCTAACCAAGCATCAGCAGTAAGGGCTGTGGTGTATTGGCAGAAGGAAAATAAAGTCGGAATAGAGCCGCTGAAACACGTCGTTGAAAGTGGTCGCTTTGAGAACGCTGTTACAACAGCCAAGTTCACTGGGGATAGAAAATATTACCCAGTGAAAGTTCTAATGATTAGCGGTAAGTTTTTTCGCTTCGAGGGGTTAGTTTGTTATAATTTATGTATGTACCATGAATTTTGCTTCATCTCACCCTTGTAATCTTCAATTTTTGAACGGCCCTACAAGCTCCTGCATGGGTGGCAAATTTGCATTATATCTGCTTTGAAAACCACGATATCAGTCCGTGCTCTGTTCTGTTCATTTCAAGTAAAAGTTGAGGTAATTTAACCTCTGTAATTTCTCTCTGTCTGGTCAATCAATGATCGACCTCGTTTTGCTAGTTGTTAAACAGTTGTGCAATATTGGCTAACTCTCACTCACACCCCGTTATGTCTTGATTCTTAATTTTATTATTAAAAAATCAACACTAGTGAGGGTCAGGTTTTATTCTCTGTGTTAACATGCTTATTTGGTTGAGACCTTTGTCTTTGTATGTGCAGCTAATGATGAGGAGTTGGACGGGAAGGTGTCTGAAGTCGAAAGGCAGATTGAAGATGCTGCGAAGTCCAAGGACCTTCCCAAGAGAAGGAGAAGGGCACATGTCCGCTCTGCATCTCAGGCCTCCGACCAAGATGTTGCCCGTGCTGTGGGTGGTAAAGTGCCTGTTCCAATTCAACTGCTTTCCGAGTCTCAAGACATTCAAAAGGAAAATAAAACTGCTAAGTTGAGCAAGACATCCGGGCAAAAGCTGCTGGACAGTAATATTCTATGTCAAGTGCGCCGGTCCCTGAACCCAGCCTTCCAAAATAGCCTGTGCAAACCTCAAGGTAAGTTTCATGCTGGATTTAGTCTCGTGAAGCAAGTGAAGCTGAAGCCACGCTTTCATTTCTTTTCCATTCTGTGATTGGCTGAAACCCTTCTAAGCCGGCTTCAAGTTGGTTTTAGTTAATCACAGAATAGAAAATAAATGCAAGCGTGGCTTTAGCTTCACTGGCTTCACGAGACTAAATCCAGCATTGTGTCCACAATGTTTAGCTCAAACCACCTGTGCGTTTTAGAATAATAGTCAGCCTTTCCTTTGTCTGCGGTAGAAGTTAATTGTATGGCAGTTAATTGTGATTTTTGTTGCATGTAGCTGGAATTTTTTCAACATTTGAAGTGTGGTTTTGTCTGTTTCATTCAGTTTTGTTTTGAAGATTTTGAAATTTGAGCCACCGGCATAACCTGCTTATTAATTTTGTAATAACAAGAAATTTTGGGCCCAATGTATTGTTTCATTTTGTTGGACCTGATATTTAATTCTTGCTATTACATTCTAATGAGCAGGCTGACACAGGTGGGCCATATCTCAAACTCAGCAAAACAATATTGAATTTTATAAATGGAACGAGACTTCAAATGATTGCAAAAGTTGCATCTATGAACAGCAAATATCATGATTAACTGTCATACACTTTGGTTCTTCCACGATCAAAGGAGAACAGGTTGGTTACTACATTCTAAAAGGGTTTGCGGTTGAATGGTAGTTCGCAACTTGGTGCAAATACTTTTTACTATAATTTGCCATGAATTTTAGTCAGAATTCAGATTCAAGTCAATCATGTATTAAATATTTTTAAAATGTTCATGGACTCAAATTAAGAAAAGTGAACAAATTCCAATGTTTTAAATAAAATATATTGTTAGTATCACACTCTGGAGATTTGTTTCCAGTAGAGTTATCATTATATCGTGCAAATTTCCAGCATCTCAATGTGTATTTGGATGCTAGCAGGCTTTGAGAGAAAGCTGATTGATATGTTTCAGCTCTATTACTGACAAATTGTTAAGCGGACTAAAAATTAATCAATTTTTCTTGTATTGTTTTGTTGTTTCACTTTACTCTCATTCCTCTCTTATTTATTCCAGGTGGTGAAGTGTCAGGGGGAAACTGTGATGTAGCTGTTGTTCAGACGGAGGAGAAGCGGCAGTCTTTGTGTGATGATGAAAGTAGTGTTGATGAGCACTCTGATGACGATGAAGATTTGCAAGTGAGAAGTGCCGGACCAAGCACTAGCAACTCAAATACAGATTTAAGTGGTTTCTTGTCAAAATATAGTAAGCCTTTTAATTTTCTAAAAAAACAATTTTGCCCAGGCTTTATAATTGAGAAAAATACAATAATATTTTGTGTTACAGGTAATTCAATGTTTACTGAATGTTTGAGGGATCTTCTAGCTCTAATGGAGGCAAAGTCAGAAGAAGAAATTAAATTGCTAACATTATTGCCTATAAAACCTGAAGCCAAACCGGTAAGAGTTTATCAGTTGTTAGGAGTCTAGTGCTCAAACTTTTAATCTTCAACAATTGTTTAACCATTTGTGTATCAGGTTGCGTTGACATCTTCATATGATGTGAAGATACCCATGGCTGTGAAGGACCAGCTCAAGGTGGACTTCTACAACAAGCCCAATGCGCTGGCAAGAGAGACCCTCTTTGCTTTGTACGGGAAGGAGGCATTTAGAACTTTGCGTGTAAATGGGAGAGGCACGAAGAAGGGCACATATGGGGTACATGATGATGTGCTAAAAGCTATTTGTTGTGAGTAAAATATTTTGTTACTATCATGATAACATCAGAGTAGAAACCTGATGTGTGCATTGGAACATTCCTTTAGTCACATCTTTCCTTCAATTATACTCTCAAATGAATAATAAAGGATAAAGAATTTATTTTCTATCTTCAAGGAGCTTAATTGAAATACTTAGCTTCTATTTTAATCAATGAATATGAATATGGTGCTCTGCTATTTACTTTTAATCTGAAGTTGAGTGATTGTCATTTTTTTCTTTGCAGGTTTTGTGAATAGGCACATCAACAAGGCTGAGACAGACGAATACAAGGTGACCCAGTTAGTGAAAATGATTAATAAGAGAAGCTCTGATTGGCAGAAGGGAACACCTGCTTCTGTCAAGAAATCTGGAGCAAAGAAATTGAAGGTATGTACACATAAGAGAAATTTACCAACCCACGTCAAGCCCTTCCAGCTGATAGTTATCATTTGTTGCTCAGTTTTTATATCAAACCATACCCAACATATTAATTAAGGGTTTTGCAAAACTTCCTAGTGTGTTTGAATTACATAATAAGTTTTGGAACTGGCTGCGAGAAGTTCAAATCTTGATGGGAGGGATTTTACATCAAGACAATCATGTGAAGAATTATTAGAAATTTTGAGATGGGCTGACTTTGATAAACAGCCGTTGTTTCTTACACAAATATATTCAAATGGCATACCTTCTTTTAGCAGCCCGTGTCTCAGATTTTAAAGTTTATCTTTTGCCTTTAAAATTATGCTTCTGGTGTGTATTAAAACTTATCCTAAATGTTGCATATAGAATTGATAGAAATGAGGGAGATGCCCAAGAAAGTGCAAAGTTATTTAGAAATTGTTGAGGGCTCATCGGGGCAAATAAGAATGGCAATTGTTACTTCGTGCTTTGTTATTGAAATCAAATTGTGCACAACGTAATTGTTTAAGAAAAGGAACTTTTGGTTATTAAATCAAATCAATAAAGGTACAAAAATTGTGCAGTCTGGAGTATCTAGTTGTAATAGTATTTTCAGTATGCTTTTCGTTTCATACATACACTCTTTCAGCTCAATTCTATTCGCAAAAGATTAACTTTGAAATCAGTGACTAGGGCTTAAAAGAAAGGCACTTCTATTCATTTTGTCTCTACATTACACTGCTCATCTAAATCAGCCCATCTCAGATTCTTTATGCATTATAAATTCTTCACATAATTGTCCTGATTTTAATTTAAAAGGTATAATCTTTATAAAAAAAAAAAAATAATAATAATTAAAAAAAAATTTTTTTACAAACAGCTTAAACCTTGAATGTATTTCTGAACCTCTCGGTCTTTAAGTGTTGGATATGTCGTCTATTACTGACTGTCAAATGCATAGGCAAATTATTGCAATTACTGTACTCATAGATCTATTTAAAAAAAAAGAAATGTTGATTTGATTAGGATAATGATTTAGTTGATTCTCAATAAGTTTATAAGTGTATAAATCGTACATTTACAGCTATTTTGTTTCTTTTCAGACCTCAGCTGCTGATGGACCTGACTTTACACTTCCCCCCTCTGAATCAGATGCTACAGCCAAAGAGTTATGTTCACCACCTGTTCAACCATCATCACCATCTGTTCAACCATCATCACCACCTGTTCAACCATCTCGTACTCCACTTTCCTCTCTTGCTTTCAACGGATCTTCACCATCACCTGGACCATCCTCTCATATTTTTCATCCAACTGCAGCATTTTCTCAGCCGCCAAATCCTGGGCCGTCTAATGTTGGCCCCTCACCAGGAGGACATGTTTTCTCAAGTTTTCCGAATAATCACCACATGTATTGGAACTATAACCATAGCAGAGAAAATAGTTCAAACCAACTAGCCGGCTATCAAAACAATTATCAGCATTATCAGCACTATGGAAATCAGGGGTATTAGTAGTGGCTGTGTTTTTCATGTTTTTATTTATTTGTTTTATTTATTTTATTTAATTAACAAGCCCAAAGAGCATAGCATTAGTATTAGTATTTATTTTACGTTTTCTGAGATGTGGTACATATGATACATATAGCACACAAAGAAAATACAGTCAAAGAGGATAACACAAAAAGTAAAGAAAACAAAAGTAAACTAAGATTCATACTTCCAGCTTAGAAACTCTTCCATGGAGTAGAAAACTTTTTCAATCAGAAATGCTTTTAATCTTTTTTTAAAGAGTGATAGAGTATTTGATTCTAGTATTGACATAGGAAGTTTGTTGTAAATGGTAATCAGTCTAAATTTTGTACTACTGTTAAGATGAATATCTCTGAACACCATATTTTTTGATCTTGTATTATAATTATGATTACAAATTTCTGAGAGTAGTTTTTCCCTTATGGTGGGCAGATACAATAGTTATTTTAATGGTGATCATGGCATATTACTTTTAATAATATGCCATTTTTTAGTTTTTTTTTATAAGTTTTAGTTTTTTCTTTCCTGATTTCTTCTGGCAGACAATTGAATAATATGCCATGATCACCATTAAAATAACTACAACTTGCTAATTGTTTTTTGACAGCTTGTAGACCATAATGTGTGGAATTGGAGATAGTTGATCGGAGTTTGCTAGTGTTTCTAGTGTTGTGGCCATGGAAATCATGATTATAGTAAAATTTTATTAAATAAAATGTAAGTTTCCCTTATGTATCATGTATTTTTTTTGTTTTTGTTTTAACTGTACCTTTGTAGTCAATCGTGCTTTCACTCCCGGTGAAGGGTGAAAGGGGAGGGGAAGGGGACCTGTATGTTCGGGCTTAAATCGGACGAGCCCGGCGTCTTGTAGGACTGTAACCGGACGAGTCCGGTCACCATCGGGCCTCAATCGGACAGGCCCGACTTGGTACGGGACTCGAACCGGACTAGTCCGGTCCCCATCGGACCTAAACCGGACAGGCCCGACTTGGTACGGGACTCGAATCGGACTAGTACGGGACTCGAATCGGACTAGTCCGGGCCCCATCGGGCCTCAATCCGAGAAGCCCGGCGAAATAGTCGGACCTGAACCGGACAGGTCCGACTTGGTACGGGGTTCGAACCGGACTAGTCCTGACCGGACTTGCTCCGTTTGTGTGCCGGATTTCAAACGTTTCGGTACTTGGATCGGACTGCCCGAAACTCACTTTGTGGAGTTGGAATCGGACTTGCCCGGCTCGGAACTCAATTGGAACTGATCTTTTTCATACGGGTACGTTGGCTTGTACTCTACATAAACTCAGATTAATTATCCTGGATGAAATAAGCATGTGCAGCTTTTACAAATTCCAGGCAATGAATAGTGTACTGCAAGAAGTATTCGAAAACAACAAACCATTTGGTGGTGTATCTGTCATAGCTGTGGGAGATTTCAATCAGCTCCCCCCTCCAATTGGATCGTATGTATTCCAAACTCCTTCTGACGATTTCAGCAGGTTGCTGGGTGCTCATTTGAGGAGCCTATTTCAGTTGTTTGAACTCACTGAAATAATGAGACAAAGAAATGACGTCAATTTTGCAAATGCTTTAAATAATTTGGCTTTAGGAATGACTACTGAGGAAGAGGATGAAATGTTTACTAACCGTCAACTTGACAGGTTGGAGATTGATATCACATCTATCATTCACAAGGTGATAACATTATACTATCGCAATGATGATGTTGATGCATTCAATAATCTTTTCTTGGCAACTTCCCTCCATGAAAAAGTTGTATCCCGTGCTTTAGATTCTTGTTCAGGCACCAAATCTAAAGCGACCATAGCATACATGCTCACTCAGGCACAAAATTTACAGCATAAAAAAAACACAAAATATGCAATACCTTATGAAATTATGTACAGAAACAAAATATATTGTCTCTCATAATATAGCTGTTCCAGATGGAATTTCTAATGGTTCCCCCTGCATACTGAAGAAAGTAATTTATGGGCAACTCTGTGAAAAAGGGAACAGAGAACAAATACCAATCAGAGCTTATGTCGAATTTGAAAAAGAAACAACAGGTGAGAAAACTAGGCAGAAACTGAAAAATATAATTCAAGCGGATGGAATAGCAGACAAAACTTGGACTCCGATGCAAAGGATATGCAGGAGTTTCTCCCTGAACGAAAATACTCACATTCAGGTAACAAGGAATCAGCTTCCATTACTTCCCAGTAACGCTCAAACTATTCACTGCTCACAAAGTTGCACTTATAAAAACATACTAGTTTTTATCACCAAGAATTTAAGCCGCAAATCATTGTATACAGTAGAGTAGAATCACTGCAAGGCTTGCACATATCTGGAATTTATAAAAAGCCAATTAGAGCAACTATTGAAAATGATACTTCACTAAGAGAAATGATTAGAATGAGAAGTGACGCTCAATTACAGTTTTCACTCACCTTTCCAAGAAGTGAAAAATGACAGGAATATCATAGCTTTATTCCATAATGTTCGCTCTCTTAATCTACATTTCCCAAATGTTTGTAGTGATCGTACATTGCTGGCTTGCGACATAATCATGTTGGCAGAAACTTGGTCTCATCCTGCAGACAAATATGAAACAGAAAAATTTACTATTGTGTACAGAACAGACTGCACATCAACCAAGAGAAAAGCTTTTGGAACTTTAATTTATGTCAGGAGTGCGCTCTTACCTCACAACAATATTCTGTTTCAGAATGAGTCAATTTCAGGTACCAATCACTCCACTGTGGTTACTTTAACAGTTTACAGCAAAACTGTCATCATGGTGTACAAATCTCCAAAATGTCAATGGCTGATACTGCAACAACAACTGCAACAGGCAATAAATACTTCATTACAAAATAATTTCCATGAAATAGCTATCATGGGAGACTTCAACATCAAATATCAGGTATCAGACCCAAACTTTAAAAATTTAAATGAATTCATGATACAGAACAACTGCTTGATGATACTTAATCCAACAAAAGTATCAACTGATCACAACTCTCTGATAGATTTGTGTTTTAGCACAAACCCACAAACAAATTCTTTCATATTTGAAAGTGTCACAAGTGACCACAAACCAATATGGATTGAACTCATCAATCCTTGAAATCTGACCCCATCATGTAAACAGAAAGAGGGTAGTGTGTTCTAAACACACATTTCATTGTAAATGCCAACTCATGTAACAAAAAGAGGCAACTCAAGGTCACACAATTGTAAATGCCAATTAATGTAACCAAAAGAGGCATACAAAAAGCTGACAGCACTTCACTGTGATCATAATTCTTAAAATAATACATTTTTTCCCAACAGCAGTATACCACCGTTGAAAACTACAAGCAGCTGGATTTCTACGCCAACTTTATTTGTTTCAAACTAATGAAGACTTAAAATTGTATGTATCACTGGTCATGTGTTTTCTCCCATAAAACAGCCAGGGTTTCCCATGGCCACTTTCCAAATGGGGGGATACAATAAATTTTAAAGAAGCAAATTACTGTTACTGTCTTTTTATATCACATAATCTTTGCCCAATTCATACAATTTTACTTCAAATAAATACAATTTTTGAGCCTACTAAACTTTTACTGAAACTACTGCAGTTACAAACATTTTTCATTCTAATATTTAAAGAACAAAAAGTTCTTATACTTAAATAAAATACACTTTTAAAAAATTGCCAGAGCAACAGTCAGCAAACAAAGTCAGGAAGAATAGAAGCTCTTATTTGAAACTGCAGATTTTATTAAAAACTGACAGTAAAAATGCCAAAAATCATAATGTTTGAGGGCACTATGGATGAGTGTATTAATTACACAAGATTTGTGAGTCGCCCGTACCGCCAAAGAGATGACAATAGACCTTACCGTCGAAGAAATCCTGAGAATCTCAAAGTAAGTTTCATCTGCATAGATAACAAAAACAAAAACTAATCACAAGACTTGTACAGATAATTTTTAAGTCTAAACTTTAAAATGACTTTCAGAACTTAAACCAATTAAACAAATGGGAAAAACCGCAGAAAAATGGAGAATCCGCAACTGCAACAGACCATGAGTCAAACAGTTCCAATGATGACATGTCTATAGATGAGGTACTACACTAAACATTTCAAAAATAACAGATAAATATAAAAATGAAAACTACTTTAATAATTTCTTACAGACTATAAATTCAGAGACTACAAGAACTCAACTGAAAAAACAACCAATGTCAAAAAAGGTACAACAACTTAACCTTCTTCCCTAAAACAGTTTCACATTACAACATTAAATTAAATTTTATCGTCAACAGACCAATAGACAACCAAATGTTGATGGCCCTACTGAAGAAGAACTCAAGAAGGACTCTCAGGCTCAACTAGTAAGGAAGATTCAAACGAATGAGCAGCAGAAGGCAAAGACTTTTAAACAATAATTTTCCATAAAATTCTAAAAATGGTTTAAATGTTAATTATTCATGCTTTTCCCAGTTGATTTCAAAAAAATTACTTTTTATTCATTCAAATTACAAATTAGGTTATGTTCTTCCAATAACAAACTGTTATCAAGAATACATTATAATAGGGTATTTCGCTGAAACCCTGGGCCGGAAGGAAGAAGTAAACTGGAAGCACAAAAACGGAACCAGCAGTTGAATGCGGTCGTCCGCGATATGAGAAATATACATGACGCTCACAGATGCTTTGTTTTGAATGGCGCCCGTCGTCGGTTGAGTGCATGTTAGTATCTGACCGGAGAAAATAGACTTTGGAGTGTTTAAATGTTTGTGAAGCGCTAAGCGAGAATCGAAAGTATTTTTGATGTGACTTCGCGTGATTTTGTAGTGCCGGACATTTGTGGTACTCGAATGGGAGCGAGGATATGGCAATCGGACAGCAACATAACCCCGCGAAGTGCTAACTATTTTCTTATATTGTGTCGGATTACAGAACAGTCATGCATCAGATATTAAATACCGACCATGTATATCGTCCTAGCATGTTGGCACGCGCAAAGAAAAAAAATCTTTTCTATGTTTTTACACTGGTCGTGGGTGATTGAAACCGTGAGATAACTGTTGACATACCAAACTTTCAATTTGTCTCAATGCCATATCTTTCAATGACATGACTCGAATCATGCACGGAGTGTAAGTCCCATCTTGCTTTATATCATGTATCCACATTTTAATTTTCCAGCTGTTTTGGATTTGGGTACTAGGTAGCCCACAATGCAGGACCCTTGGGCGAATGATAGACCGCCATGCCCACAAGTAATATTGTATGACAGAGAAGTCGCATTAACTGGCCAACCGAAGGCTGGTCTTGTAAATGCCGGTAACTCATGTTATCTTAATGCTTCAGTTCAGGTATGTGTTATCTTTCATATTTTAGTGTTCTTTCATGTTCATTGAGTTGTGTTATTATTATTATTATTATTATTATTATTATTATTATTATTATTATTATTATTATTATTATTATTATCAACCTATTTACTTATTGTACAGGCTTTGATGCACCTTCCACCATTCATAGATTTTTTGAGCAATGATACAAAGCACAGATCCAAGTGTTTTTCACTGCTTAACTGCGTTACATGTGCTCTGAATAGAACATATTTAAATATGGTTGTCCACTCAACATTTAAGCCAACTGGCCTAGTCAATTTGGTACCAAGTAAGTAATCAAAGAAAGCTAAATGCTTCTGTTCCAACCTCTTTGACATGCATTTACAAATCATTTATTTCTGCTTTGAATCACAGAACTCAGTGATAATTTCAAGCCAAATCAACAGGAAGATGCCCATGAGTTTTTAGTTAAGTTGTTTGATTTTATAGAGGAAGAACTGTTGTTGAGACATAATTCAAAGTGAGCATTATTCTAATTTATTAAGTGCACTACACAACTATATTAATTAGGTTTCTTACAGTTTTACCTTTTATCTCATTTAGACTTGATTACTGCTCAAAGCAGACAACGGCAGTTGGACAAATTTTTGGTTGGTGGGTGACAACTAAATGTGAGCTTTCTATTTTCTCTTCTTGATGTTCCTCTGCTGTTGACTTAAGCATTCTGAAGAGTATGCCTTTTATTCACTTCTATTCCAGATGCATGTGTTGACTGCAATAACATTTCCCAAACATTTTTGCCTATGACCTTCCTTTCTCTACCAGTGATGGAGAGTGTGCAAGATACAGTTGCATCTTATTTCACTGAAGAATATGAAGTCTATAAGTGCACTCCTGAATGCACTAAACAGTGTGCTAAAAGGTCACTTGAAATGTACACATATCCTAATGTGCTCAGGATATCTTTAAATAGGTGATGCAGTCCTAAAACTTACAGACATACATATTTGTCAGTCACTTTTTCTTTTAACTTTAATTAATCCAATCTATTACTGTTGCAGATTTGACAATTTTGGTGTCAAGATTAGTAAGCCAATTGAAGTTGAGCGATCCATCATCATTGGCAATGCTACTTACATTCTATCCAGTTGTGTTCTCCATCAAGGAAACACTGCAACATGTGGCCACTACACGTGCTTTGCTGTTCGCCCTAATGGGGACCTAATCCATTATGATGATTCAATCGTAAGTTATACCAAGAGAAATGTAATGTTAAACTGATACTAAATGTATGTTTGTTTTTTTGTGATAGGTGTCTAATGCCAATGGGAAGCTGCATTTGTCCAAAACAAAATGTGAAGTATACATATTGTTTTATACTCTCCATCATATAAAGGTTTGTTTATAGCACCTTGTCATATCAAGCTACTGAGGTTTTAAAAAATTCCTGTAATTATATGATTTTAATCGTTTCTGTCTCATCTGGAGTAGATTCCTCCAAAGAAAAGAAGGCACCCCACTCCTGTTAACAGTCCGTTACACAAGAAACTGCTGACTTCTTCCATGAAAAGTCTTGAAAAGAAAACTACAGGTAAAGCCAAGACTTTTTCAAAAGAAAATTGGCAACTTACTGCACACTGTAATTCCATCTGATTCAAAAGTGATTGTGACACAGGTAAAGTAAATATTTTGTTTTAAACTATTTTGCGCTTAACTGTAACGCTGTTTCACTTTCAATTTCAAATAATCAGCCACTGCCAAATGAAACGACGCCCAGTTCTTCATTAGCAAAATGTACGACAAATCTTTTCACTGTATTAAATGATGATCACAACTACAGTTTCAGTGAAGAAAAGAAATCTAGGAAGAAGACATCTGAAAAATTTGTAAGCTACTGTAAATTGATGCTAAATTATAAAACACCATCCATCTCTTGTGTCAGTCAGTACTAAGTAAATCTGTATACCGTTTTACAGATGTCAAGTTCTCCATCTCTTTCTCCTAGTAATTCAAAGCATGTGTGTAACCTTTGAAACTTCAAAATTTTCAAATCATTGTCAGTTAGTTCTATTATTATGCAGCTGTTTTACATCATTTATTTTCTCAATTTTCTAGGTTGTGGCTTCTTCAGTTACTCACCAGGTTGTGGAACCTATAAAAATAGGTTGGTTGGAAAGGAAGGGACCCAAAGAGACCACTTCTCAATCTGACAATGAGTACTTCTTAGCCAATAATAAGCCACCTTACATTCTAGATATCTTGAGAGATTCTGAACATGTAATCTACTTTTAATTCTAAATAATTCTTTACTGTTTTCTGTTATTTCCTATTCTATTGCAGCTTATTTGCATAACCTAACCTATAAAAACCGCGCCTGAGATGTTTCGGTGTCAGGCACCGTCGCCAGAGAGCGTGCCGGCGCGCCGCGCCGTGCCGTGACCGTACCGTACCGGCAGCGGCAGGCGGCAGCGACTCAGCTCGAGCTCGACATCGCTGTGATGCTACGCTAGGCTACGGCTACGAGTGCAAAGTGAAATTGTTCCTTTATTATTTGGTGTTATCGAATCGAATCGATTGGATGACATAAAGTGGCTCTGAAACCCTAGCATGGTGGAAAGTGCATGAGGGAACCTTCCCGATACTCAGCAAGTTAGCGCGGAAGTACCTAGCCGTACCCGCCACTTCCACGGAATCTGAGCGCCTCCTTAGTCAAGCAGGCCTGGTCATAAGCTACTTAAGAACTTGCCTTACCGGCGAACACGCCGAACAACTAATATTTCTCTCCATGGACAAGGATTTTGTTCCTAAACCAATCTAGATCTCCATTTTTATTGTTATTTGCAATAAATAACATTTACTCTGATCTTAGCATTTTATTTCATTCATAACGACTCATTTTGCATTATCGGTTATTTTTAAGCCGGTTAAACCGCAGAAACCGGTTATTTGCAAATAACCTGTTATTTTAAAATAACCAGTTATTTTCAAATAACCGGAAACCGGAAATTCAATCGGTTATTGAAATCCCTTATAGAAAAGTAGTGCATGGAATCACATGGCTTGATGTACTTGTATGCACTTGCATGTACTGAAGTACATCGGACATGTACTTGAGTTCGTGTGAGATGTACTTGTGCTTGGTGACATGTACTTGAGTACATGCCTCATGTACTTTAGCACATAGGCAAGTACAAGGAATATTGGCTGAGTCGCTTATCACTCAAAAAAATTCTAAGTTTTGACCAAAAAAATTATCTTTACACACATACATATTTAGATGTTTTGAGGCATGGGGAGTAACATATCAAAATATGGCGTGAACATTTCACAACTTTCCCTCAAGATGGTTTTTGCACTTAGAAAATTTTCTGAGTGTTACCAAGAAAATTTTCTGAGTGTTACCTTGATAAAGTGATGTAAGTAATAATGGCTCATGTATAGATAAAAAAGACACAGAATTTTCCATTTAAAACACTGTATTCAAGAAAATAATACAAAATTTTCTACTTTAATTTTTTAAAGTTTCCGTTTTACTAAAGTAATGCATTTGAAGGTTTCAATCTCGTTCTAGTACATTAACCAGAGGGTAACAAAGAAACCTCCGTGGACTTGTTGGACTAAATGTCAGGATACATTTTTTCCTGATGGATTCTGGATGATAAGCAGCACATATATCAGAGTCTCCCACAACAGATACATAAGATTCTGATGAAATTTGTAAAGTACGATTAATATACAATGGCTTTCCTGTACCAATTAATTTATTTCCCAAAATTACGTAGTGAGGTCTTGCGTCAACCATTCTAGGTAAAACTTTCAGCATATGTGTAATTGATAGGAAAGACAAGGCATTAAGTTGAGCAACACAATTTAAACGTACATCTAAACTTTGGTTGTCTCTTACATGGTACAAGGAATTTTTGTATATGAATATCTTGTAAGACATCACATTATTGCCATCATTTTCAATAAGAGCATGCAAGAGAGTTCCAACAACATTTTGAAAAACGACATTAAGTAGGATGGGCTGGGCTGCTCCCATCAACACAAGGTCACCATCCCTCACAGCAAGATGGGAAGTCTTACCACAGGACAGGGATGTCAAAAGTTCTCCTACACAAGGTGAAATGTTGTTCTGTTGTACTAATTTTAAAAGCTTTCCCTGTAAACCAATGAAACGGATGTAGTTTTTGCAAATTTGGAGCGGGACAGCTTGAGAGGATCGAAACATTTTAGCAAGCATGCCATTATAGTGCTCATATGAAAATGTTGAAGACGCCCATAATGCTCCAAAATTTTTCACACTTTGAGGTACATGCGTTAACAGGTGTGTATTAAATTTCAGAAGGACATAAGTACTATACACATCATCAATGGTAAGGATGTATTCCCTCAGTGCTCTGGTTCCTTTCTCAAATTTTTCATCTGAAATGTGTTAACTAAGAAAACAAGACATGGCATATACAAGAAGGAACCAGTGGTTAAGATACTTCGCTGGAAAATTAACTGCTTTGAGGCAAGGAATAGAATAATACAGTAAAAAAAATTTGAATTCATGTCCCCTCCAATACTTCCACTTATGCAATGTTCGTGGAGTCCTTGTAATTTCTTTGGGAGGTTTTATTCTCAACAAATGACTATCTATTTCATTTATCTTCCCGTCATTACCTATATAGAAAGGTTGATCTTTGTTCTTCCCATCAGTCCAGTGCCTTATCATTGTTTTAGTGCAACCAAGTGACACACAGTGCAAATAATCTGGGACAAATGACTGGCTTATATCAAACAGGGCCAAATTCAACAAGTTTGCCATGCCTTTCACTCCCTTGACGGCTTCTAATCGTGGCTGAGCAATAATTTTTTGAGTGTCTCGGATATGCTGTGCTTGGGTCCGTAGAGGGTACAATGTGTCATTTTGGTACAATCTTGTTGAACCCCTCCCTACAGCAGCCTCTATACCTGGATTCAAACAGAAAGAACAACCCGATACCTCCTAACTAGATGTGCTTATCTGCTCGGAACCCTGGACAACACCGCTTATCTGCTCGGAACTCTGGACAACACCGCTCATCTGCAGTTGGGTCTGCACAACACCGCTCATCTGCAGCCCGCTCTGCACAACACCGCTCAACTGCGAGATGCCTTACACAACCCCGCTCAAGTGCAATTTCGGGCAAAATCACTTTTTTGTCGAATCGGTCGAAACATTTTCCCTTCTTTACCGTCGTGAAATCCATTTTTCTTTTACTCCTAAGATATGTCCATAATTTGTGTATGAAATATGGACTAACCTCAAACCTGGTCAACCTCCTCCGAGTCACAACCGCTCAGCTGCGATTTTCCAGCGCGAGCCATAGCCGCTAGCCATAGCCGATGTTTGGGAGATGTGGAGAAATTGGAGAAAGGAGAAAGAATTTAAGTGAACGATGAGCGGGAGGAGTGGCCGTCTAATCGACATGGCGTTGAAGGGGAACGCCAAAAAGTGTATGTATAGTTTCAGTTAATTATTGTCGCACTTTCACACAAGAGTTGGTTTTCTAGAATCATGATAGTTAAAAGCTGACTCCTAACCTCTTGTACTATACACCATTCAATGTTCAGGCCACAGACTACTATGAAAGCATTGTGTAGGAGTTCCAACCTGTTAACGTAACAATATATTTCACGAAGAATATTGACTGTAAAAATATTTCTAGCCGTACCTTGCAAATCTGGGGCATCGCTTGAGATGTGAAGTTTGTGAGTAGCAGCAAACAATACAAGACACTTTCTGAGGTCAATCCATTTTAAAATAAACATATAAATATAAACATTCAAACACCAAGAAAAAGTGGTGAAAGCTAATGTTTTTAGCCCTTCTAAAACTTTTACGCTAACACTCGCAAATAGGGCCGCATCGGTCCTCAGTCTCTGCCCATCAATATGCCAACTACTCATATTTAGGGATAATGTATGACCAGTATTGACAAACTTGCATAATTAGAAAGATTAAATATCAAAGAACTCAAAATGACTCATAACTGATGTGAGAAAACAGTTCGCGAATTGTTCCAAGCCTCTAAACTTCCAGTAGGTCTCCTGAAAACTAAGTGGTTTGCACTTAAGCGGGTTTGTGCCAGGCATCTCGCAGATGAGCGGTGTTGTGCAGCGCGGGCTGCAGATGAGCGGTGTTGACCAGAGTTCCGAGCAGATGAGCGGTGTTGTGTAGCGTGGGCTGCAGATGAGCGGTGTTGTCCAGGGTTCCAACCAGATAAGCGCATCTAGTTAGGAGGTATCGAACCATGTTCACCTCTGAAAGTTTTTATATTTTGAAGTGGGGCTCTTGCTACTGAATCTACTGTGCACAAAAGTGTGTGCACTTTGGTAATATACTGATCATGTTCATTTAGTCTGAACCCAGTATTGTGCAAACTATTCAATTCCTCTATGAAAGGTGTGAGAAATGTGTTCAAATTTGGCTTGCGATCACCATACCAGAGGCCACACAAGATTATATTTTCTGTCCTAGCTTTGAAAGGTAGTTCATTGACACACACCTGAATAGGCCACAACTGGATTGTTGAAGACTTAAATAATTGGACACCATCAGTATTAAACTGTAGTGTTAAGTCTCTATTTTTACAAATGATTCCTTGCTGTATGCATTTCTTGTAAACAATTCCAGCAACTACATCACTCTCATTTTCATCCTCCCAGTGAAGTTGCGCGCGCAACCCCTCATTTTTAAACATAGCAATTAACTGGGGTTTGACAGGTATGTACTGATAATAACTACCAGATCTCCGCAGCTGTGCTTGGTCACATACTTCACCACACTCACAATGCGTCACAAGGGCACCATCACCAAAACTAATAGGTCGCTTACAATTGTAACGGGAGCAGTAGAATTTTGTCTGCACAAGGGGTGGAGAGGGAATATGCTTCTTAAAGTGGTGCCACGGACCATGCCCCCTATGTAGTGGAAGGTGGCAATAAACTAACTTGCACAGATGCTGTATGGCAATATCACTTAATCCAAAGCGCAGTGCAAAACCCATAATGAGCAGCCTACTCTCCTCAAGTGTCACTTGACAGCCATGGTAAATTGGGTCCCTCCCAGCTTCTTCATCGTCATTCTCCTCATAAGCATTAGCATGTTCTTGAATTCCATCATCACTGTCACTGTTACTGCCACTGCCTTCATCTGAACTGCTTTGATGCCGATGAGCGTCCTCTCCGCTCTCCTCTGCCTCCGACTCACTTCCATTCAAATCCTCTTCTTCGTCTTGGTTATGATGCGTTTCCCCTTCATTATTAAGGTCATAATCACTTCCTTCACACGGTAAAAATAGTTTCTTGTATTTCAAGATCTGTCTTGGATTTCCATTAAAATTCTCCCTAAGATCCAAGAAAGATCTTGAAATACAAGAAACTATTTTTACCGTGCAGAATCAGGCTGGCTTTGTCTTTCATTGCCATCCAAAGATTGACTATCACTGCTAAGTACTTCATCTTCACCGCCATCTGGGCTTGAGGCTCTTGATCCACTTGCACCACTTAGTGAAGCAGCATCTTCCTGAAATGAAAACAGTAATACTAAGTCATGAAATGCTTCAATTGAAAGTAATCTGAATTCAGTAACAAAAGTCATAGAGATCCTAACCTGCTCCTCGTTGTTATTGTCACCCTCGCCTGCAGTATTTTCGAGAGCACGAGCTGCCCGAGCCTCCCTGCCACGTAAAGTTGAAGGTGGAATAGGCAAACTTGGATCTTTTAGGTATCTGAAGTACGGCCCTCTTTTCATTTCTGAAAATATTCGTGAACGTTTTAAACCCCGTGTTTACAATCAAGGTAACGCATTACGGCAATGGCGGCATGTAAATATGGCCACTCACACGGCAAGAAACCAGGGTGTCCAGTTTTGTCACATTTCTCTCGCTGAGCTTGTCCATGTTCATTAGATTATCAACATAAATGTTCATAATTGATTTATCAAGATAGGGTAAAGCTAGTATCATTCGTAATTACACGTACAGTTTTTAAAAGGAAACTCGGGACTTAAACCTTGCGTTGGTACGGCATGTTGCCAACTACCACCAGAAAAATATGGTACAAAATTATAATTTTTGCTCCCCTGTACAATAAGTCTGGACTGCATTACTTCAAAATGCCACAAATTTTACTTATAGTATTAATCTTTAACATTCAAGACTGCTCTAGGAACACATTTTACGTTGGTGAGAAGAGGAGCAGTCTCACTGTCACTACCAGTGGTAGCAGTGACACTTGTTGCATCTCTCTCTCTCTCTCTCTCTCTCTCTCTCTCTCTCTCTCTCTCTCTCTCTCTCTCTCTCTCTCTCTCTCTCTCCTCCACCCAGCTCGTGAGCGTCGCTTTGATCCACCTGCTCTGCGGTTTTGATTCGCGCCCATACCTTGCTCCAATTTACCCCCACCACCATGGACCACAGCAACTTTGATAGCGCCAAGCTTTTAAGTGTGTCGGACAGCGAGACCTGTTTGATTCAGTATGTGAATTGGTCGAATGGGAAGTTAAAGAATCCAGTGCAGGTAGTTTTCAAGCCGTGGATTGTTCACGCTAATGCCCACGCCGCACAGTGGGACAGAATCCCGAAAAAAGTGACAAAAATCAAATTTTTAAACAGTGCGGCAGAGCGATTTCGACATCACAGTCGGATAGACCAATGTCTGATCTATCAGAAACCAGTCTCCAAAATTTTTTGTGATGGTCGCCCTTCTCTAGGGAAGCTCCGGAAGTTGCCGCTTGGAGCGCCCACGTCAGCGCGCCTTTTCTGTTCCGATTTCAAACAATTTCTGTGAGCCTCCGGGCGAAGTTATTTGGTGCATGTGCGCATAAATTGAAAGATTGGACCCTGCTCTACGTATTCCTTGCACTGAGACCCCCCTCTTTCACTTCCAAGCACCGTAAAATAGTGTACTTCCATAACCTTGTCACTCATCTCAGTCAAATCGTTTTTTTGGGCTACAGTTCGATTCCTGTGGTTTCATGCGGTCTTCCTGGTACCGAACTGTAGGGGACGACCTACTCTATGATACCCAATCGACCCCTTTTGCGTAAACATGCGAACAGGCCGCTGGCGGCGCTAACAATCTACCCAGGCGGGTGCGGCGGGCCGGCCAGCTCTCGTCATGGTGGCCCCTTTTTACCTGGATCCGCACCTTTCACCTCAAAATTATTTACTTCAAACACAGAAAGCGCAAATCCGATAACTAAAGTATTCCCTAAAAGACCAGAAAGTAACCGTAAATCTGCAAAAAACAAAAGGCTGTTCTTTTGTCTTTTGATACAATTAGCAGATTTTAGCAATTTTTTATATCAAATCTATCCATTGCATATCAAAACGGACTTCAGATATGAAAAGAGGGCCAATTTTTGGTTCTAAGGCCAGAAATTGAGAATTTTATCTTGAAATTTTAAATTTTACCCCCCTTTTTTACCTGGATCCGCACCTGTCACCTCAAAATTGACTTCAAAATCGGAAAGCGCATGTTCGTAAACCTTTAAGATAGTAATAGCACCATAATCCAACAGAAAGATCTATTGAAAATTATTTTTGTCACTTTTTTCGGGATTCTGTCCCACTGTGCGCCGTGGATTGGGAGGATAAAAGAGCCAAAGTTGAAGTTTATTGGCCGAAATATCAGGATGGTGATCCCGTGTCCACCAAGGTTTTCAGCAAATTGGCCCTTAGAAGCGGCAACGCGTTAGAAAACTGGGAGAAGTACCCGTGCAGAATCCTCAGCCAGGGCGGTAAGTTGGGTTAAATATGGCGGAAAGGCGGGAGTCGTTTTCCTCGCAACATAGTATTAATGTAATATATTTTATATCTTGCTGCAGGAATTCTTGACATGCGGCAGGCCGCCCGCCTCATGGAGAAGAAAGGCGTTCCCACCACAGACAAGCAATCAAGAAATCTAACTAGTAAGAGGACCATTTCTGACGATGACTCTGATTCAGATGACGACAGTGACTTTTCTCCTGAAAGTGATGACAATTTAAACGCAAGTGGAATAAATAGCAGTGACAATGAATTGGAGAGGGAGAATGATGTAAGTCGTATTCCTTAAATTTGTTGTTATTGTTTGTGTTAATTGTGGGCTTTACTTTGTTCTCTTACTTATTGCACAACTTAACTGTCTCGATCCTATACAGCAGGCCGGAAGAACCAGCAATAAGCAGCCAAGCAGAAAGAAGGCAAAACGGGTTAGTGAGTCCAAAGGCCGAGGAAAGAAGCGAGAGTGAAGCTCTGCTGTAAGCAGCCAGTCTTTACAGAATCTGGACATATTGAATCCTGCGAGCAGCATTGTAAGTTTCAATTATACAAACAAATTTCAGCATCATTTAAGAATATAGTGCAATTTTCTTTTCCATTTAATTGCAGTTTCCTGTCAGCAATAATAATAGATTTTCTATTGGCCATGAAGTCGTTGCCAGCCAGGGCACAGGAGACAACCAAGAGGTATTACGGGAAAGGATCTCTCATCTTGAAAGGAGGGTTGAGAAACTAGACAAAGAGAACAAGAAACTGGACATAGATAACAAGAGGCTGAGGGTTCCTCGCCAAGTCAATGAAGGTGATTATTTTACGGGACCTTTCCCTTTGTTTATGATTTGCAGTCTTGCAACAACTTCAAACATAGAGAATACTTTACATCTTACCTCCCATTCTCGACCAATTTTTATAGGTTTATATGAGATAGAGCGGGTTTTTAAAGACCTAAAGAAGTCTTCAAGGTCTCTACAAGAGGTAAAAATTCTGAAAGCAGGACTCAATATGGGTTATTGAAAATATAATGTTCCAATTTTTACTAAAATTTCCACTGTGATTATTTTTTTCAGAAATCTCAGACTGGCTACTGCTGCAAGTGCAGTAAAGAAAATAAGGGGAAGCAGCAAACATCAACATCTTCCGCAGTAAGTCTGTTGATGGTTTTCTGAATTAGACTCAAAAATTATCCTGGGATGAAGCTCTGCTTAGTTTCAAGTTACATTATCATTTCTCAACAGGCCACACAGCCTAATGCAGGCTCATCCAGCGTGGAAGCAGTGCCACCTCCTAGACCTGCCACAGATGAGGTAAGTTATTACAGGTATTGAGCACCAGTACGTCACAGAGCCTTTGCTGAAGAAATTTCATCAATGCTGCTGGGATTCTGAGAAGAAGAGGACGCCTTCTTTTGACCCAAAGGGAACTGTGGTCTGTGCTGTAACTCAACCATATACAAGTTATCTATTTCATTTTTTCTTAAAAATAATACAATAGCAGTCTCTCATGTATCTGAAAAATATGCAGTAATATTTTAAATATCTAATTCCTTTTCCAATCAGTAGCCTATAGTTAATTATCGTGCAGTATTTTTATCAAGAGGAGCACAAACCTTCTAACGAGCTTTGGTGAGTTATACCTGGACAACGACGCAAGAGAGCACACAAGTACACTTGGCTATTATTTGCACAAATATTTTAACAATTTAACGTATTCAGGCCCAGTTTGAATAGCATGCTTTTAAAATTTGAATAATGAAGCTAGTAAGATGTTAAAAAGTTGATTCTAGTACACTGTAATCACGAGCGTCGTTTTTCGACGCTTGAAGGGTTCGATTTTGTTCACCATCTCCTTTAAAAACACAAGCAAACGAAGCGTAGTCGACGTTTTCGGTTTGAGGGCTGCCCATAGAGTACAGGTTCACCAAGCTCAAAATTCAGATCAATCGAATTCCTATTAAAAATGATGTTTAAAAATCAGCTTTTGAACAAAAACGAACCTACCAGGCGTCGAAATTCGACGCTTGTGTTTACAGTGTAGAACTTTGATTGAAAGTAACTGCTGAAAGCACATCAGAAAATTGCTTTTATGAAGATCTTTTTAATCTTAATAGTCTTGTTTAATAGTCGAGCATGTGCTAAACCCGAGGAATGCATCAATTGAAGAGGAATTATTCAACTTCTATTCCAAAAGTTGGTGAAAAGTCTGCTGTAAAAGTCATGTTAATTTTTCACCCAATTTAAGTAAAGAGTTTTTTCGCATAGCTTTATGCTTCCTGAATAACATAAAGGAAATTCCTAAAGTATCAAAAAGTTTGCATCTAGCTTTCTCAAGTTGTAAAAATCTTCTTAATAAGTTCACTTTTCTTATTAATTGAGAAATCTTCTTTGCTTTGTTGAATAATGTTTCAAAATCTTCTACTGCTGGATGCAAAAATTAATTATTGCACATATTTGTGTGAAGAAAACATACTCCACATCAAGATTTCAGCTGCTCTCTTTGAAGAAACGTACTCGACATGGACAAATATTTGCCATTAAATGCTTCTACTTACTTGCTTGCATTTACTTTTGTAGTCATATATAGCACTCACTAACCATCGACCATGCCCTCCTACAGGTTGATCCATTCTTGCTGCAAAGAGAGACTTCGGACTCTGAAGTGGTTGAGAATAAGGAGACTCCCACACAGGATGAAGGAGAACAACAAAGCAGGCCACAATTATTTAACACTCCAAAGGGATCTGTAAGTTCAGCATAAAATAAAAACTGAGGTGAAAGGATTCACATTATTGAGTTTTTAACTAATTCCTTTTCCATGGACAGGTGTCGTTTGGCGAGGGCAATGATGGCAAGGAGAGGTCAGCAACCGAGCCAGAGCTCAGGAACATCTCCACATTGCTTTCCCTGAGGGATTTCACTGGGAAACTCATGCTAGCAGTGCTGACGCACGAGGACCTCATGACATTTTGCCTTAGTGGAAGGCAATGTGGGGCTAATCAGCTCGAAGGCAAGGTTCGCCCTCCAATGCCTAAATTGTCCACATCCGTGTACAACCGTTTGTTCGGTGGGTTCAGATAAATGTAGCGTAAGCCTCAGCAGTGGAATTTACGTTAACAAATACTCATTTTATTATTTAACTTTTTTTTCAGAATATGTTCAGAAGCGTCACCCAGATTCAAAAACCCTTCCACCTGCAGTTTTGAAGAAGATGGTCAACAAGGCCATCACTGCGAAATTCAACAATTACAGATCGGGCAATCCTAATGCTCCAAAGAAATCTAAGACACACAAAGATAAATAAACTACTGCTCTTTCCAGATTACAGGCCGTTTTTTTCTGTATTTGCCTGATTTTTGATGTAATTGCATGTGCTAATTCACACCATCACATACAAGTACACCATTACATTGAAGTACACAAATACACAAGTACATACAAGTACAGCCAAATAATCACATCTACCGGATGTACTTATCTGTGTGATTGCATGTACTTATTTTTTTATGTGATTCTATGTACTTGTTTTCTATAAGGGATAACCGACGACCGGTTACAAATTTCAATAACCGCACAGCCCTAGAGGTACAGCAAAACAGTCATCATCAATTCCTGATAAAAGAATGATTCAGTCACTATTCATAAACTGTTGTATGTTGAGAAATGTAAGGAAAGAAAAACTTCACTTACTAGTAAATGTTGGTGATTCAAACAAAGAAGTTGAACATCGGGCAGTTAAAGATGGTGTCACATTTACATCAGTTCCTGGAGGACAGCAACAAATGTAAAGAATTAATACGTCTTCTACTTGTCTAGAGAAAAAAGACAAAGGAAAGCCATGAGAGTATAAGGGGGATGGAGACGAAACGGAGGGCGTCCCGGGGTCTGCTCGGGCAAATATGCGGCCCATTTTCTCCGGAACGCGTTGACTTTTCGAAAATCTGAAAACGGCGCTGGAAAGAGGAAGGTCGAATGCATGGCCGGGTAAAATTTCGTGACGATCGGTCGCCGCGTTGCTCGAAAATACCGCGCGCAGTGCGCCGAGCGCTCCGCGGGGCTAGGGTCGGGGCGAGAGATGGCGGCCTGCGCTAAGCGCCGCAGAACGTTCTGTAGCAAATTTTCGCAAAAGGACTCGGAATACACTTCTGCCGGTCGGGTTTGCTACAGAATCACTCATAATAATTTTACGGAACATTTTTCACATCCACGGATTCCATGAACACGATTACCGAAAATAAACAAACCCGTCGCCTGTTAGGGTTATGTACGCCATGGACGGCCTACGCCGTCAGTTCGGGCTTGAAGATTTCGACTTTTAGGGCTGAGACTTGAAGGGTGAGCTAAAATTAATGAGTGGTGACTTTATTTTAAGATTATATGTGGTATCATTTTCGTGTATTTTCAATAAGTGTCGTGCCCGAAATAGTGCCAAACGGTTATCGTCCGGACTTAATTTACGCGTTTGGAACTATTTCAGGCACGACACTCGAAAATGCACGAAAATGATACCATATAATATTAATTTTAGCTCACTCCTCAAGTCTCAGCCCTAAAAGTCGAAATCTTCAAGCCCGAACTGACGGCGTAGGCCAAGTCCGTGGCGTACATAACCCTAACAGGCGACGGGTTTGTTTATTTTCGGTAATCGTGTTCATGGAATCCGTGGATGTGAAAAATGTTCCGTAAAATTACTATGAGTGATTCCGTAGCAAACCCGACCGGCAGAAGTGTATTCCGAGTCCTTTTGCGAAAATTTGCTACAGAACGTTCTGCGGCGCTTAGCGCAGGCCGCCATCTCTCGCCCCGACCCTAGCCCCGCGGAGCGCTCGGCGCACTGCGCGCGGTATTTTCGAGCAACGCGGCGACCGATCGTCACGAAATTTTACCCGGCCATGCATTCGACCTTCCTCTTTCCAGCGCCGTTTTCAGATTTTCGAAAAGTCAACGCGTTCCGGAGAAAATGGGCCGCATATTTACCCGCGCAGACCCCGGGACGCCCTCCGTTTCTTCTCCATACTCTTATACTCCATGGGAAAGCCCTTTCCTTATTACTTACGAGAGGAGTTATTAGTTGCTGTTGGTGACTCGAACAACGGAGTACTTAGACTGGCATTTCTGTTAGAAGAGATACGGGACTTGGAAGCTGGTAACCTATGATTAGAACCTGCCAAAATTCAATTTGTTACAAATATTGGTATGCTCTGTATGTCAGTAAAATAATACAGAAGTATTAGTAATGCAAAGAAAAACAACTTTTTACCTTTTGAGAGCACAACAGGTTGTGAAGGTGTCAAAGGACTTTTAGATGCATACAAGTTCTTCTTGACAGCAGCAGCAGAAGGATGAAGTAGTGAATCATTAGGAAATGGTCTATTTGCCTGTTGCTGCATGTGACCTGGCAAAACAGATTAGATTTCAAAATTTTTATATTAAAAGTAAAGTACTTTAAAAAAAAAGAAAGAAAAAAGAAAGAAAAAAAGTAAGAAAATGTTGGTTACTTGGCCCTACCTTGTAAACTTATGGCAGGTACTGAAGCTAATGTATTTTTCAAGGGCATCTTACTCTGGGTGGTATTTCTTTTATACTCTGGGTGGTATTTCTTTTAGCTAAATGCCTTTGCAGAGGAATTTTTTTTCTTTTTACCTGTGAATGAAGAATTAACTCTGCTTCATGCAAATAGATAGAAATAGTTTAAAAAAATGTGGTAAATGCCTCTCACCTTTTGAACTATCATCAAAATCAGAGTTATAACTTGAGCCACTTGAGCTCTCTGAACTCCCTTCACGTAAAGAATATTCAGATTCTGAACTACCAGATTTTGAAGAGGCCTCACTTTTTTCTTCTCGTTCATTTTGTTTTCCATACTCAAAAACAGAAGCATTTGCTGGAACTAAATGACATAGCTATGAGTAAGTTCAACACGAAGCAGAGGTCAACTAAAAGAAGAAGCTCAGACTAATATCAAAAACGTTTCATATTAAAACTGAGAACTCATTCTTTACACATAAACATTTAAAAGTAACAGTGTTCAGAACCAGTAGAGTACTGCGCTTAGCACTGTAACATAATAAGGTTTATCTCTAACTGAGGAATAAATATATGGAAACTAATTTTAAATGTCTTTTACTGGATCTTTAAAATTATCACTTTGATTTTACTATATATACTCTACATTCAGAGATGAACCTGGTCACCGCGGTACAGTGGTGAGCACACTACTCATTCTGAACAGAGTAGCCGCTAAGAGTTACTGAGTAAAGAACGGGTAAAAAGCAAAAGTCATATATAGAGTATCATGTCCTTACCATCCAAGTTAAATTTCTTTTTCAATTCCTCAGAATTTTCATTCATGATTTTCATTCTGAGAAGTCCATAGCTTGAGGGAGTTTTGGTCTTTCGTGTAGGCTCCTCAGTGTTACCTAAAAGAATATCATTAATGCACTGTTTACTTATCATTTCAACAATGGCTCAGTAGAAACTAACATTCTTCATGGCCAGAAGTTAATGTTTGTTTCCATTAAAAAGAAAATCTCAGAGCCAATGTTACTTGTGCTGAAAACAACTAGATGCAAAAATTATTCCTCTTGCATGAAGCATAAACTAGGGCACAATTTACCTTGGAACTTGTCCGATGACAGGGAGTGTGACCGTTTCTTTGGTTTCACTGGCTTGTTATCAGTGGACGGAATCACATCTACACTCCGTCTTACTCCTGCAAACAAATTAAGAAACGTATACTACTCTTTGAGAGAACAATTTTATCACCCTAAGCATTCCAAAGTAAGATTTACCTAAAGTTTTTCGCTTTGACTTGTTCTCTTTGTTGGTCTCCTCACTGTCTGACAGGTTGTCTAAAACAAATATAAGGCTTAGTGTCAAAATTAGAAAGAATTGTCATGCATCAAATGTATAACTATTTATCACATACCTTTCCAATCGTCATTTAGAATGTCCATCTCAGAACCAGTCAAAGGGCTTACGCGTCCTGCTTCGTATTCATCAGATGATTCATCCTGCTTTGACCGACTGATTTTGCTTGCTACATTAGAATTTGCTGGTTTGGGTGCCAATAGTGGTCCCCTCACGTCAGATGTAGGAGTTGCCTTTTGGTCTGAAACATTAAAAAAAAAATGAGCAAAGCAATCTAGAGGTTCAATCACTATCTTATAGGAGGTTGTATGAAACTTGAAAATATTTTAAGTATTTAGAAAGGAAGAGAATTTGTGGGGAGACGCATTGTCTTTGAGAAAGTAAAATGCACCAAACATTCTGATACATGTACCATGGAATGACCAAATTGACTGAAAATAGATTTTGTAAGTATCTGACACATATAATACTGAAACATTTCATCTAAGTCTTTTTGATTTCTGAACCAATTTTTTTGTGTGAAATAAAACTCCGATTTACGATCGACCAAAATAAAAATAAAACAAAAACAAACTGTGCTGTTTGGCGAGGTTATGGCTCGACTTTAGCTTTTCTGCCGCAGGATTATAACGTAGGGTAGGGTTAGCACTGCACCACAAATGTTACAAATTCATACTTACAAAAACTAAATAAAGAGGGAAAGCATACAGAAACCAATTGATAAAGTTTCGAAATGTGTGAAAACATATTCATGTTAAAGCATAGTCTTACCTGTGGGTTTTTTCTTTTGATCCAAAAGATTTAGTTGACGAGCTCCACGAGATAGTCCAGCACGTATTGAATTTTTAACACTATCCATTTTCTTACACGATTTCTACAGTTACACGGCATAAGGACAGTAGTTCATTTCAGTTTCGTTCTTCCTTTCCAGGTCAGAATGTCGTATCGGCGAAAGGCGGGAGTCAGCGACGAACGACAACATCACCAGCAACTGAGTTCGATGACCTCCTGCAACACACGTACCACAACAACAACAACAACAACAACAACAACAAAACAATAGAAAAAAATAAAATCTATACTCCGGTACATAGTTCCGGAAAAATTTCTAAAATTAACATAATAAATGTAAGAAAACTGTATAGAACATGAGTTTTGAAAACCGGGAGAAAAAAAAAGTTTTTCTTTACGTTTTTCTTTTTATGTTGGCAGCAGCGTGTGCTTAGCTGGTACACCCGCCACACCCTCTCTCTTCCACCCCGCTCCCTACCAATCTCCCGCGTTTTTTTCTAAGTAAATAAAAACAAAGAAAGTAAACCTGAAACAACTCGTCAGTGCAATATAGCGTACAGCCCTGTTTTTAACAATGAGTGCTTTTATTGATTTTAAGAAAAGGATCGAAGAGCTAGAAAGGGAAAACAGCAGGCTGAGGGATTCTTTGAAGAGGTAAACAGTCTCCGTCTCTCCTCTTGTAGTTTCAGTTGCTTTGTTTACAGTTATCATTTTAAATCTCCCAACTCATTTAAAAGTCCATTATGTCTTTTGCAGGGTGCATGAGGTGCTCGCAGAACCTTTTATAAAATCTATCTTCCCTGGCCTCTGTTTATCTCGTAAGTATTTTTATTTTTTGTAGAATGTCACCATCCATTAATAGGCGCCCTAACTCTTTTGCATTTGCAACTCTAAACCCTGCCCATTTTGTGAATTTGAAGTATATTTCTATTTTACCTTGCTTTTTCCTCTTTGTAGCATGTGCATCTCCACTTCCCATCGCAACATCGACACAGCAAATAAGCCCCATCCTTGGGTCAAAAGCTGCAGTGAGACGATGTCTCCGCTTTCAGCAGACTGCACCAGCTGCACCTGAATGAATCCGATGAAACATATTTTGAGCATGGGGAAAATGAAATGGAATGTGTCAACAACAAAACAGGTATGAGAAAAGTCAATTTTTTTAGTTTCTCAAAAACAACAATATTTAGACTTAGACACGCGAATTAGATGCTTGTTTATTATTTGGGTTAAGTTGACAGAAACTATAAACTATTCCTTTTTCCAAATGTCTGTCAGGGATGCATTTGATCCCGGTGCAAATAAGTGGGAGTGTTTGAGTAATACCAACAGGTAATTGCAATCATTCTCATGTCACTAATATATGATTACTTCAGGACATGGGTAAAAAATCATTTGTCTTATTCCACCCAAAATAGCTGTCATGAAGCTGAGGCTCAAACATGTATTGAAGAAGATGGACATGAAGAGCAAAAAGAGGTCTTAGGCACAAGTTATGATAGGTAATTAGGAACAGCTCCGAGCAAGCAGCCTTTCTAATAGTTAGTAATTTATTTGGTTCCACAGAGTGCCTGGTTGGAGTCAAAAGTTGCCTCATCACACTACCAAAGTGCTCGGAAAAAAGCGGAAATTGTTGCCTGGCTGGACATGTGCGAAATGTGAAGATGTAAGCAGTATTCATTTACATTCAGATTTTTATGAAATTGATGATACTTGCAATCTGCAAGTGTTTTATCCTTTAGTTGGCATTATTTTTCTTTTTGCAGTACTACAAAGTCTCTGGGCTGATAAAACAAGGAGTGAATGCATGTTCAAGACACAGATCTGTGGTCAAACGACAACCTTCACCTAAAGGTAAGCATCTCATGAACTTCGTATGATTTTCATGTTATCAGAACATAATTTTTTCACACTCTATTTTGTTGCAGGTTTTTGGTCTCTAGATCTCTAACCAGCACAAAGAGGTCCCCTTAAATAATAAAAATTAACTGAGCAATTCTTAAATAAAGTTCACTTGGTTCTACTTGTAAGGTTCTTTTCTTGATAACTCACCCAAAAGATAGCACTGCAGTTCTGGTGGTCTTCATCATTTAGCACGGCTGTAGTGTTTATTTCGATGCCCATAAATCAAGTGTTTGACAATACAGCATTTCACTTACTTTCACCCTCTCATCTAGCTAGCTTTGGGTGCTCCTTTCCAAAAATAACTAGACCACTACCTTTTAATGAAGCCGTTTCGGAAACAGCTTCAAAGTACAGGAGCACACTTTGGGTGGCAGGTCACTGACACGATTGTTCTGGAATTTTATACACATGTGAAAGGTGACGGATAGAAATACTTCCGTTGTTCTCACAGTCACAACACACAACAGCGCCGCCTAAACCACGATGGACCAAATTTGCCGGGCAGGCCTTGACGAGGCCCTGCTGACTGATTTCCAAGTTCGCGATCCTTGCTCTATCTCTCTCGCACACGTGGGGCGCGCTCGGCGCGCTGCTGGCCGCACTTGCACCACGGGCGCGGACAGAAGCGAGGACAGCAGCGACCACCACAGCGATTCCGGTGCGCGCACTCCTCGCTCTGTCTCTCTCGCCGTCAAGGAGTCTGCCCACAGTGCGAGAGCTCTCTATCCCTCTCGCACTCGGGAAGTGCGCCCACAAGTGCGAGCACCGGAATCGCTCTGCAGCGGTCACTGTCCCGGGCGAGTCAGGAGGGGCCCGGCGCACAGTGCGGCCAAATCGAAAAAAGGCGGACATAATTCATAGCAGGTAAACTGTTCGAGCTAAGTAAGTAAGATTCGTGCCTCGTAGGTTTTTGGTGTCTCTGAATTCGGTTTTGACACTATTTTTGAAATTTGAGGGGCGGAACAAGCTAAAAAAAGGGGGGGGGGATTTTTAAATTTGCTGTGTTTTTCTGAAATTTTGAAACATGGGGTTTTGATGGTCGCTAATTTCATTTTTGATATTGATTTTGAAATTTGAGGGGCGGAACCGGTCATAAAAAGGGGGGAAACATTGAAAAACTGCTAGAACCGTCTCATATGGCGATCCCATAGGTTGTCAGGGTCGCTAATTCCATTTTTGACATTATTGAGATTTGAGGGGCGGAACAGGGCATAAAAAGAGGGGAACGTCAAAAATATTGCTGTATCTTTTTGTAATTATACGTTTCAACGGGTATTGAGGTCCGCTGACAACATTTCTGACACTATTTTTGTCAAACTAGGGGTGACTCAGGGCACAGAAATGAGGGGGTGTTCGAAAACTAGGCCTTCACACGTCTATAAACATTTTTCGTGAATTTTCAGAGTCGCGTATTCAGGATATTCCTTCTGGGATATTACTTTTTTTCATTTGGTTCTAAATAGATAAACTTAGAGTGGAAAGATCAAATAGGCTACAAAATCCAAAAGAGGAGCTCGTTCTGACACCGAATCGGCTTCCCCACCGCACGGCTGCCCGCCCGGCCCGCCTTATGCTGGCCAGGACGGCGAGCCGTCGCGCTGCGCATGCGCGCTGGGCGGCGCGGCGACCGGCCGGCTGCCACAGGCCTCCACATTATTGACAATTACATAGAAACCGCCAAAAACTGCCAACCAAACTCTTCGGCGTCGGATAGACGAAGGTTCAAGCTTTCGTTTGCGATAACGCATGAGTCTGAAATATTCTGCAATCGTTTTATAACTCAAATATAAAACCAGGAAGAGGTTACGGTGTCCCTCGACGACATGACTCATTGTAAAACGTTTTTATTCGTAAATCTGTTCTCGAAAAAGATGTTTTAATATATAATTGGGTAGAGGAGAGTACCAGCAATCCCAAACCACGCACGCGTCTCTCCAAAAACACCCTAACAGTGCGAAAAGAACGCTGTGAAAACTGCCTGTCAGAAGCTCACTCTCAGGTTAGAGATGCTGCGCCCGGGAGCCGAAAGTTTGAGCTCTCATATTTCGTGATGAGCATGCGTTTGGCAGCTGGTTTTTGTGATGGAAGAGTAGTTTAATCATTGAACTTCACATACCAACAGATTAAATCGCCGTCCAGACCTTTCAGAAAAATGAATTATGTCCGCCTTTTTGCGATCTGGCCGCACTGTGCGGCGCGGCGGGGTGGTTGATGCTGCAGGGTGATTCCGCACCCTGGTTTCGTCGCTCTCTCCTTGTCGCACTCATGGGGCACGGCCATAAGGTGCAACGCCTTGCTGTGCTAGAGCGCCTCGCTGGCCATGTCGCCGAGGTCCACCTTGAAGAGCACGGGCGCGGCGGGGCCCGAGGGCGGGCCGGAGCCAAGCGGCTGCAGGTACACGGCGGCGGGGCGGGAATGGGCGCCAGCGGCGCGGGGCTGAACTGCGCCCAGCGGCCCAGCAGGGTGATTCTGCTGCACCCTAGTTTCGTCGCTCTCTCCTTGTCGCACTCATGGGGCACGGCCATAAGGTGCAAGAGAGAGAGCACTACAAAACGGTGCTCGAAATCGCCTTGCTGTGCTAGAGCGCCTCGCTGGCCACGTCGCCGAGGTCCACCTTGAAGAGCACAGGCGCGGCGGGGCCCGAGGGCGGGCCGGAGCGAAGCGGCTGCAGATGCGTCCACCGCGGGGAACATAGTGCGAGGTCCGCGCCGGCGCCGGGCTCTCAATAAGCGGCCGTAGGGGCGGCCCGGCCCGGGCCGCACAACCTGGCGGCGGAAGTGCCTGGAACAGCAGCTGCACGGCAGCGGCGTCGGGGGCCCAGGCCCCTGTGGCAGACCCTGCCGGACCTGCAAGGCGATTCTGAACACCGTTTTGTAGTGCCCTTTCTCTTGCACCTCATGGCCGTGCCCCATGAGTGCGACAAGGAGAGAGCGACGAAACCAGTGTGCGGAATCACCCTGCTGGTCGCGGGCCGCGGCCTCGGCTGCTCCACCCCGCATTTGTAGCGCTAGAACTCGCGGTAGCTGTCGTTCTCGTAGAACAGCGAGTAAGGCGCGAGGTGCAGCCGTGCGGCCCGAGCGCCATCGTGGTGAGCGTCTCCGGGCTCCTCCTTGGTGGTGGCGCCGGCGCTTGCGTGGGCTGCGGTGACAAGGCTGGCGCAGGCGCACACGATGCGCCCAGCAGCTGATCAGCCGCACCACGGACGCGGGTGTGAGTGCGTCCTGGCGCCAGGGGGAGGGCCTGCCTACACCTGTACTCGTCGCCTGCATAAGTCGTGCCCGTCCACGGTCCACTCTGACTTCAGGGTTTTAGTCCCTGCTCTTCTCCCATAAGACGCGCGACCGAGCAGCATGAGGGCGATTCCGCGCAGCATTGAGTAGTGTTGTCTCTCTCGCTCCTTACGGCCATGAGAGCGACAAGGATACAGCGACGAAAGCGTTGCGCGGTATCGCCTTGCTCGACTGCATGTGAAGCGTCCGAAGCGCCCTAACTTTCGTATACACTTTTTTGGCCGATAGATAGCGCCACAGGTGGCTACTAGGTACGTTTATAGGCAGATGGTCTTGTTAGCTGGTGGAACATGCTTTGTGTTGTGTACAGTGAGAGCAGAAGCAGAACACATTGTCAAGATATCAACTCCAAGCACGTTACATTAGTTTTAATTTAATTTTAAACGCTGAAAATAGACTGAAGATTGAAATATGGATAAGGTAAGATGTGTTTGCCCCATAAGTTTATTCTAATGGATATTTTGGAAGGTTGGGTACTACAAACTCCTTCTTTTTGTGTGAAGCAGCGCAATATAGTCAAACATTCCTGACTATATGTTTTTAAGTTAACTGACAGACTTTGCTTTGGTCTCTTTTTGTGAGTTAAGTTTTATTTCTTTTCACATTATGGTGGTCAGAGCAGAAGAATGTTTTGTATTGAGTACTTTGTCTCACTAGACACAAACTATTGTTTGTCGTAGTATTGAGGGTTGTGTCCCTTGGTCATCTGAAGTGTGGTGGAATTAATTTTATCAGCCATTTCACTGCAATCTACCTTGAAATGGTTAATTGTGTACTATTTATACACTGTTCCTCCAAAGGCAATGAAAGTACTACCTTTTGTGGCAGTGCCCCTGCAAAGGCAATAAGACAAAAGTAAGACCTTTCCAGCGGCAATGAATCGCTCATTGCCGCTTCAAAGGCAGTATTCATTGCCAATTTTGGCAATGAGTGGAAGTCAGTTTTTGAATTTTCTCTAAGTTATTGGCATTTCAGTCATTGCCACATTGTGGCATTGAAGTTTCATTGCCAAATATTCGGCATTTAAGGTTCATTGCCTAAATATTGGCAGTGAAGGTTCATTGCCATTATGTCGGCAGTGACGGTTCACTGCCAGCCAGCCGGCAATGATCGTTCACTGCCAAAAGGTCGGCAATAATGTATTGACAAAATGCAGCAATGAATGAAAAAGTGAATTAATTTTAAGTTACTTTCAGAACATTGCCGATGGGCTGGTATTGAACACTGCCATTGGGTTGGCAATGACCGGTTCATTGCCGCTGCAAAGGTCTTACTTTTGTCTTATTGCCTTTGCGCCGGTCATTGCCAAAAGGGGCTTCATTGCCACGAAAGGTAGTACCTCAATGCCAATAATGGCAATGATCACTACCTTTGAAAAAACAGTGTATGTATAGTGGACTTACGTTTCCCTGTCAAAATCTCAGGACTTACGTTTCTTTGTCAGATTTTGATTATGGACTTACGTTTCTCTGTAAAAGCTCCATGGACCTACGTTCCTCTGTCCAAATTAAATCATGGACTTACGTTCCTTTGTCAAAGCTGCAATGGACTTACGTTCCTTTGTCCAAATTGAATCATGGACTTACGTTTCTTTGTGAAAGCAGCAATGGACTTACGTTCCTCTGTCAGCCCAAGAGGAGGGTGAAAAAAGACTTAAGTCACACTAACTCCATACCCTTTAGTGCAAAGACATCAAACAAAGCTGGGGTAGTTGCATATGACATTTATAAGGAACTTCGTGAAAGAAAAATGGTAAAAAAGTGATAAGTGCCTAAGATATATAGAAAAAGGACACTAATTTGACTCTCCTGTAAAATTGGGGAAAGTGGACTTACGTTCCTTTGTCAAATCATCAGTGAAATTGCACATACCCACCAAGCTCAGCTGTTGGTCGATTCCTGTCAAAGCGTAAAACATCGGAGGAAGGTGTTGAAGTGGTAGCACATCAGAGCAGGGTCCTTGGTGATAAAATTAAATTTTATTTTAGTAAACATACTAAATCAAACTAAAAACAAGAAAGGCAATAAGGTACAAAAATATACAGAAGTTCAGTATAACCTTATCAGTAACGTATCAAAGCTGCAGCCTTTCACAGGTTAATCAACTTTCAGCAAACAGCTGACTGAAGAGCTTAGACCAACATTCTTTCCTTCCGTAGTTGATGGTTATGTTGCTGTAAGGTCTGACCAGCCAAAAAATAGCTCTCAGCCTTATGAGTCACCCATAAGAGCTTGTGCTAAACCAGGGTCATTCTTTGGCTGTGCATGTTACGGGCGTGCCCTACCTTGCAAAAAGGCCGGTAGATCAAAAATGAGTAGGGCCTATGATATACACCCAAAATTTTGCATTGGACGCCTGTTTGGCAGCCAGAATTCAGGGTGGTCCGAGAAATTCCGGAAAATCCGCCCGATGTGCTTTTTGCTGTCATAGGAGGACTTGTGGGAAATAAAGTCCCGTGTTTTCTTTCGCGCTCGCTTCGCTCGCGGATGCGCACGATAGAGGTCTATTGTAGACCGTGCATACCATCGAACAGACCGCGAGAAGCACCCGACGTGACACGCTGTAATGCAGCAGAGGTGTCGGCGACAATTTCGTCGCCAAAACCTCCGTGTGTCGCCGAAAAAGGTCACATGTGTCTCCGTTTCGGTGACACACGAAGCTTTTGGAAACAAAATTGTCGCCGAAAAATGTCACACATTTATATGTCGCCGAAAAAAAAGTTACAAAAATGGGATGTTTCCTTTTTTTGATGTGTCGCCACAAAAGAACACAAACTTGTCGCCTTTTGAGCTACAGTGCAGAAAAAAGTCCAAATTTGCAGGGTTACTCCGACCTGTCGCCTTCTTTAATATTATGGATGAAATTTCGTTGCCTCCTTGAACCAGATTTTTTTTCGCTCGCTTCGCTCGCGGTCTGTTAGCGCTTTAAGCACATACAGGGTGAAGCCGATGCGCCTTAGTTCTTTTTGCTGTCATAGGAGGACTTGTGAGAAATAAAGTCCCGTATTTTTTTTCGCGCTCGCTTCGCTCGCGGATGGGCTCAATAGCGGTCTATTCTAAACCGTGCATATCATCGAACAGATCGCACGAAGCACCCGATGTGACACACTGTAATGAGCAGTTGTTAGTAAAATCCTCAAATTTTTGAAAACGAACTTCTAAAGCGACACCGAATCAGTTTTCGGTTCTAGAAACTGACAATCGGCTGGAAAATGCACGTGGTATCTAGGGAAAAAACAAAGCAACACAAGCCACATTTACCCCTGACGGTAGGCAATTTGCCAAACACACACACACACACACACACACACACACACACACACACACACACACACACACACACACACACACACACACACACACCCTTATGACGCGCCTAATTACGCCTCTGCTCCTCCTGTGGGCTCCTCCACGTCGCCAAGATGTAGCGCAAACTCGCGACCGGTCGTGCCTTCGGGCCGACTCTAACCTGCAATGTGCTCCTGGGATCTCACTGCTGTTCGTCGCCATGGCCATCACTCTTCAAGTCAAGCTTTTCGTAATTCTTCGGTCGGGTGGTAGGAGAAGCGAGACTGGTGCACTGTGGTTCGCGGTGTGCTTCGTGTATCCTACCACCATGACTTGTTGTGCAGTTGTATCTGCTCTGGTTTACTTCTTTTGAAGTTATTATTGTTTTTGTAGTAGTTTACCTACAGTGAAGTGTTCGGTCCACACGCATTGATTTATTGATATAATAAATATCTATTTATTCCTTGTTATCTGGCGGAATTGATTGTTTAATTCCTGTCGCCCTAAAGTAAAATATATGCCAGTTAACTCACACCCCACTACCACTCTGAATTGAGCTAGGCGGAACAACTTGAAGTAATGAGGGAGATCAAGTACTCGTTACAGAATTCCTTGGTGTTCATGGGATTTTTGGACTGGGCGACACACAGGAGGCGCCGCAGGCGCCCAACAATCCGACGAGAATGGAAAAGGTACTCCTGCCCAAGGCGCAATCAGGGCGCCGTAGGCGCCCTCCAGCAGGGCACATTTGCGCATTAACAGAAGGGGCGCCACAGGTGCCCCCTTTCCATTCCCCCACCTTCTCTCCCTCCCCCCTCCCCCCTCCTCCTATGCGGACGAAATGCTTAGGGTACAAAGAAGCAAAGAAAGGAAATTAAAAAAAATAGGAGGCGCCTCACCGGCACCGGGGGGTGGGGGTGGGGGGTCTTGGGGGGATCTATGACTATTCGTCCCCGACTGATTTGTCCCCACGCTATTTTGTCCCCAGCTGTTTCGTCCTCACACATTTCGTCCCTATTTATTTGTCCCCGGCGAAATTTCGTCCCCAGTTCCAACCCCGCATTTCTTGTCCTCACTTGTCCGCACTCGTCCCCACCCGCAATGGGAGAGGGGGTATGCACGGTCAAGTGTCAAGTGTATCGTCGAAAAAATTGGCTATACTCCCGGCTGCGCGGGCTGCACTTGCCTTCAACAATGGGACTCGGTCTCAGAAGCTTTCCTTAGAAACAAGTTCGGTCACAAACAATTTTCAAAATTCAAAATTATGAGTGACGAAGAGCATGGGGACCTTTTGGATAGTGAGAGGGGGGGGTTTCATTCTCAACCACAAGGGCTACTTGTACTCGCGCCACAGTGAAAATGCAGATGGCAGTCGCACATACTGGATGTGCCGCAGAAGACCAGCGTGCAAGAAGAGGGCAATCACTGCAACACCGCGGGGCGCGGACAGCTCCGTCACGGTATTCAAGAGTGTCGACCATCCGAGCCACCCCCCCGACCCGGCCGAGGCACAGGCACTGCAAGCGTACACGCGGATGAAGCGAGTCGCAGACGAACATCCCGAGGCCCCCCCTGCCCAAATACTACGTACACACATGCCTGACGTGAGTGAAGTGAATGCCTGATGGCTACAATTATTTGTCACTTTGGTGACGCTATGAAACCGTGACGTCAAGTTCGTGGAGATAGTGCAGATAGTTCGTAATGAGGTCTCCTCCACCCAGGTCCCCAGCGAGGCCATTATCCATCTACCTGAACGTGGTGCCGTGAAGCGGACCTTTAACCGCCGCCGTTAACATGGCCTGCCGACGAACCCGAAAAGTCTAGAAGAGCTGGGGGACATTCCGGACGAGTTCAGGTTGACTCTGGCGCGAAAGCAATTCATGTGCTTCGACTCCTTCCAGGAAGATGAGGAAGGGAAGCGTATCATTGTGTTTGCTTCAAAATCTTCCCTCAAAAAGTTGTCCAGAGCAAAAATTTGGCAAGCAGATGGAACTTTTGACACGGCGCCGGATATTTTCACTCAAATTCTGGCCATCCATGGCGAGTACAGGGGCGAGACCTTACCTTTGGCTTACGCTTTGCTACCGGACAAGCTGGAGTCTTCCTACAGGCGCGCCTTGCTCGCCATCCTGGATACCATTGAGGACTTCAGCCTGCCAGCACCGCACCCGACTACATTCATCAGTGACCTGGAGAAAGGCCTGAACAACGCCATCACAGCCCTCTCAGGCCAGCTCAGGCTGTGCCTGTTTCACCTGCGGCAGGCAGCATTTCGCAAGGTGCAGTCGCTGGGACTCCAGGCTGCGTACCGAGACGAGGAGGACTCCTCAGTGCGTGACAGCTTCCGGAAGATGGTCGGCCTGGCGTTCGTGCCCCCCGAGGACGTCGAGGAATGCTTCACGGAGGCGAAGAACAACTTGCCCCCCGCAATGCACGCCTTCGGGGAGTACTTTGAAACAACGTACGTCAAGGGCCGAGTCCTGCGAGGCCGACGGAGGGCAGCCCCGCCGCGGTACACCCCCGCCCTCTGGAACCAGTACCTCGCCGCCTTGAACAACGAGCCTCGCACGAACAACGCGACTGAAGCGTGGCACAACAGATTCCAGGTCAGTACCGATGCGGGACACGCTGGACTCTGTCCCAAAGGTCCTGGAGCTGAGTCGGTTTCTTCCCCAGACAGTGGTGGGGAAGAGCCACCCCACGCTCTTCCACCTGATCAAGGAGTTCAAGAAGGAGGAGGCGGACTCGACGGTCATGATGGCGGAGCTGGACGCAGGGAAGAAGATCCGGCAGCCCCAGCGCGCCAAGTACCAGCGCATCAACCAGCGACTGCAGCGCCTGGCCGAGTCCTATGGGCAGTTCAAGGAGGAGGGCCGAGTCCTGGAGTATCTCCGCGCCTGCGGCCACAATGTTGGCCACTAAATTCTGGTAACAGGTACTTACACTCAAATACTAAATTCATAGTGGGGACGAAATGTCACTGAGGACAAAATAAATCGGGGACGAATTTTTTGAGGACATTTTATCCGAGGACAGATTAACTGGGGACGAATTGTCGCGGGGACATATTTTCAAGGGACAAGTGTTCGTGTCACCGTCTTGGGGGAGCCCCCCGCCCTCCCCAGCGAGCGCGCAGCGCGAGTTTTACGGCTACGGTCATCTTTCGTCTTATATGATTCTTTGACTTTTCATGATTTCTTGGTTATTAGATAGGATTTTTTGGATGACACATTTTGTAAAATCACTTTTTCAGGTCTTTAACTCCTTACCCATACATTTTGCTTACGATATTTGCTTTATGGTATTTACATATTTTAACCGTCAAATGTATGGCATTTAGAATATTGTATAATGAATACCATCCAACAATTTTGATACTGTTAATGGTAAATTTATTACAAGTATATGAATTATTACGAACATGTATGTTACAACAAAAGAAAATTTCCACCTTTCTTGCAGAAATAAGACAGCTTAGTATTGGAAGCAGTGAAAATTTGTGAAAGGATTTAAATTTATGACACTGGGGCAAAGATGAGGTAGAAAGTAATGTGGTGCCCTATTTTCTCCCCAGAAATAACCTTCCAAAACGTTACGATCTCGATTCCCTCAGATTGAACAAAAAGGGATCTGTCTGAAGGTAAACTTATTTTTATCCCCCGTGAAAAAAATATTGATACACATCTGGCAGTGGAGTAAGTCATAAATGCGAAGAAATATGAAAAGGTTTAACCAGGAAATCTGAAATGAGCGGAGTAGATGGTCACGACCATAGAAAAATAAGGTTTTAAATGGAGTGAGTGATGACGCTCTTATTTAAACGAATTAGAGTACTTATGCATTTACATACATGACTGGTACAGATGGTACCACAGGTAAGATTTAAAAAGATTTACTAGCTAACTACTAGACTTCTTTCTGCCATCTTCCAGCACATTTAAACCTAAAATAATCACACCATGTGGATTGGTCATAATACAACAATGACATTTTGTGACAAGCAGTGGTAGAACACAAAAGTGCAACAACTTTTTTCGAAACAGTGTTTTTCCCATCTCGTTCCATATACAGTGCAAACAACAAATGAAGAAAACTGCCGTACGAGGTTGACCCTAACCGTTGCGTTGTTATTAATAACGATAGAATAATCTTCAATTTCTCACTTGCTTCGGAAACGTCTAAGCAATAGTTATGATTTTATTTCTTCTTTTTTTTTCGGATGGTTTACTTTTTGCTGCTGTTGTTGTTGTAGAAGTTTGGCATCGGTGTCTTAGAATAATCAATGTGGACGTCCTTCTGAAGTCTTGGGGGAAGCTCGCGGTAGATGGTCTCAGGAACGTTGTCTGGAAAACAAATCAATAAAAGAAATATTATTTTTATTCTTGCCTGCAGCAAAGAAACGCTTTGCCTGGTTCTCTTAAGTCAAGTGCGTGGACCCGCACGCGCGCGCTTAGTGAGACAGAATCCCCCCAAAAGTGACCAAAAACAAAATTTTGAACAATGCAACAGAGCGATTTTGACCTCACAGTCGGATAGACCAATGTCTGAACTATCAGAAACCAGTCTCTAAATTTTTTTGTGATGGTCACCCTTCCCTATGGAAGCTCCGGAAGTTGCCGCTTGGAGGACTCACTTCAGCGCGCCTTTTCTGTTCCGATTTCAAAAGTTATCTGCGAGCCTCCGGGCAAAGTTATTTGGTGCCTGTGAGCATGAAATGAAAATAAAAGATTGGACCCTTCTCTACATATTCCTTGCATTTAGACCCCCCTCTTTCACATCCACGCACCATAAAATAGTGTATTTCCAAAACCCTGTCACTCATCTCAGTCAAATCGCGTTTTTTTCGAGCTAAAGTTCGATTCCTGTGGTTTCATGCGGTCTTCCTGGTACCAAACTGTAGGGGACGACCTACTGTATGATACCGAATGAATCGACTCAACTTTTGCGTAAACATGCGAACAGGTCGCTGGCGGCGCTAACAATTTACCCAGGCGGGTGCGGCGGGCCGGCCAGTGCTCGTCATGGTGGCCCCTTTTTTACCTGGATCCACACCTTGCACCTCAAAATTATTGACTTCAAAAACATACAGCGCATGTTCAAAAACTCTTCATACAGAAAGAGCACCTTGTGAGGACCGATTTACCTGGAGCCGCAACGCACCGAGAGCGTAACGCCTACCTCGTCCGACTGCGACTGTAACTCCTACAGTCTCGGTAGGAATTTTCACAAAATTTTCATGTCCTTATGTTCCTTAAGGTCTACTTTAATAATTCCACAAAAAAAGTTTTACTCAAGTGCACGAACTTTTGAGATAGATAGCCGAAAGCTATAAGCGGGTCCCTTGTCACCGTCTCCCTCCGAGATCAGCCACCGCCTTCTTGCCGTTCTGACGCTATTCGCGCTAGTCTGATGATCTTTAAAACACGTTCTGTACGCTAAATACTATTTTTCTCCAAGAAATGACCATCATTGAGTGGCACTGAAGTAATTTTGTCCGACGAAATGTGATTTGATCAACATCCGACCAGCGTGAATAGCGTCAGGACGGCAAGAAGGCGGTGGCTGATCTCGGAGGGAGACGGTGAGAAGAGACCCGCTTGTAGCTTTCTGCTATCTATCTCAAAAGTTCGCGCACTTAAGTAATATTTTGTGGAATAATCAGAGTAGACCTTTAGGGACATAGGGACATGAAAATTTTGTGAAAATTCCTATCGAGACAGTAGGAGTTACAGTCCAAGTCAGACGAGGGAGGGGTTACGCGCTCGGTGCGTTGCGGCTCCAGGTAAATCGGTCCTCACAAGATAGCACCATGCTTTAAAAGAAAGATCTATTGAAAATTATTTTTGTCATTTTTTTCGGGATTTTGTCCCACTGTGGCGCGGGACGGGGCTAAGCATGCCGACTTCAGACTTTAGGTATGCGGCCCTCAGTTTGCATAGGTAATATGGCCTGCTCAACACGACGAGCCGCGCACTGCGCCCGGACTAGAGTAGCTCGCACCTCCCAGCGCAAAGGGCTCGCGGTGCCCAACAGAGCAGACTTACCGTTACACCTGTACACCAGATCTGACCAGATGATCATCTCTTGCGAGAAGCAGAAGACGCCCAGCCGCCCGCCCTTGAGCGTGTTGTCGAAGATGTTGCCCGAGTCTGCGACCATGCTCTCGCCTTCGAATATGCGCAGCCGGATGAGACCGATGGCGGGCCGGTGGAGCAGCAGCCACCTGTAGGCCGTCTTTTCCTTCCAGCCCACGTTGCGCGGGTCCTTCCAAAGCAGGCGTACCTGGGGAACAAAGGAGAACAGGACTTCTTTTTAATTGTGAAAAAAAAAGCAACAACCAAGACTGTATTAGAAAGCAGACGATACTGCAAGTGCTTTAAGCGACCTTTTAATTGTGGGAGTTGGGAGTGCACACTCATATTTGTTGTTTTGTGGAAGTCAATGTAGTATAATTTGGTTCATTTTATTTCTCACTTCACCCAACATGTTAATGCACATAAAAAATATTTTTAGCAAACGCGATACGTTAGTTCGCGGAGCGCCACTCAGCCCCTGTGACCTGCTGTATGTCTGACGTGTTGTCCAGATATCCCTGTCAAGGCCCCCCTGTCCAGACCCCACTTTCAAGATCACCCTGTTCAGACCGTTCAGACCGACCTGTCTAGACTCATCTGTCCAGAAACCCCTGCCTTCACTCTCCTGTCCACATCCGACTGTCCATACCGCTCCGTCCAAACCAACCAAAAGCTCGTGTCTGTCTGAAGCCTTGTCCAAAGCCCCTTGTCTGAACCCCTTCTCCAGACCCCCCCGCCCCCAATCTAGTGAGACCTCCCTAATCTGATAATGAAAGAGAGTACATTGTACAATGTACACTGATTAATCAGTGGTCATTACACTGATTAATCAGAGTACATGGTACACTCTTCCATTATCAGAGTATCCAAACCCTCCAAAAGCTTGGGTCTGTCTGAAGCTTTGTCCAGACAACCTGTCCAGACCACCTTGCCCAGACCCCTGTCAAGATCACCCTGTCAACATCACTCTGTCCAGACCGTCGGAGGTTGGTCGTATATTTCAAAACTCTACGCCAATCGAAAGTTCAGGTCTTTTTACGCAATCGGCTCGCTTACACCAAACCTCTAAAACCAACAGGTGGCGAAATAGAGTCGGAAAACAGTTTGCCGCTCATACGCCGCCAGCGTCGGCAGGCGCGGTTTAAGATCCGACAGAAAGGGGGAGCGGCGTACTCCCGGCGTACTCCAGGCTTCTTACACACAGTGGGTTTACAGCGAGGGGTACCTCACGTCCTTTAGGGGTGTACACTGACTGTAGTCAGATTTGATTGTCGATGAATGGGTGTGATCGTGAATGACTGATAAAGATTTGAAAGAATGTAACTGATTGGAATTTAATGGGAGTGATGGAATTTGATTGGAGTGATGGAATTTGATTGGAGTGATTGGAATTTGATTGGAGTGATTGGAATTTGATTGGAGTGATTGGAAAGTGACTGGAAAATGATTGGACGAAGTGAGGTACCCCTCGGTTTACAGCACTTTTTGTGTATACTTTCTAGGCTGCTACCTTGTGACAACAGGGGGTTGGGTTAACCCCCCTTACCCCTTAAATCGCGCCTAGAGTCCTACATTGCTTCGCAGAGACTGGCAAATGACCAGTGCGGCTCGCAACGGCACGGCTAAGGAGCCGATCCAAAATGGCGACGATTCCCCCTCACCTATGAGTTTTCTTAATACATAAAAGAAGAAATAGCAATAATAGGTCATACAGCCAATAACAAGCATTTCAGAGCAGTGCATTGACGTTTTCTTGTGGTCAGACTAAAGTACAGTGTGCTTTAGGACAGTATGTTTTACTATTATTATTTCCTTTTATATTAGCTGGAAAAAATTTCAAGTGTGGCAAAGTGGTATTAAAGTGGATTTTGACATTTTAAATGGCAACTTGCCTTTTAAAATGTGAAAATTTACTTTAATACCACTTCATCACTTACAATTTTTCCCCACTGTTAAAAATTTTTCATAAATTTTACAGGAAATGTCTGGGTATACTATATGCCAAGACTTTTTAAGGTAAAATTACCATTGTCTGTAAAATTACAGAACGCTAGTAAAATGCAGCAGAGAAATTCCATGGACTTTTTTTTTCTATATTTTAACGGTAAAATTTTTACAGACATTTTCTGTGAAATATGGCCACGTTTCGCAAAGCAAAATATTTCTGCTGCTGAAGTGGGGTATTAGTACCTCACAGTTCTACACTTTTATTCATTCTTAACATAGTAACATGAAACTCTACTTTTGAATATTACCTTACCTTAGGTAGGATCGAACCTCGGACTTACCAGTATATAACTTATCGCCTTAACCACTAGGTTACGAGCTACCTGCTGGGTGGCCTGCGTCACCCACCGATGTCCTTCGAATCCGTTTTCGGGGGCCTTTCCCGAGCGAGGCGAGTCGTGTTGCCGAGTAGCCCACCAGTTTTCAACAAATCGTATAATTTCCTTCGAACGGGAAAACTTTTACAGCCCAAGGGAAAAGAGAGAGGTCTTCCTGAGCGTGTTACATTTGTATTTGGGCTTTGGTGAAAGTTTTAGTCATCAAAAACATATGCATCTGTTTTCTCGGATAGTACGAAAATTGGTTTACCTTAAAACGTTTGTACTGAAACTTACAGTGCTGCTGTTGTAATTATACATGTTTTCTGAATAATTACCATACAAATGCTGTGAGATTACAGTTACTTGTAAAATTACCACAGTTACTTGTAAAATTACCATGGCTACTTGTAAAGTTACCAAAGCTACTTGTAAAATTACTACAGTTTTCCGTAAAATAAACACATTTTCTGTAACTTTACAAGAAAAGCTTTTTAAAATTACAAGAATAGTAATTTTCCAGAAAAAGTGTAGTAAATTTACCATAGTTTGTAAAATTACCACACACCTTCGGTAATAAATTTACAAAAACTTCTGTAAAATCACTAATATTTTTACCCCGCCCTTCTGCGTTCAAAAAGCTTCAGAGCGGGCTATGTGAACGATCTTGTGTCTGTGTGTTTGTGTGTTTGTTAGTCCCGTCTGTTCCACTCAAAGGAATTGAGCTAGAGAGTTGAAATTTTTAGTGAATCTTGGTGCAAATCCTGCCAACCCTCATAAAGGCTCTGAAATAAATATTAGTTTTCACGAAATAATAAATAAAGTAATTTGTTACAGAAAATGTTATGGTTTCCTCAGGGGTATCTCGACGAATTGGCGCTCTCTGGGCCAAAATTTCATCAGTTTCGCTCCATCTCTAACCGTTTCGGCGCTACAGCCACAGCAAACACCCAAATATCACAAAACATCATGATGGTAGTCGTGGCATGGGTTTTGAGTAATTTTGCGGGCCGTTGGGGCAAAATTTTGTCCATTTTGCTCTATCTCTTACCGTTTTTGCGCTACAGCCACATCGATGACAAATGTTATAAAACATCATGTTTGGTGTTCTGTCATGGGTTTCGCGTCATGTTGCGGCCCTTGTGGCTAAAATTTCGTCTGTTTCGCTCTTTCTCTAACCGCTTCGGCGCTACAGCCACATCGAAGACCCAAATATCCGAAATCATCATGTTGGGTATCCTGTCATTTTTTTTATCACAGAAATTATGATATAAGTGCAACCAATAGACATATAACCACTGCGTTTCAAAGCAGAAGGGTGGGCTGCAGTCACGGTGATACACCGCTACCTCAAATATTTTCCCGCTTCAAATACCGTGCGTTTAAAACTAATTTGTAGTACTTTTTCTCCGTTTACCAAAGCTTTGAGTGTCGTTCAAATGGTCCACACTTACTGGAAATGAACTTTTTTGTTCATGTATGTATTCATGATAAACGAACATAATAACAAAATCATTTGTAATATTAAGTAACACGGTGTTCTATCAAGTCAAATACACAACAGTGTTGCGGGTTAGTATACCCGATCTGCACGTAAGGCGCCGTAACTCCTAGGATAGGCAAACCAACAACACTGATATGTATAAAATAAACAGGTATAATCTGTCAAAATAAATAAAAGGATGATCAGACCGAAGGCCAAAATGTACCCTATGACCGCGAAAGGCGAAAATAGGTCAGCGGGCTGAAGGCCCGTTATTCAAAGCAGTAATTTACATTGAAAAAAAAGTAAATAAATAGTATGATTGGGCCAAAGTGTCGAATTGTTTGGTACGACCGTGACAATAAGTAAGCGGCCCGTTTTTTAAAGTGGTATTTTTGTAGTCCATAACGCCACTGGCAGGCCAAGCTAGGCCGCCCCCGGCCGAACAGAGTTGCCAGCGCAGCGAAGCGGAGCTGGCAACGACGTTTGGCGGAAGGGCGGGCCTAGCTTGTATACTTCAGGTATGTTACATCCATGAATGGTGCTATAGAACCGCCAGAATTCTTTCCTTCTGTTCTTCATCTTACTCCAATTTCTGCTGAACTCCGTTGCCGACGTGGAGATTTGACTGGTCAATAATACGTATTTCTACGAAATGCTCGTTTCATGTCTGTGGTTGTTGCCCTACCGGAATTGCATGTCGCAGGTTGGCAACCAATGAATGTGAAGCCGTAGACAAAAAGGCTTTTGCAGTGTATGCAAGTACAGTAGCTTGCTGATACATTACGTCCTACTTATCATGGTTACGGAGACTTCCGCGATTTACAGAAACCTATCATCTCACAAAAATGGCATTGTTACAGGTGCGCCTCGCCTGAGCCTCAGCCCTCACCTGGTCGGGAGTGTCGCCGGTGTGCCATAGCGAGTTGCGCAGCATCTGCCCGGGGCCCGTGCGGCTGTTCACCAGCTTGATCTGGATGCCAGGCTCGGCCACGGCGCGGAACGGAGTGGACTGCCAGTAGGTCTGGGTGTGCTTCTTCCACATGACAGTGTAGAACTTGTGGTTGTCCTGGTAGCTGTGGGCAGAGCGAACGTTACCAAGTCGTAGTTCACATTGAAAAAATTCTCACTCTGTATTCAATGCTATTACACGGTAGGTCGTTAACCGATCACGTGACGGTACGTCGCGACACCCGTCCCGAGGGTCACAGAATACGCGCACATTCATGCAAATTTGCCTCCCCTCCGTTGCCGTATGGAGCAATGTGCCCAAAATTAATCAGAAGCGCAACACTGATATGCGCTCGGTGAAGCATCCGGTGCACGCTCGGTACACCGGCCATACCTGAAAATGAAGCCCACGTAATCGTCGTCGATCTCTGTGTCCACAAAGAAGGTGCCTTCGAAGTCGACTCCGCCGAACGCGTCGAAGCCCACGGCGAGGCCTGGGTCCGAGTTCATGGTCTGCACGATCTCAGCACCCTTGTTGTAGATCACCCAGTTTGGGTCGATCTGGGAGTCGCCCTCAGGGTCCAAAACCACTGTCTGGTACGTCCTAGAGGACAAGGATCAGGACGTGGAAGATAAGTCAAGTCCAACCATTGAGGGCGAGCACCTTCCCCCCTCGCAGTCGGAAGGTCAACACACTAGAGCTGTAATGACCACAATATGTTATCACGCTCTGGTACTCAACTAGCAGATCGGAGGAGATAAATTTCTCGCGAACTAAGGTTGAAACTGCGTCTTACCTGAAGTCGGTGGAGAAGATCATAGAGTTGTTGGGGCAGTTGTCCAAGTGGTCGGCCACGTTATCTTTGTCATAGTCTCCTTGGCAAGCGTCACCAATGCCGTTCTCTGCGCAGAACAAGAGCACTGGTTAGCGCGTTCCCACAAGTTTCACCTGAGGAGGGCGCGACTTGAGCAATCATATTAACGTGTACACAATCGGTGCAATCTTTGGATTCAAGGTGAAAACAATAGCCTATTTGACGAAAATCGCCTGCTTTTGGTGCATATGTTTGACGCACTCAGCCTAAAAAGCTCAAAAACGAGGGGTGAACGACTCGCCTGAGCCGTGTACCCAGTACTATATATTATAGGTATTATGAAAGTATTATAGAATATTATAGGTATTATAGAATATTATAAGTATTATAGAATATTACAGGATATAATAAATATTATGGTATTATAGCCAGTATTATAAGGTCTTATAAGGTACTATAAAGTACGCGAGTACAGAGGTGCTATCGTCCGATCACCGAGAGTTTAGCACGCCAAATGACAAGGAAGGATAGGTTGGCCCATGAGTGCGAGAGAGAGAGAGAGAGAGAGAGAGAGAGAGAGAGAGAGAGAGAGAGAGAGAGAGAGAGAGAGAGAGATAGTCAATTCTTCCGGTGGGACCACGATCGACCAAGGGTAAGGAACGGGGGAAAAAAACCCTAATCCTTCCGGCGGCCGGGCTGGAGCGGTTCCGAGAACCGGGCCGGGCCGGGTACCGGCACGGCCGGCCGCCGCCAGCGCCAGATCGCCACTCGGCCTCGGCAGGTCAGATCGCCACCTTCGTCGCCACTTTCGTCGCCAAACCCGACGTTTCGTCGCCACGGTGGCGACAGATCGCCACATCTGGCAAGCCTGGTCTTGTCAGCGAAGGGCCACGACCGGACGATTCGGTGATAGCGCGGCACGAGCCGAGCCGGAGCGAGCCGGAGTTCCCTCCCAGCACCTGTGTTGCATGATTGCAGACGACTTGGGAACGGGCTCGCGGGGAGAAAAATGACGGTACTCTACGTCTCATAGGCAGCACTAGTCTACTGTTTTCTAGCAATTTATTGATTTGGGAAGGTGTAACTTTCGGATATTGCAGTGTATTATACGCGAATATTATAGGTATTATAAAATATTATAGGTATTATAGAATATTATAGATATTATAAAATATTATAGGTATTATAGAATATTATAGGTATTATACGGCACTATAGGGTCCGCGTACCCAGTTTTATACGAGTCGGTCACCCCTCGCTCAAAAATGTAATAAATTACCAATTCATTCAGCATGCAATCTATGTAGACAGTTTGATTGAGTCGTGGCCCCCTCGGTTTCACCTGACGAACTAGCGCGGTTCCACTTTTGTGCCTCCCCCCCCCCCTCCCCCCTCCCTCCCCCACCGCCGCTGTACTTACGATCGCTGTCCTCCTGGTCGGGGTTGTAGACGAGCGGGCAGTTGTCCTGCAGGTTAGGGATGCCGTCGTTGTCCTTGTCGTTGTCGCAGGCGTCGCCCCGGCCATCGCGGTCAGTGTCCAACTGGTCGCTGTTGGGGATGCGGGGACAGTTGTCGACGTTGTCTTGATGGCCGTCCTTGTCAATGTCGTGGTTCGTGTCGCACGCGTCGCCCACATTGTCATTGTCGCTGTCGATCTGGTTCGAGTTGGGCGTCTTGGGGCAGTTGTCGCACACATCGCCGAGGCCGTCACCGTCTGTGTCCATCTGGTTCGAGTTAGCCTTCTTTGGGCAGTTGTCCTGGTGGTTGAGGATGCCTGTAACAACGAGCAAAGCGGGTAGTTACCTATTAATGCACTTTAGTGTCAAGCAGTGCCACTTAACAGGAGGGGCTAGTCATTGACAAAATAAAGGATTTGACCCAGAAAGGAATCGAAAATTTTCTTCCAAATTTCCCGCGGTGCCTTACGGCATGTCTGAATAGGCAACCGACTACACACCTCGCACAGGCGGCTGGGGGGGGCGGGACGGCGCTGGACAGAGGTACCGGCGGAGTCTTTCGGAGGCAGCCTGCCTCGCCCGCCTCGCCCCGCCTCTATCGAACTATCATCCAGACTGTGCCGCCCGAGGGGGAAACGACTAAAGTAATCCGGCTGACAGGCGATAGGTAATCCGGTAGGGTGTAATCCGGGGAAATTCGAAGTAATCCGCTGTAATCCCGGGAAATTTTAGGGTAATCCGGGGTAATCCGAGGAAAAAAGCGCCGTTATCCGGACGACACTCTAGAGGTAATCCGAGGTAATCCGGGGTAATCCGTAATCCGGCTGACACGAAAATTGACAGTCGTTTCCCCCTCGGTGCCGCCCCGCCCTGCCCCGCCTCTCACCCGGCGACGACAAAAATGAATCTGATTGGCTTTTGTCTGATGAGTGAGAGAGACGACAGGTGCTCTTCCAAGCCTAGTCGGTACGTATTACAGTGTCAGTCGGAAGCGTATCAAGTGGCCAAGTGTTTCAAGTGTGCCAAGCATGTTTACCATAACGAAAACCAGCAGAGGTGGAGATTGCCTTCTCCACGACAATTTTAAATTTCGACGTGTTCTTTTGACCATTTCCCCAAGATTTGGGTATTTTTCGACATTTTTCACAGTTCGGAGCCAACATCTCGGGAGGAAATGGTCGTAGGTCAAATCTGTGGCCATATTCTTGTTCCTTGACTAATTTTACCCCCGCGTAGAAATTTTCAGCCACCTAGTACCTAAAACCTCGAAAAAGTTCCAAACTTTGTCCAAAAAGGGCAAAATTTAGAAAATATTTATTTTCTCAGCCAATAATGTTTTTTCACGCCTAATATTTTAGCCCTGTGCTCCCACCTATAGGGCCATTCTAAGAAAAACAATTCATGAAAATCGGAGGGGGTCGTGGGTTTTCGATGCTCGTTTCATTTGGACCGACTCTCAGGCAGCCCGCATGACGCGGCTCAAATGACGACTTTTCACGGGAGGTTGGGGCGTCCCAGGCGTCCCCACTTGCGCGTTTACGTGCTGGCCCCCATGACCCAATCCCCGAGCAGGTAGACTCGGCTCAAATGATGCACTCCCGACAGTACTGTTTACAAATTAGCTGCAGAAAAATTTCTAGTGAATGATTTATGTGTATCATTAACTTGGTATGCAGATGGAGTGTCTCACTGTGAAAAATAGTCTTAGCGGTGATGTAAAAAATTTCCATGGCAGTTTTTGTACTTTTACGAGTCACGTTTGTAATTGATGAAGACGTAAATGTTGTAATTGGCTATTACTAAAAAGTCGTAAGATTATAATTTTTTTCGTTGACTTTACAGTTAGCATTCGTAGTTTCACGAATGCATGTCATAAATTTACAACACAAAAATTTCAAATTCATTCATCAAGGACTTACGAAACTTCTCGTAAATTTACGAAATTTCTCTTAAATTTACGAAATTTCTCGTACATTTACGAAATTTCTCTTAAACTTACGACATTTCTCGTAACTTAACGATGTTTCCTGTAAGTTTACGGCATTTTTCGTAAGTTTATTGAAATTGTCGTATTCTCTCGGAGGTAACTCTACGATGAATTTCGTACTTTTCTTCAAAATGTCATAACTTACGAACAAATCTCGTAAATGGTTTCTATCTATTCGATTCGTAATTTTATTACTTCTGTTGTTGCGCTTCGGAAAATGTTGTATTCTTACAACAAAAAATCATAAACAGAATTTACAAAATTTGTTGTAAATTTGCTTATCTTAATTTGTCACTTTACAAATCAATATCGTAATTATAAATTTCATAATTTGTCGTAAATTTAAGAGTATTTTTCCCACAGTGCTCTGTTTGAGTGCAGTTCTTATTCTTTATGGCCATTCGTGTTTGTGATCAATGAGTTGCCTCATTCAGAGCGATTTAAGCCTGAAAATCTTATTCTTGGAGGGTTGTGGGGTGATTGTGAAAAACCACACCCAAATACTTTTTTACTGCCTATGCATGAAGAGCTTCAAAGCTAAAGATGTGAAACTTCACCAGTGTGACGAGGAATGTGAGGCAAAAGCTATTGTAATTACTGGAACGTATGATGTGCCAGCTAAGGCTTGCTTAATGTGCATGACAGGTCACAGTGGGTACTGCTCATGTCCCAAGTGTTTTATAGTTGGTGAAAATAGTGATAAAACTGAAAAAGTTACTGTTTTTCCTCAACAAGAGGAGCTAGAGTTAAGGGATGATGAAAACTACAACAAATGTTTGGAACAGAGTATGGCCTCAAAACAGGAGCTCTTAGGGGTGAGTGGCCCCACCCTGCTGTCTTACATTTTGTCTTCCTCTTTTATATTGATTCTGTTTGTATTGATTCCATGCACTGCTTATCTACTGGCATCGCCAAGCAACTTTTGACTCTCTGGTTTAATTCTCAATACTCTTCAGAACCTTTTTCACTTGCAACAAGAGTAGAGCAATTTAACTCATTTTTACAAAATTTAAATCTTCCTCACTTTGTGCAACGTTTGCCTGAGGATGTGACTAAACTGGGGTATTGGAAGGCCTCTCTTTGTAGAAATTTTATTTTGTACATAGATTTACCTCTTATGCACGGAATCATGAAGCCTCAGTTCTTTCATAATCTTTCAAATTTAGTGCAGACTATTGCTATGTTAAACAAGTCGAGCATTTCCTCTGAAGAGTTAGTGGAGGCTGACATGAAATTGAGGGAATTTTGTTGTGATTTTGAGAAGTTGTACGGTGTTCGCCAGATGTCTTCCAATGTACACCTTCTAAGGCATCTTGCTGCTTCTGTGTATCAGACTTCAGACTGGAAACTTATTTGTTAGCAGTTCTTTTCGTTGTGAAGGCCTGAAGGGAAAACTGGCAGCTCTCACCCATGGTACACGCCATGCAACTATGCAAATCTTTTCACATTTTTCTGTCTTAACTAAGTTGCCTTTACATGTTTCAAAACTTTCATCAACTGATGCTAAACTGTTCTGTGAATCTCTCCTTAACCGCCGGTTAAACATGCCTCGAAGTGAAAAAAATTCTAGTGGCACTTATGTGGTGGGTAATTTTGATGTAAGTCACAGTTGTTTAGACTATTTGCAGCAGATTTTCCCTGACCTCTCAGTTCGTGCGTTTTCACGATTGTACAAAGAGAAGCAGTTGTATGTCGCCGAAACATACCAAAGAGGGGCAAGGGAATCCGCCTATTGCTGCTTTTTGTCAGAAAACAATCTTCAGCTGCATGGTAAAATGCTGACATTTGTGAAATCGACTAGTAATAATGAGTACTTTGCTGTAGTTTGTAGGTCGCATTGTTCTCCAGCTCCATTTGCAAAGTATTTCTACTTTTCAGCCAGCCCAATTACTGACCTAGTCCCTGTTAAGAATTTGCTGTGGGTATCTTTTTGTTTATCTATCAAAGACAAAGTCTACCTTGTTGACCCACTAAACTCTTTTGAATTAGAGTAGAATACTTTGTGTATTTTGTTGTTTATTTTAATAAACGAATGTGTGATTTTAGTCTCATATCACATTTATATTTTCAAATATTTCAAAATAAAATTCGAAGTGAATTAAAAATACAAATAGGTGTTAATCTTCTCGCTTCCTCAAACTCCTAACACCTCACAAAACTCAAACGTCCAACCACAACCACGCTAAATGTGAATACTCCGCGTCTTAACTGATCGGTGAGTTTCTCATACTTGTGTGCGCGGAGTATCGTCTGCCTGGCTGGGGTGCCGGGGAAGTTTTCTGAAGAAGTCGTCTCTTCCCGGTCTCTATTCCGCCTCGAAATCTCCCTTTTTCGAGACGAAAACGAGACGGCGAAGAGACGGCCGAAACACGGCCGAAACACGGCCGAAACACTACAGCGCGGTGCTCCGCGGATGCTTGATTCGCATTGTTCTGGTCTCCCGTGAGACTTCTGGTGATCTTCCGGACATTTCTTAATTCCCTTTCGACGTTCTTTCAAAAAAAAAGGACCACGAGTCTAAACACGTGCTACTTTTTCACACGGGTCACTACTTGAAACTCGCCTTACCAATACGAACGTAGATTCATCCTGCCACTAATCACGACTACGGTAAACTAAACAAATCTGTTTTTTTCTTATAGTCTTATTATACACTCACAATAATGTTACCATAGTTATAGAAACTCCGTTGTCTACCAGGATTTCGTGAAATCGTACTTTTTTTAAAAATTCTATGAAAGCATTAATAATAATTTTTGTCAGTGCCTTAATGAGGGTTGGCAGGATTTGCACCAGGTGTTTCGTTGTCCAGGAGTGACTCCTACGATCCCGTAAAAATTTTCAACTCTCTAGCTCAACTCCTTCGAGTGGAACAGACAGACAGACAGACAGCGACGCAGACAAGAGAGACACCGTATCGATTGCATAAGCCCGCACACTGAGGGGCTGTGTAGTTTTTTGTACATAACAACGCAAGATTTTATGCGTAGCTTACGCAAGTATTTCAGCATGCGTAACTACGTATAAAAAAGTCTGTAGCTTATGAACAATTTGAAATACGTAGCGTATGTACAGTATTTTTGAATTTCTTACATATTGTACGTGGCAAAAGCGTTTACAGCTTTTGAACTCTTTGGCATTTTTACGTAGCTTATGTACATTTGTGTCCTTTCAGAGCACTTCCATTTCTTAATTGTATACAAGACAGATACCGCTCACGGAGGGCTACTTTCTCTTTTGTACACAACTTTGTCCTTTTTTTAACGTAAGGCTTATGTACATTTTTTCTTACGTAGGTGTGTACAATTTTATGCGTAATTATGCACAATCCCAAATGTCCACAAGTTACGTGCAAAAAAAGTACATAGCTGTAAACGCTATATGTAAGAAATTCAAAAATATTGTACATAAGCTACGTATTTGAAACTGTTCATAAGTTACAGACTTTTTTATACATAGTTACGTATGCTGAAATACATACATAAGCTACGCACGAAATCTTACGTAGTTATGTACAAAAATACGATTTCACGAAATCCTGGTAGACAACGGCGACGCGTCCGTGCAACAATAGCCTATCTGTTTCGCTGCCCCGAAAGACTAGCCTATCTGTTTTTCGGTGCTTTCTGCAGCGCTGTCTTCTTCTTATTGTGGGTTTGCCAATATTAACGTTAGAAAAAAAGTAAAAACTGCTGCGTGTTCCTTAAAGATCAAGCAACAAATGACAGTTTTTACTTTTTTTCTAACGTTAATATTGGCAAACCCACAATAAGAAGAAGACAGCGCTGCAGAAAGCGCCGAAAAACAGATAGGCTAGTCTTTCGGGGCAGCGAAACAGATAGGCTAATCTTTCGGAGCAGCGAAACAGATAGGCTAGTCTTTCGGGGCAGCGAAACAGATAGGCTATTGTTGCACGGACGCGTCGAACGGAGTTTCTATAACTATGGTAAAATTATTGTGACTGTATAATAAGACTGTAAGAAAACGCAGTAGTTTTGTTTAGTTCACGATAGTCAAGATAGTGACTAAATAATTATAAGTTCGATTTGATAAGGCGGGTTTCAAGCAATGAATACTCTCCAACAGTTAGGCCGTCATCCACACGACAGGAAAAGGAGGGAAAATAGCTTTCCTTCTGACGGCAAAAAATGGGCGGCGAGGTCGCGGCCGGGGCGGAACGTCAACAATGCGTCCCTTCCACCGAGCGCACTACAGGGGCGAACCGGAGCCCTAACTAATACGGCTGGTACGCCCAGGACATCGCGGGCAAGCGCGCCGCGGCCGCGGCCGCGACGGCGGTGCGCTCTGTCGGGAAAACGCGGAGTTAAGGCGTTGTTTGCACAACACACCATCTTAATACTAACGCACCTAGCGACTTTAACTATTTATTTTAGCTGAACGAAATGTTAGGCAGCCGAAATTAATGTGAAAATAGCAGTTCCAGACCTGCGGAAATCGTTTTGCAAAGTTTCATGGAGGTTCAAAACGTAGGAACACAAGTGATTTACGAAAATGATACACGTAAATGTACACCATTTCAAGAATTCTGCTCACCAGATTGAAGTCAAACTTACTAAACCGTTTTCTGCAGGTATAAAACTACTATTTACGCATTCAGTTCGCCTTGTCAACGTTTTGATAACTTTATACGATGATTTAAAGTCGCGAGGTGGGAGTCGAAGCCCCGGCCGAGGCGGCCATGGCTGAAAGAAGGCCGGCGACACGGCGCACGCGCGTCCACCTCAATCAAACCTTGTTTACACAACATGCCAACCTAGAAAACATGAAAAGGATCACTAATCCCCCTACGTTACGATTTCAAATGATTACCTTAGGTTGGCAGGAGTGCGCCGCAGTCGACTGTTCGTTCGGTAAAAATGAAGTAGGTTTCGAAAAGGCAGTATGGTGGTCACGTGCGAATTTCAGTGGTGTCATCTCTTTCTTGAGCGTTTCACCGAAGCAGAGCTTTGTTTGAACGCAGACTTTAGAGGTTTCTCTTTCGCTCCGTGTTGGCTCGACTCCGCCTAGCCCCGCCACGAAAAACTATCCCCTTCTCCTGGTGAATTCAGCTGACAAGTCGAGCATTACCATAGCAACTGAAATTTCAATTCAAATTTACAGAAAATCTGTAGTTTAAATTTCTACTAATTAATTTGCCTAAAAAACTACACAGCCCACAGCCCCTCAGTGTGAGCGCCTGCAACACCTAGGGTTGGCCCTCCAAATATTTCCATGATTTTGTTTGCCTACCCGTAGAGCCCAAGCGCAAAGTTAAGCAGGAATAAAACTCTTGGCACCTCAATTTTCGTTACATCAACCCCCGGACAGTTCATTGTGGGACCACCTTAAGAGTCTGCATCGCAAAATATTCAAGAAAAATTTCACAAAAACTCAGAAAAGTTGGAAAAATTGAGCGAAATTCATCAGGAAGTTTAACAGTATTTCACGAAAGCTGTACACAAAAATCCATAGTTGTACCCCTCATGGACCTGCTCTATGATGAGGACGTACCATCGTTGTCGATGTCGTCATCACAGGCATCTCCGATGCCGTCGCCGTCCGTGTCCTCCTGGTCCACGTTGGGAACGGTTGGACAGTTGTCGCAGGCGTCTCCCTGCTTGTCGGGGCCCTCCTGGTCCGTGTCCGCCTGATCGGGGTTGTACACCAGCGGGCAGTTGTCCTACACACCGTGCAAAACAGGCTGTTAGCTTTGCTCACACTCGTCAAGGTCAGTGGCACATAGCACATGGAGGTACTCACGCCACCGTTGGGCACCAGGTCGTCGTCAGCGTCTGGGTCACAGACGTCGCCAAGACCGTCCTTATCCGCATCCTCCTGGCCGGAGTTGGGCACCAAAACGCAGTTATCCTAGGCAAGCAGATGGGCAAGGTTAGTTGGAGGATAGTTGGCGGTCCCAGGGCGAACGGCAGATTTCAGAGATCTGTCGGAAATATTGCCCTTCTGCGATCGAAGTAAACTTGATGCTTTTGTTCAGAAAGTGCTTGAAAACCCTTGGGCAAAATTTGGGGCAAAATTTCTTTGGGGGGAATACCAAAACAAAATGGGAAGGAAAACTCATCAACTGATTTTATGTCAAATTTAATCGAATTTCGCCGATATCGTTGGAACACACAAGAGAGCTTCGTAGTCGACGGAGTACAGGCCCACGCACGCACTCTTAAAATCCTACGATGAACTTTGGTCGTATTATGAAAGATTTGATCAGTAGCAGGGTACGAAGAATTTTGCGCTGTCATAATACGAACAGTGATGTTAGTATATTACGGTGATGTTTCTTCGTAGAAAGACTTGCCTATTTCATAGGATTAAAAGGGGCATACAATAGATTGTGAATGTAGAGTACGAAGACTTTATACATAATTAAAGATTAAAGACGTTCAATAGAATGTATTAAGAAACAAAAGGTATAAATTTTTTAAAAAATCTAGAACGAATGTAAACTACAAAGTAAAAGAAAATAAATCAGAAAGCTGCCTAGCCCTCCAATTAGTACCGTTCACACATCTGTGGGAGAGATAGCACGGAACAGATTGGTAAACGGCAAAGGATTACACTGGTAAAACAAATGTTTAGTTTCTAAACATCAAGGTGTTTAGTTGGCAATTCTAAACATGACATAGTGTACAGCAGGAACTAAACATGACAAGATGTTTAAAAACTAAACACATCGTAAATGTTGAAAGGTTAAACATTTTGTGATGCATGATGCATAGAAGTAAACACTTGGGCGAGGCTTCACATGGAGAAGCATAGGGATACCACGCTGCGCCAAGTGTTTAGCCAAGTGCACACTTGCCAAGTGTTTAAAAATTAAACATCTGCTGGTGTATAGTTTGAACTAAACATGATATAGTGTTTAAATATTGAACGTTAGCAGTTAAAAATCATTTGATGTTTAGAACTAAACATTTGTTTTACCAGTGTATAGATAATGTGTGAAGTGTTTGCAAAATGATTCCAATTCAAGGCGCCAGCTTTAAGTTTCACTAACTTAGACAACAACAACAACCCAGGCACCCAGGTGATGAGAAGGATGCAGAGTTCCATCAGGACAGGCAGTTCTGCATACATAACCTCTTAACCTCAACTGGAGGTATGTTAGATGCACTTCAAATCGATGGACTTATTGCTCCACGGTGCAATATTCAACAGAGAGAGGAGCAAAACGTTAAAGAGATGGTAAAATGAGAATTTTTGAAATTGACACTGGACTGGTTCACATAAAACTGATCATGAGATTTACAATAATTGCAAGCGTTCACGCTAACTGTATTTGAAGGTTTTTGTGCAAACCTTCGCACAAAGTTAAACATACAATTCGATTCGCAGGAATTTGTGCGAAAAAATGTACTATTTCGTAAAAAGATTTGCATAAAAAGATGCAATAAGTTTGTGCACAAATTTGTGCAAATAAAGCGTAGGTTTAACTTTGTGCAAATTAATGCTACAAATCCAGTTAGTGTGTTGTTTTCTGACGCTATATTGTCGACTGCTTTGTTTACAGTGAGGGCGAGGGACGAGGTGGCGGGGCGGGGGAAGAGCTGTGGTAGTTTCAAAGAGGCGCGCTCTTGCGGGGCGATCTGGAACTTCGGCGGATTCGGTCGTTCCCTCCTACGTCATAGGAGTGTCGAGCTCGCCCACGACGCCATGGAGTTCGTGTGACTGGTGCCGTCCATCGCCCCGTCCCGGTGGACGGGCGACGCTCCTCTGCACCATCGCGACACCACCGTGTGGCCTGCATAGAGATTCTGATGCACGGCCTCCTCGCTCTGTCTCTCTCGCACCTGTACGGCGTACCTCTTAAGTGCGAGAGAGACAGCAAGAAAGGTGTACTCGGAGCCTCCCGGAGGCCCGGTCGAGTGCGCCTGCCTGAGTCCACATTGGCCTCCTTGTCCGACGGGGTCTCTGCGGGGCGTGAGAGCCCAGGCCGCTGCAATGAGGCCGTCGTCGACCTCATCCGCACCAAAGACCCCTACGACCGTGCCAACGATCCAGGAGTCCAACGTGGACTCGGGCGCACTCGGCCGGGCTTCCGGGAGGCTCCGAGTGCCATAGGGCGCGACGATGGCGTACCCGCAGCGCAGCACAGCACGTTGTGATTCAGATGACCGCTCTGGCACCTCCGTCCTTGTCGCACTTATGGCAGTGCGCTATGTTGGGGATGGCAGGGCCCCATGGGTGCGACAAGGAAACGGGCGTGGGAGCGATCTTCAGAATCAGCAGAGCTATCTCGGTGTACACCTTTCTCGCTGTCTCTCTCGCACTCATGAGGTACGCAGTACAGGTGCGAGAGAGACAGAGCGAGGAGGCCGTGCATCAGAATCTCTACGCAGGCCAGACGGCGGTGTCGCGATGGTGCAGAGGAGCGTCGCCCGTCCACCGGGACGGCGCGATGGACGGCACCAGTCACATGAACTCCATGGCGTCGTGGGCGAGCTCGACACTCCTGTGACGTAGGAGGGAACGACCGAATCTGCTGAAGTTCCAGATCGCCCCACAAGAGCGCGCCCCTTTGACACTACCACTGCTCTTGCCCCTGCCCCTCCGCCTCGTCCTTCGCCCTCACTGTAAACAAAGAAGTTGACGATATAGCGTCAGAGCAAAATAACGCTTGCAATCATTGTAATTCTTATGATGAATTTTATGTGAATCAGTCCAGTGTCAATTTGAAATATTTTCATTTTACCATCTCTTTAACGTTTTGCTCCTCTCTCTGTTGAATATTGCACCGTGGAGCAATGAGTCCATTTATTTGAACTACTGCATCTAATATATCTTCAGTTTAGGTTAAGAGGTTATGTACACTGGTAAAACAAATGTTTGGTTTCTAAACATCATGATGTTTAGTTTGCAATTCTATACATGACATGATGTTTAGCAGGAACTAAACATGACAAGATGTTTAACAAATAAACACTTCGTAAATGTTTAGAGGTTAAACATTTTGAGATGCATAGAAGTAAACACTTGGGCGAGGCTTCACATGCAGAAGCATACGGATACCACGCTGCGCCAAGTGATTAGCCAACTGCACACCTGCAAAGTGTTTAAACATTAAACATCTGCACTGTTAAAAATTCTGTACCCAAACTACAGGAGAGGTACGGAAGCACCGTTTTATTCCACCACAGTACGTTCCGTACCTTGAAAGTACAGTGAGTACTGTAGACCGGCCTGACCAACTACGGAAGGTTCTGTACCCATTGTGCCGTAAAAGTTTGAGGCGTGTCAAAATATTGTCGTCGGTTGTATGGACAAAACAGTCACTGGAAGTACGGAGACACCTGTACTCATCAGGAACGGACGTTCCGTAGCATCATAAAACAGCGCAGACCTGGTAAAAAATTGACAGGACAATACTGTGGAAATTACTGTCGAAATTTTTAACAGTGTGCTGGTGTATAGTTTGAACTAAACATGATATAGTGTTTAAATTTCAAACATTAGCAGTTAAACATCATTTGATGTTTAGAACGAAACATTTGTTTTACCAGTGTATGCAGTACTGCCTGTCTTGATTGAACTCTGCATCCTTCTCATCACCTGGGTGCCTGGGTTGTTATTGTCTAAGTGAGTGCAACTTACAGCTGGCGCCTTGAATTGGAATCATTTTGCAAACACTTCATAAAAGAAATAGTCTCTACCCGTTTGCTTCTCATAGCCAGAATCAGTCTTTATAAATCGTATCATGTTTCATATCTTTACAATTATTCACTTTTGCATACTAGAGTAAATAATAGTTTGCTAATATTATTCTAGTTCTTACTGATTTATACTTAAATATAATTGGAAGAATGGATTCATCGGACTGCATTATAATAATAAATGTTTTTATTGAATAATATTCGTACATTACAAACCTTCAACCATTCGTACTAAACTGATGTGATTCTTGCGAACAAAGTTGTTCGAAGGGTTTCATTTGCTGTCTAAAAACCAAAGTGGAACCTAAAATGCTTCGTATTATGGAGAGATTTGATGAATCTGTTCGTAAATTACGATGAATTTGGTTTATCCGTAGTGTATGAACAGCGGGTGGAAACGGCCGAGCTGCGGCGGGGGCTATGCGCCAGCCCTCGGAAGCGCGCCAAGCAGGCGTTTAAATCGGGCGCGCAACCCAAGCCGGGTCGGGATTTTGATTTAAATGACGACTGAAAAGAGTACAACCATGATATTTGTGAAAAGCGAAGAAAGGAATTAAACTGGAGAGCACGCTAGTGCCGATGCATTGAACTTAGTTTCGATTTCGGACACTTATTCTAAGACAATTGTGGTCTACGGACCGGGGCCCGGGAGCGTATCGGTTCAGAATACAAGTAAAAACACCTATAATTCTTTGTCGTAGGTGTATACATCATTCGGCACGCACTTTTGTAGTAAAACAGGCTAATGCATAGCGTGCTTGTTTTTTGTAATGTGTGCTCTGGTAAGAATACCGATAAAACAAAGTCAACGGGCTAGAGCCGTAGGTTAGGACATGTGCACTCTACTCGATTTTTATACAACTTGACGACCAAGTTTACAAAATCGGGTGACGCTATGCAGAGGTAAAATTTTAGTTCTATCGCCCTGTCGATAGGGTCTTGCAGTGTACTGATCCGATTTCTTAATCTCGACTTTACAAGTAAGCTATCCCGAAAACCACAAGCTTCAGGTCTCAAACTGTACACAGTTTTGTAAAAGAAGTCGGGCACTGATCACAAAATGACGCACAGAAATAGAAAGAGCGTTTTTTAGCCCGCCCTTCTGCTTTGAAAAAGCTTCAGAGCAAGCTTATGCAATCGATCTGGTGTCTGTCTGTCTGTTTGTCTATCTGTCTGTCTGTCTGTCTGTTCCACTCGAAGGAGTTGAGCTTGAGAGTTGAAATTTTTAGGGTATCTTAAGGGTCACACCTGGACACCGAAACGCCTGTTGCAAATCCTGCCAACCCTCATTAAGGCACTGATAAAAATTATTAAAGTTTTCACGGAATAAAAAAAAAATATTTGTTGCATAAACTTTTATGGTTTCCTAAGAGATATCTCTACGAATTGGCACCCTCTGACCCAAAATTTCGTCCGTTTCGCTCTATCTCTTACCGTTTCGGTGCTACAGCCACACAAAAGACCCAAATATCATAAAACATCATGTTGGGTATCGTGTCATGGGTTTTGCGTCATTTTGCGACCGTTTTGACCAAAATTTCGTCCGGATTGCTCTCTTACCGTTTCGGCGCTACTGCCGAATCAACGACCCAAATATCCTACAACATCATGTTGGGTATCGTGTCAAGGGTTTTGCGTAATTTTGTGATCATTTGGACTAAAATTTGGTCCGTTTCGCTCTATCTCTTACCGTTTCGGCGCTACAGACCCACAAAAGACTCAAATATCCTAAAACATCATGTTGGGTGTCGTGACATGGGTTTTGTGTCATTGTGTGACCCGAAAGGACCAAAATTTCGTCCGTTTCGCTCTATCCCTTACCGTTTCGGCTCTACAACCACACAAAAGACCTTAATATCATAAAACATCATGTTGGGTGTCGTGACATGGGTTTTGAGTCATCATTTTGTGGCCCTTTGGGCCAAAATTTCGTCCATTTCGCTACATCTCTTACAGTTTCAGGGCTACAGCCACATCGATGACCCAAATATCCGAAATCGTCATGTTGGGTATCCTGTCATTTCTTTAATCACAGAAATTATGATATAGGCGCAACCAAGAGACAAAACTACTGCGTATCAAAGCAGAAGGATGGTCTGCAGTCACGGTGATACACCGCTACCTCAAATATTTTCACGCCTTAAATACTGTGCGTTTAAAACTAATTTATAGTACTTTTTCTCCGCTTACCAAAGCTTTGCATGTCGTTCAAATGGTACACACTTACTGGAAATGTAATCCTTTGTTCATGTATATACTCATGATAAACGAACATATTAAAAATCATTTGTAATATTAAATAACACTGTGTTCTGTCTAGTCAAATACATACCACTGTTACGGGTTTGCCTACCCGATCTGCACGTAAGGCGCCGTAACTCCTAGATAGTCTTACCGTTTCGGCGCTACAGCCACACAAAAGACCCAAATAAAATAAAACATCATGTTGGGTGTCGTGTCATGGGTTTTGAGTCATTTTGTGGCCCTTTGGGCCAAAATTTCGTCCATTTCGCTACATCTCTTACAGTTTCGGGGCTACAGCCACATCGAAGACCCAAATATCCGAAAGCGTCATGTTGGGTATCCTGTCATTTCTTTAATCACAGAAATTATTGGCTGAGCGAAAGCGAAGCCTATTACGCCACTGGAGTGCTAAAAAAGTCCAATGTCCGTGTGTCTGTCTGTCTGTCTGTCTGTCTGTCTGTCTGTCTGTGTGTCTGTCTGTGTGTCTGTTCGCACGATAACTCGAGAACGAGTCAAGATATCGACCTGAAATTTTTACTGTAGCTTCTTGGCCTAAAAAGCTCGGACGAGTTCAAATATGAACACTCTAGCTCAAAAATTAACCCTGCTAAAAATTGATTTAAACTTTTTGAAAAATTTAGATTTTAAATATTCCAAAATTTTATGGTGTCCTAAGGGGTATCCCGGCGAGTTGTGACCCTTTGGGCGAAAATTTCGACCGTTTTGCTCTATCTCTTACTGTTTAGCCGCTACAGCGGTAAATGTGGACGAAAAGTCGTCAAAATGCATGTTGGGTGTCGTTTTCAGGGTAATCTGTCGAGATGCGATCCTTGGGGCAAAAATTTTGTCTGTTTGGCTCTGCGGAGAAGGGTTTTGGGGCTCGGGCCCTTCGCGTAAAAATTGGAAAATTGGTTACATAATGAAAAGAGGCGAGCGGGGGTCCAGGGGGCGGCAGCCCCCTGGCTTAAATGAGTAAATCTCAAATCATGCAGGCTTGTAATAAAGAAAAGCGGGGGTCCAGGGGGCGGCAGCCCCCTGGCTTAAATGAGTAAATCTTAAACCATGCAGGCTCGTAATAAAAAAAAAGCGGGGGTCCAGGGGGCGGCAGCCCCCTGGCTAAAACGGGTAAATCTTAAATCATGCAGGCTCGCCAGCGCCGCAGGCCTAGGTAGATGTACGCAGGCCCGTCGCAGCGTAACAGTGTTTCGCGAGCTTTCGCGAAGCCTGTTACGAGAGACGGTGTCTGGCGTACATCTACCTAGTTGGCTGAGCGATAGCGAAGCCTATTACGCCACTGGAGTGCTAAAAAAGTTCAATGTCCGTCTGTCTGTCTGTCTGTCTGTCTGTCTGTCTGTGTGTCTGTTCGCACGATAACTCAAGAACGAGTTAAGATATCGACCTGAAATTTTTACTGTAGCTTCTTGGCCTAAAAAGCTCGGACGAGTTCGAATATGAACACTTTAGCTCAAAAATTGACCCTGCTAAAAATTGATTTATATATTTTAAAAAATTAGATTTTAAAAATTACAAACTTTTATGTTGTTCTACGGAGTATCTCGGCGAGTTGCGACCCTTCGGGCGAAAATTTTGTCCGTTTTGCTCTATCTCTTACTGTTTAGCCGCTACAGCCGTAAATGTGGACGAAAAGTGGTCAAAATGCATGTTGGGTGTCGTTTTCAGGGTAATCTGTCGAGATGCGATCCTTGGGGCAAAAATTTTGTCCATTTGGCTCTGCGAAGAAGGGTTTTGGGGCTCGGGCCCTTTGCGTAAAAATTGGAAAATTGGTTACATAATGAAAAGAGGCGAGCGGGGGTCCAGGGGGCGGCAGCTCCCTGGCTTAAATGAGTAAATCTCAGATCATGCAGGCTCGTAATAAAGAAAAGCGGGGGTCCAGGGGGCGGCAGCCCCCTGGCTTAAATGAGTAAATCTTAAACCATGCAGGCTCGTAATAAAAAAAATACGATTTCAGGAAATCCTGGTAGGCACGAAGTTCATTAATGTTTTTGTTTCACTAAATTCTTCGGTAGAAGATGGTTAATACAGAAATTTGCTTTAAAAATTCTAGCCTTATGGGTCATGTTACTAAATTTCTTTAATATCAAGGTCACTAGTTCAGCGGGTCACATGCCAAAGTTTACCTTTCTAGCTAAAAAGATTTAGAAGTTAGTCTCTCAGTAAAAATCATCCGATCAGCTTGATTTTTGAACTGTAGTCTCGTTATGCAATAGGCATTTGAACACTGCTTTTACATTTTTATTCTAACATGTCGTTCGAAATTTTATTTTTTGAACTACTGTGCATGAGTAGAATCAACAAGTCCCCGGCCCCGCCGGTCCTCATCCCCTGCGCGCCGCGCCGAGGGCTCGAGCAGCCGCGACAATGGCGACTCGGCTCGGCTCCCCTTTCCACGCTGTTTTTCCGTGACAAGCCGAGTATTACCATAGAAACAGAGAATTTAGATCGAAATTTCTCAAAATTGGCCGCTAACTTTAGGCTGGCATTTCAGCAGTGAACTCAGGAGATTGAGTTCTACCTCTCTGCCAAATCTTATGAAAATCGTATAGAAAAATCAGGATTTAGGTAAGGGGCCACACTGATAAAAAAAAAAAAAATCGGATCCTGAGACGAAACCATAAGGCTACTTCGTGCCTAAAAAAAAAAAGCGGGGGTGCAGGGGGCGGCAGCCCCCTGGCTAAAACGAGTAAATCTTAAATCATGCAGGCCTGCGGCGCTGGCGAGCCTGCATGATTTAAGATTTACTCGTTTTAGCCAGGGGGCTGCCGCCCCCTGGACCCCGCTTTTTTTTTTTGGCTGAGCGATAGCGAAGCCTATTACGCCACTGGAGTGCTAAAAAAGTCCAATGTCCGTGTGTCTGTCTGTCTGTCTGTCTGTCTGTCTGTCTGTCTGTCTGTGTGTCTGTCTGTGTGTCTGTTCGCACGATAACTCGAGAACGAGTCAAGATATCGACCTGAAATTTTTACTGTAGCTTCTTGGCCTAAAAAGCTCGGACGAGTTCAAATATGAACACTCTAGCTCAAAAATTAACCCTGCTAAAAATTGATTTATATTTTTTTAAATAATAAGATTTTAAATATTACAAAATTTTATGGTGTCCTAAGGGGTATCTCGGCGAGTTGCGACCCATTGGGCGAAAATTTCGACCGTTTTGCTCTTTCTCTTACTGTTTAGCCGCTACAGCGGTAAATGTGGACGAAAAGTCGTCAAAATGCATGTTGGGTGTCGTTTTCAGGGTACTCTGTCGAGATGCGATCCTTGGGGCAAAAATTTTGTCTGTTTGGCTTTGCGGAGAAGGGTTTTTGGGCTCGGGCCCTTCGCGTAAAAATTGGAAAATTGGTTACATAATGAAAAGAGGCGAGCGGGGGTCCAGGGGGCGGCAGCCCCCTGGCTTAAATGAGTACATCTCAAATCATGCAGGCTCGTAATTGGCTAAGCGATAGCGAAGCCTATTACGCCACTGGAGTGCTAAAAAAGTTCAATGTCCGTGTGTCTGTCTGTCTGTCTGTCTGTCTGTCTGTCTGTCTGTCTGTCTGTCTGTCTGTCTGTCTGTGTGTCTATGCGTGTCTGTTCGCACGATAACTCAAGAACGAGGCAAGATATCGACCTGAAATTTTTACTGTAGCTTCTTGTCCTAAAAAGCTCGGACGAGTTCAAATATGAACACTCTAGCTCAAAAATTAACCCTGCTAAAAATTGATTTATATTTTTTTAAAAAATTAGATTTTAAATATTACAAAATTTTATGGTGTCCTTAGGGGTATCTCGGCGAGTTGCGACCCCTTGGACGAAAATTTCGACCGTTTTGCTCTATCTCTTACTGTTTAGCCGCTACAGCGGTAAATGTGGACGAAAAGTCGTCAAAATACATGTTGGGTGTCGTTTTCAGGGTAACCTGTCGAGATGCGATCCTTGGGGCAAAAATTTTGTCTGTTTGGCTCTGCGGAGAAGGGTTTTGGGGCTCGGGCCCTTCGCGTAAAAATTGGAAAATTGGTTACATAATGACCTGGACCCCCGCTTTTCTTTATTTAAAATAGGCCAGGGGACTACCGCCCCCTGGACCCCCGCTCGCCTCTTTTCATTATGTAACCAATTTTCCAATTTGTAATGTGCGTCAGTTTGTGATCAGTGCCCGACTTCTTTTACAAAACTGTGAACAGTTTGAGACCTGAAGCTTGTGGTTTACGGGATAGCTTACCTTTAAAGTCGAGATTAAGAAATCGGATCAGTACACTGCAAAACCCTATCGACAGGGCGATGGAGCGAAAATTTTACCTCTGCATAGCGTCGCCCGATTTTGTAAACTTGGTCGTCAAGTTGTATAAAAATCGAGTAGAGTGCACATAACCTAACCTACGGTTCTAGCCCGTTGACTTTGTTTTATCGGCACTCTTACCAGAGGGCATATAACGAAATTCAAGCACGCTATTCATTAGCCTGTTTTACTACAAAAGTGCGTGCCGAATGATGTATACACCTACGACAAAGAATTATAGGTCTTTTCACTTGTATTCTTAACCGATACGATCCCGGGACCCGGTCCGTAGACTACACATTTTTTTAGAATAAGTGACCAAAATCGAAACCAAGTTCACTGCATCGGTACTAGCGTGCTCTCCAGTCTATTTCCTTTCTTCGCCATACACAAATATCATGCTGTTCTCTGCTCAGTCGTCATTTTCTTCAAAATCCTGATCCGACTTGGGTTGCGCACCGGATTTGAACGCTGGCTTGGCGCGCTTTCGAGGGCTCGCGCGTAGCCCCCGCCGCTGCCCAGCCGTTTCCACCCACTGGTATGAATCCCAGTTCTTCGTAGGATTTTAAGAGTGCACCTCACCTTTCGGCAGCGGCTGAAGCTGCAGCCGAGGTCGTAGTCGGGCCAGCCGTCCAGGTCGCGGTCGGGGCCGCAAAGGTGGCCATCACCAGCGAAACCGACGCGGCACTGCAAACAAGCGTAACGGAAATTAAAACCTAACTGCATGGAAAACTTACTTATCGTATGTATCGGTGTATACTTCTTGGCTACAGGGCAGCACGAAACCCAAGTGTAAAAAAATGTCGGCTTTTCTCCACACTTCTCGAAGGTGGACGAATTTCCATTCGAACACTTTAAGATATGGGAATGACTCGACTAGAACACCGTAAAACCAAGTGTGAAACTGCCGAATACCTGGTAGTGCGCAACTCCCTGGTTATCATATGCAAGTTTACAGCTCAACAGCTGTGCAATCGCAACTGTTCATCGCAATGGCTGGGCTCATGTTAGTGCTCATCACGGTAGTAGTGCACCTGCAAGTGTTCAATAAGGAAGTTTTTTATACGGCGCAGTAGAACACTTGCAAGTGCACAACTAACTCTTCGAACATTTACAAGTGCACAGGAGTTGAGACGTGCATTTGCGATTGGCTGCTGAGGCGAACACTTTGCATGAGATAAACCAAGAGTTGCACACTTTTAAGTTTTGAACAGTTGCACACTTAGTTTAACAGTGTATGAATAGCCACCCTAGAGGGATAGGGAAACTGATAATTGCCACGACTTCGCTCAAGTTCAGCTAGACACTTAGGCTAAGTGACTTAGCTAACAGTTGGCTATTCTGAGAAGCCAAGTGTGCAACTGCTCAACACTTGAAAGTATGTGACTTGAAGTCTGCACATGCAAGTGTATAACTTGGCAGCTGCTTAATTGAAAGTTTCCAGCTCGCCAGTTGTACACTTCTGAGTGTTCAACACGACTGACAGTTGTGCACTTTCAAGTGTTGAACTGCCGCGTGAAATACTTCCCTTGTTGAACTCCAGCAAGTGCACAATGGTCGAGTTGAACATTTACATTTGTGCAGCTGGCAAGTTTGACACTTGCAATTGAACAGCTGCTGAGTTACACGCCTGCACGTGCAGACTGGGACTTGCCCACTTACAAGTATTAATTAGTTGCACACTTCGTTTATCAGAGTAGAATTACTAGCATTGGATAATTTTAGTTAACATTTTTCCTGAGTTTTACTGCAGGATACAAGAGGTTTAACTGAGAATAACTGGACACTTTTTGTGCAGCTGGAGTTAACTGATGTAAGCTGATCCATTTATCTTTATTTTAGCCTCGATTCACACGACGATTGACTGAAGTGGCTGATATCGGCCAGGCTGTCATACTCTGTTTAGTTTTTTAATTGATAAAACAAAGAATTATGAAAGCTAACTTAAGCACAACATAAATTCTGTCCTTGCGGTCGACTGAAAGTTTCTGGAGAATTGCATAGTTATATGGTAATACAGAAAATTTGCTTAAAAGTTTCTAGACTTGTGGGTCATGTTATGGAATTTATTTTATCTCAGGGTCTCTAGTTCAGAAGCTAACATGCCAAATTTTATCTTTCTAACTTAAACGATTTAAAAGTAATGCTCTCAGTAGAAATTGTCCGATCACGTCCTTTATTTTTGAACTGTAGGCTCGTAGTGCAATGGGCATTCGCACATTGCTTTTACGAAGTGATTATATACACGCCGCGTGTATATAAGTAGAAAAAAATTATATACACACCGGAAAAGCTTTTCCAGCGTTATTATTATGGCGTTATTTCCACGCGGCGTGTATACAACGTCTATTTTCTTATTGACACGCGGAAAAGCTTTTCCGGTGTGCATTTAAGAAAATACATCTCTATTCTCACGCGGTGTGTCTCTTGGGATGTTATTTATTATGAACACGCGTCAAACGTTATTGATATATGACGTTCACTATGATTTAGTTGCCTTACACTCTAAATGGGAAAGGACAATATTGTATCCAGCCAAGTTGTGCCCTTGTGCACATCTAGAGAAGATATAAATTTGTTTCCAATCTAGGGACAATTTAGCCTATTTTGTCCCTATAGGGACCTGTCCGGCACCCGATGCCAGACTGAAGTCAAAATGCGGACCAGTCCGGTACGGACTTGGCCGGAGGAAGAGACGGCACGGACTAGTCCGCAAGTAAAAGGGCACTGTCCGAGACAGAAGGCAAATTCTGGAACTGTCCTCGTCGGTTTTCGGAACGAATCGCTTTTGTAAGGGTAGATTGGAAACAAATTTATATCTTCTCTAGATGTGCACAAGGGCACAACTTGGCTGGATACAATATTGTCCTTTCCCATTTGGAGTGTAGTACGTTAGCAACAAAACTCTTAGATAAACCCCATGTTTAGTTATTCAGGACGCAAACATTTGGGTGTGTGTCCTCATTAGGGTTCGAACCCAAACATTTGGGTCCGAACCCAAATAATTGGGTCTGAACCCATATTTTTGGGTGCGTAAAAAGGACCCATTTTTTTGGGTCTTCTCTACCATGGGTAAAGAGATCGAGTTCCACCTCTCTGCCAAGTGTTATGAAAATCGTATAGAAAAATCAGGATTTAGGTAAGGAGACGTGCTAATAAAAAAATAAAATAAAATCGCATACGGACACAAAGCCATAAGGCTATTTTGTGCCTAACAAAAAACATTCAAAGCACAGGTTAACTGTGGTTTCGGTATCGTACTGATAATAACCTCTCTTGACCAAAGTGCTATTCATTTCGACAAGAAAATTCTGTTCAAAATTATCAAATTTCAGGTCCTTTTCCGACTGACTACTAGCTGACATGGAACTCGGCATTTGCCTATTTTAGCTGCAGCGCAGCAGCGTTCAGACTGACATAAATTTGTCACCAGTTAATTCTTCCTTTCCCCGAATTTTAGTCATAGAGTTGACTGAACTAAGCCACAAACGAACTAACACGCTACCTGTATTTGAACTGACTCCACGTTAGATAAACTTAGATTAAACACTATAATTCTGACATTGATGAATAAAGAAAGCGTAGTTGTGCGCCTTTTACACGCGTACAAAACCTTAAGCCCTTCTTGAAGCGTAGAACCACTCTCCATCAGTGTTGTCAAAAAAGTAGGCAAGTAGGGATAATGGAGCGCAGTGTTGCCAAAACAGTAGGCAAATTTCCCTCGAATACACCTGTGTTTGGCAGACGGGTATCTCCGCCTGCCTACTAGGTAACTGGTAGACTCAAGTGTGGAGAGTTTGCCTAGTAGGCACACTCTCATTTGCTTACAGATGTGCTATCTCCATAATACGGAGAACTTTGTGCAATCGTAATATAGATCACAAATCATCTGTAATACGGATAAAATCATACGTAATATGGATGAATTCATCCATATTAAAAAATTTACTTGTTCCGTAAGTTATGGTGAATTCGGTCCATACTCTGTGGATGAGGGCATGTTTGTAATATGGATAAAATTCTCTATATTACGGATGATTTTATCCGTATTACGGATGATTTGTGATCCATATAACGATTGCACAAAATTCTCCGTATTATGGAGATAGCACATCCGTAAGCAAATGAGAGTGCAGGCGGAGATACCCGTCTGCCACACATAGCTGCATTCGAGGGAAATTTGCCTACTGTTTTGGCAACACTGCGCTCCATTATCCCCATGCATTTAGGTAAGAGAAAAGGAGCGTATGAGTTCTTGCACGCTTGAAGAAGGGCGTACAGTGCAGAGCCCTTCACCGGGCGAGCGGCTATGCCTACTTGGCGTCCGAGAGCACCTCGTGGGAGTGAGATGCTCGCTCCGGGCCATAAATCCCTATCACTCTCCACTCGTTTTCGGACGCCATGTATAGGCATCGCCGCCCGCCCGGTGCAGGGCTCAGGTACACTGCAAACAGAAGAGTGTACTTCGTACACTGCAAACTGAAGAGTGAACTTGGCACACACACATTTGTGTGTACTAAGTTCACACACATTTGTGTGTATTTGCAAGCTCACACCTAAAGGTGTTTACTTGGCATAGTACACACGTATTTGGCGTGTTCGTGCCATACACACATATATCTGTGTTCTTTAAGTGTGTACTATGGCAAGTACTCAGCAAATAAGTGTTTATTATGGCAAGCACACACACCTAGGTGTGTGCTTGCAAGAACACTCCAATATGTGTGTACTAAGTATGTGCATTGGTTTGCAGTTTACGGACTCGTACACTTCAAGAAATTCGCAAAACTACGCGTTAGTTTTACCAACGAATATAAAATAATTCTAATCTTGATGGACTCAGCTATTTCCGAGAAAATTAAGTAACTGTAGTCAAACTCTGGCTAGATTTTAGTTTATTCTTAGTTGACTTATCCCCTAGGGCACACGTTCGCTCGCCTTCAATAATATATCCCACAAGTTGCATAAGATGTAATTAAGACCCCCACAGGTGAGCGATATTCTTCGCTTGGAGTTAGGTTAAGGCCGGCTGTTCCTACCCTGCAGCGGTAGGAGTTGGCGGTGTGGCGCACGCAGTCCGCGTTCTGGTCGCAGTCGGTGCCGTCGGGACACAGCCCAGGCTTGTTGCGGCAGCCGATGGTCTGGTTGCCGACGTAGCCTTTCGTGCAGCCGCCGCAATGGAAAGAGCCCTGTGAACAGACCCCGCCCCAGGCCGGGTGAGTTAACGGCAGGATTTGCTCATTCATTCACCACTGATCACTCAAAAACTTATTCATTCAATTATTCATACAATCATTTATTCATTCAATTATTCACAAAAAATTCATTCTAATCATTAATAGAGGGGATGCCCCAGAAAATACACGCACGTCTGAACCAAATCATTCTCTCAATTACTTGATTTAATAGGATTTTTAGTAATTTTTTGCGCTGGAAATCCAAGTGCACGAATGTCGTACACTTGTAGGTGTGTGAATGTTCATTCGTACACTTGGGGGTGCAACTTTTTGACTACCACTTAAAATATAACTTCTGAGATCAGCATCATCTCCTGCGTAAAATTTCCTTTCAAACGAGGTCGCATGTGATAGGGTTGAGACTGTTACTGTACCATGGAAACGCCCCTAAATACAACTTCAGACATTTGATTTGATGAACATAAACACTTCAATATAAGTCGCAACCCTATCACAAACGAGCTCGTTTCAAAGGAAATTTTACGCCGGAGATGATGCTGACCTCAGAATCACTGGAAAAAGTAGGCTAATGTGACATATGAGTCACATCAATTGATGTGACCAGTATATGTCATATTTCAAAACGTTACCAAATTCTCGGTCACGTTTGGTAATGTGACATCCGGTGCCACGTGTAATGTCTGCCTATAGTAATAACATGGAGGATGTCACATTACAAACGTTACCGAAAATATGGTAACATTACGTCGACGCCCCCTACGAACAAGCGGCTATCTTTCTAAGCGCTGTAGACACTAAGCCATCTTCTCAGGGCTGGTAGACAGATGGCTATCTTCCCGAGCGCGGTAGACACTAGGCTATCTGTATAGACGCGGCTATACAGATAGCCTATCTTCCCGAGCGCGGTAGACACTAGGCTATTTGTATAGACGCGGCTATACAGATAGCCTAGTGTCTACCGCGCTCGGGGAGATAGCCATCTGTCTACCAGCCCTGAGAAGATAGCTTAGTGTCTACAGCGCTTAGAAAGATAGCCGCTTGTACGTAGGGAGCGTCGACGTGATGTTACCTAAACTGGTCACATGTGACATGTGTCACATTGGTTTTTTCAGTGAAGTTACATTTTACTTGGTAGTCAAAATGTTGCACCCCTAAGTGTACGAATGAACGTTCACACACCTACAAGTGTGCGACATTCGTACACCTGGATTTCCAGTGTGCACTCTCAGACTAGAAATGGACTATTTTCACTATAAAGTGGAATATCCATAGGTGTATGGTAAAATTTGTCTTCAAAGTAAATTTTTTTGTTGACAGAGCTAATTTTATAGAGAGAAAAAAGTCGGAAGTATATAGAAAAATGTCATCTAAATGGACAAAAATGTTTATTCTATGGTGGTACAGTTTTCTTTATTTTAAAACAAAGAAAACTGTACCACCCTAAAATAAACATTTAAGTCCATACATTACGTCATTTTTATTTCTAGATCTTGACGTTTTTGTCTCTAGCTAAATATGTCTGTAAACGAATGTCTATGATCTGTAGACAAATTTCATTGTCCTTACACATTACAGTGAAAAAAGTCAATCAGAGATCTGAGCGTGTGGGGTCGATGTGGGAAGTCCCCCCTCCGGGAGGCTGAATATTTTATTATTTTTTTCGAATAAATCTATTAAAGCATTAAAATATAATAAAAAAATTCTAAAATATTCCACTATATTAAAAATATTATCTTAGCAAGCCGAGCGATTTCTCATGCCATGTCCGACGTGGCGTTCGTTGGTGCGTGTATCCCGCCGTCCCAGCGCGATATTTGAAAATCGAGATGGGCAACCAATCATGTGGAAGTGTAAGTTTTAAAAAATTAAATAAAATTGGTGTTACTATCCTAATTGTCTCAACAGTGATTAGAGGTCTCAGACGGGCGGACATCGGCGCGTTTTGCGAGTCCGAGTGCCGAGCGGCTCCGAGCCCGCCCCGGCTCGTCCGACACATCTCGGGCCGGGCCGGGCCGGACACTGGGTTGTCCGGCTGTCCGCAAAGACAAATTTTGAATTTAGAGAGCCAACGCGTGCCCACCGATAAACCGCATGATACTAGGATGCCTAAAATTTGCCTCCGCATCGGATAGGCACCTATATTCCAGGAATGGAGCTGTTTTATCTTTTTTTGAAATGTTTGGTTATCCGGCTCTCGTTAGCCACCGCTAGTTCGATACGGGTGGCGCCACTAGCGGCTCCAAAGTGAACTAGAAATCCCGTCCGCAGTGTCCGCCCGTCTGAGATCTCTAACAGTGATCTCTTTGCCGTTCTGCTTCCCTCCATCCACGTAAGAGCACTCCTTATATAAAAACAAAAAATGCTCGTTGGATGACTCGACAGGAAGCTACACTGTAAAAAAAAATCACGGTCACCCATACGGAAATATACCGTTAATTTAGATTACGGTGTCTCCGTACATTCGATTCCGTACCCTCTTTCCATAAGAGCCCATGTAAAAAAAATGTGGGTACGGTGCCAAGGTACGGAAAAGTTCCCGCTAATTTTGTGTCCGGCGGTTTCCGTTTTGGGTACGGACTGATAACGGCGCTCCGTACCCCTTTCCCTATGCTAGCCCGTGTAAAAATGGTAGGTACGGTGGCCAGGTACGGTAAATTTCCGTTATCCCTTTCCGAAAAATGGGGTACGGAACGCCGTGACAAGCTCCGTATCCAAGACTGATTTTTTACAGTGTACAATGAGCTGGCTGGTTGATTTTTTTCTTATTTCGTACCAAGGAAACAGATTATTTATTTATTTTTTCTTTCTCTTATATTATTGTAGGGCTCGCTGATCGAACCCCTCATCGTGGAGCTCTGTATCAGAGTAACAAAGTACATCTCTCCTGCTTAACACGACTTTGCTTTCTTATCAAATCAATAAACCATTCCAGTAAAACTCATCTCCCTTCAGGGGCGGATCTGGGAGGAAGGGGGGCACCGAGGATATGCCCCCTTCCCCCTCCATCGCATCGGTCTCGAGATAGCCGCCTGGAAAGTAGGCAAAGTGCCCGACAGCACCCCTGTATGTATGCAATAACGTAAAAGCTTCTCCGGTGGCCCCCACCCCCCTCCCCCCTTTTCAGTCGAACCTTAAACCGCACCTGTCTCCCTTTATGACCTGCAGTCTCACAAAGATACACTGATGTGTTCATAGTGTGATATGGACAACTGATCAGTCTGGATGAAAATAGACATCAAAAGTAGAAAAGGGAGAGAGAGGAGGCAGGCGAACTAAAAATTTGAGCTTTAAAGTGTCGGTTCTCTCAAAGGACAGAATAATCATGAATCGTTCGTAACATTTATTAAAATCATAGCACAAAATCGTGTCGAAAGAGGACAGTTCGCTTGTCCACATCAGAAAGTAAACACGACATCAGTTTATTTTTGTTGGAATGCAGGTCATAAAGGGAGGCAGGGGCGGTTTTAGGTTCGACTGAAAAGGGGGGAGGGGGTGGAGGCCGCCTGCACTGTTAAAAATACTCGTAAGTTTACGACATTTTTGAGAACAATAATCTCGTTTCTAAACAAGTTCCACAAGTTACGACTTGTGTCGTTCCTGAACGACGAAGTGATCGCTAATTTTTATACACACTAAATGGAAAGGAACAATTTTGTCCCAAGAAATGTTGCGTTTTTGTGCACACCAATCCCTTTTGACAAATTTGTGTAATAATTTGGGATGATTTGTAATATTTCGGATGCAAATTGTCTCAATTCACTGTGAAAAATAGTCGTAGCGGTGATGGAAAAAATTTCCATGAGAGTTGTTGTACTTTCACGAGTCACGTTTGTAACTGATTAAGACGTAAATGTTGTAATTGGCTATTATTAAAAAGTCGTAAGATTATAATTTTTATCGTTGACTTTACAGTTAGCACTCGTAGTTTCACAAATGCATGTTATAAATTTACAACACAAAAATCTGAAATTCATCCATCAAGGACTTACGAAATTTCTCGTAAATTTACAAATTTTCGCGTAAATTTACGAAATTTCTCGTAGATTTATAAAATTTCTCGTAAAGTTACGAAATTTCTCTTAAATTGACGACATTTCTCGTAACTTTACGATGTTTCCTGTGAGTTTACGACATTTCTCGTAAGTTTATTGAAATTGTCGTATTCTTTAAGAGGGTAACTCTACGATAAATTTCGTACTTCTCTGCAAAATGTCATAACTTACGAACACATCTCGTAAATGGTTTGTATTTATTCGATTCGTAATTTTATTACTTCTGTTGTTGGGTTACGGAAAATGTTGTATTTTTACAACAAAAAATCATAAACAGAATTTACAAAATTTGTTGTAAATTTACTTATCATAATTCGTCACTTTACAAATCAATATCGTAATTATAAATTTCGGGATTTGTCGTAAATTTAAGAGTATTTTTCGTACAGTGTTTAGTGGGACGATTTGTCCCAAGAAAATGATGTGTACAAAAACGCAACATTTTCTGGGACAAAATTGTCCTTTTTTATTTAGAGTGTAGCGAAACAGTTCGTTTTCAAACGAATAAAGTCGTAAATTCACGACTTTGATCCTTAATGTACGATTGATCGTAAATTCCTTGCGCAGGATGCCAGATACCACTTCATTCGTAAATTTACAACTTCGGTCGTAATTGAACGATTTTGATCGAACAGTTACGACACAAACCGTAAGTAAACGACTAAAATCATCACATTACGAACGTTTTAGGCCTTCAATGCTAGAAAAATTAACGACAATGTCTTAGAGGAATGATTTTTCTATCGAAAGGTTACGACCAAATCGTTCCAAAACGATTGCAGTCGCTATAAAAATTAGCGAATTATTTGTCGTTAAATTGCGACAAAATTTCTAACAGTGTGCGCCGGAGAAGCACTTCAGGTTGCCTACATACAGGGGTGTTGTCCGGAAATTTGCCTACTTTTCAGGCGGCTATCTCGAGACCGATGGAGGGGGAAGGGGGCAAATCCCCGGTGCCCCCCTTCCCCCCAGAACCACCCCTGAAGGGAGATGAGTTTTGCTGGAATTGTTTATTGATTTGATAAACTAAGAAAGCGAAGTCGTGTTAAGCAGGAGAGATGTACTTTGTTACTCTGATAGAGAGCTCCACGATGAGGGGTTCGATTAGCGAGCCCTACAAGAATATTAGAGAAAGAAAAAATAAATAAATAATCTGTTTCCTTGGTACGAAATGAGAAAAAAAATCAACCAGCCAGCTTATTGTAGCTTTCTGTCAAGTCAACCAACGAGCATTTTAAGGAGTGCTCTTACCTGGATAGAGGATTATTTATAATTCTTTAATATCACAATTTCCGTGGATTAAACGAGTCTAACCCTATCATTCAATCATAAATGCATTCATTTAATGTTTCAATCATAAATTTAGTAATCACCATTCATTCATTTGTCAATTTATTCATTAATTCATTTACTAACCTGTTTACTAGATCACCCACTCACCTGCCTACTCACTAACTCACTCACCTCAGTGTTGACACAGATGCTGTTCGGCGCGCATCCACCGTTGCGCCCGTCCATGCACTCGTCGATGTCGACGCAGCGCTGGCGGTACTGCTGCGCGAACTCCAAGCCGACGCCCTCGATGCCCGGGGAGCCGGTAAAGCCTGGCGGGCAGGGGTCGCAGCGGTAGCCGGGCTGCAAGTTGACGCAGCGCACCCGGGGGTCGCACGGCTCGGCCAGGTCACACTGCGCATCAGGGTTGGCAAAGAGTATTAAATTGAGCGTTATAGAGCCAAAAAATTGGCACTTCTCAAGGGCTAGATTCAGAGGCGGGCGAAACTTCAGGGGCGAAATACAGTTTGGGGCAAAACTACATTCTGTATAAATTGAAGGTGTCTTAAGAGTGCAATATGCTTTATCAATTACGCCCCTCAGTAGAATCGAAAATAATATAATTATTAGGAAAATTAGGAAAATAAGGAAATCGAATGAAAATGTGTGTGTTTTCGACCCGCTTATAAAAACGACCCTCAAAATACTTCGACTATAGCAGGTTAGTCCTCGACCGTTAATTTCTGCGTACTTTGCGTTTTCGATCGTTTTCGATCAGTGTTTTTGAACGGGTGGGCAAGCCTCTCTTCGCTTCCCCGACTCTCAGAGCGTGAGAGTAAGACAGCATGATGCAGTCAACAGCTATCTCTGTTGCTCCAGCTGCTCACGTCTCACTCACTCGATGAATGCGACTCTGGCTTGCCTACCACGCGGCACTATAGGCAGGCAGTCCCTACCCTCGCCCCCGCAACCTCACCGGTCGCTCGGCCGAACGGGTGTCTGCAACCAAAGAGCGTGCGGAAGCGCGGCAGAGGGCCGATGATTCATAGGCTGTCCGGCTCACCCGACAAGCTGACTGTTCGGCCGGGTTGTATAGCTGGCCTGAGTACACCTGGAGTCACTCAGAGTACAGGAAGTGTACCTTTAGTACACCGAGTAAATCTGGAGTACACGGAGTACATTCGGAGTATCCGGCTGGACTACACTAGGAGGACACGGAGTACACTCGGAGTACCCGCTTCGTACCCGATATACTCTTGGAGTACACTAAGAACACTCGTAATGCACAAGGAGTGTAACCGGAGAAACACCTAGAGTACCTAATGAACACTCAGAGTATTCGGAGTACACTCGGAGTACCCGGGGTGCACTCGGAGTTCCCGGGGTACACTCGGAGCAAGCGGAGAGCATCTGGTGTTATACGGAGTACACCAAGCAGAGTACAACCGTAGTACCCACAGACCAAGCGGAGAACACCCGGAGTACGCAGAGTGTACTTCCAGAGTAAGCACACTCTAAATGAAAAAGGCCAATTTTGTCCCAGAAAATGTTGCGTTTTTGTACACATCATTTTCTTGGGACAGATTGTCCCACTAAATTGAGACAATTTCAAGGGGGAAACGACTGTCAATTTTCGTGTCAGCCGGATTACGGATTACCCCGGATTACCTCTGGAGTGTCCTCCGGATAACGGTTCTTTCTTCCTCGGATTACCTCGGATTACCCTAAAACTTCCCCGGGTTACACCGGATTACTTCTAATTCCCCCGGATTACACCCTAGCGGATTACCTATCGGCTGTCAGCCGGATTACCTTAGTCGTTTCCCCCTCGGACAATTTGCATCCGAAATATTACAAATCGTACCAAATTATAACACAAATTTGTCAAGAGGGATTGGTGTGCACAAAAACGCAACATTTCTTGGGACAAAATTGTCCCTTTCCATTTATTGTGCAGAGTGTACTTCCGGAGTACGCAGAGTACACCCAGAGTATGCGGAGTGAAGCCTACTTGCCGGGCCGGGCCGGGCCGTGCTCGTTTGCTATCAGCAGATGGCTCGGGCAAGTTGGCGGCCCGCCCGTCTCTTTATGTTTTCGCAAACACGATTTTATTGTGTTCAAAATTACACACAGTGCAAAAATAAAACGATTTCCCGGAGCCAAACACACTTAATGGAAAGGGACAATTTTTGTCCCAAGAAATGTTGCGTTTTTGTACACACCAATTCCTTTTGACAAATTTGTGTTATAATTTGGGACGATTTGTAATATTTTGGATTCAAATCGTCTCAATTTAGAGGACAAATTTGCCCCAAGAAAATGATGTGTACAAAAAAGCAACATTTTCTGGGACAAAATTGTCCTTTTCCATTTAGAGTGAACATTAAAAGTTTGCCGCAATATCGACCGGTGCTAAATTAATTTTGATTTAATTTTGCCCATTGAGGACAAAACAGAGAAGCCAAAATGATTTTGCAGCACAAAATATTTCGCACCGTGAGAGGCCAAAAATAAAAATTTAATATAATATTCTAGGCCACTCTGGAAATCCAAGTGTACGAATGTCGCACACTTGTAGGTGTGCGACGATTCATTCGTACACTTGGCCACTCAAACGTGTGAATATCCTAGGAAAATTCACACGTTTAAGTGGCCAAGTGTACGAATGAATCCTCGCACACCTACAAGTGTGCGACATTCGCACACTTCAATTTCCAGTGCAATCTTGACGCGCACGCGTCACAAGGCGGGGCATTTTACTCACCAAACCATAATAATTAACCCGCAGCGGGAAAGGGCTGGGGACTCCTCTTCACTCTAAATGAAAAAGGACAATTTTGTCCTAGAAAATGTTGCGTTTTTGTGCACATAATTTTCTTGGGACAAGTCGTCCCACTAAATTGAGACAATTTGCATCCGAAATATTCGAGGGGGAAACGACTAAGGTAATCCGGCAGGGTGTAATCCGTCGAAATTCGAAGTAGTCCGGTGTAATCCGGGGAAATTTTAGAGTAATCCGGGGTAGTCCGAGGAAAAAAAACATCGTTATCCGGAGGACACTCCAGAGGTAATCCGGGGTAATCCGTAATCCGGCTGACACAAAAATTGGCAGTCGTTTCCCCCCCCCCCCCGGAAATATTACAAAACGTCCCAAATTATTACACAAATTTGTCAAAAGGGCTTGGTGTGCACAAAAACGCAACATTTCTTGGGACAAAATAGTCCCTTTCCATTAAGTGTGTACTAGAAAAAGGAATCCCATTTTAATCCCAAACACTCTAGATTTAGTACGTTATCCCGAATCTCGAAAACTTGCCAAAATGGGCCAAAACTGGGACTTGGAATTCTGGATAGGAAACTCCCAAATCCGTTCAGAATACGACCCGGAGTCCTATGCATGTTTCTGCCGTAGCAACTGATAGGGCGTAGCTTCAAGTTACTACACTCTTTAAAGCTTACGGTTGATTTCACTGTAAGCTACGGTGAACTTGGCATCGCCGTAACTTACGGTGAATTTTCACTGTAAGTTACGGTGAATGTCACCGTAGATTACGGTGATACCCCCTGATTCACCGTAAGCTGCAGTGCACTGGAAAAACAAAGGGAGGACTCGAAGGGGTTTAATGCCTTTACGAAGGCATTAAAAACTAGCACCCCTGCAAAGGCATTAAAACTGACCCAAAGGTGTTAAATTTTAATGCCTTTGCAAAGGTATTAAAATTTCATGCCCCTAGAAAGGCATTAAGTCCTACCTTTGTTTTTCCTGTGTGACATTCACCGTAGCTAACGGAGAATGCCACTGTCCACACTACATGAAAAGGGACAATTTTGTCCCAGAAAATGTTGCGTTTTTGTACACATCATTTTCTTTGGACAAAGTGTCCCAAGAAATTGAGTTAATTTGCATCAAAAATATTGCAAATTGTCCCAAAGTATTACTCAAATTTGTCAAAAGGGATTGGTGTGCACAAAAACGCAACATTTTCTGGGACAAAATTGTCCCTTTCCATTTAGTGTGTAACTTCCGGTGAAATCCACCGTAAGTTACGGTGATGCCAATAAGTTCACCGTAGCTTACAGTGAATTTCACCGTAAGCTTTTAAGAGTGTATCCGATGACGTGCAAACCTATATTGTACACATTACTAGGGTACTTCCCGACCATGTGATGACGCCTGACATGTTAAAAATTGCCGAGGAAGCTTCCTTCACCAGTTTTGTAATACATCTTTAAAAAGCTCGTGGGAGCAAAAAGGGAGTTGGGAGGGATTTCAAAAATGGGGGATTACAAGGGGATTCTTTGGAATTCCTAATCATTTGTTATTCCCTCAAAAGCACAGGGTACTATTTTGGTGCGAACTGGGACCAATCTGGGAGTTTCGCTTTTGTAGGGTCGTAGTAATTATTGTATGGCCGGCTCACGAAAAGGAACATAGAGGCCTGGTTACTATAGCAATGAATTGATTGTGGTACTTTTACAAACGAATTGCGGTGGTCACAGCGGGCCGGGAAGCGCACGCCGTGCGGCCCCAGCCCACCCGAGCCTCGCTCAGCCCCACCTCGTCCAGGTCGTGGCAGGTGGTGCCGTTGCCCGTGTAGCCGGCCTCGCAGCTGCCACAGCGGTAGAAGGGGTGCTCCTGAGTGGGGTGGCACTGGACTCCTGGCCAGCAGGGGTTGGTCTCGCAGCCGTTGCGAGGCTTGCAGCGCTGCCCGTCTCCCACGTAGCCGGAGGGGCAAGGCCCGCACTGCGCGCCCTCCACCGTGTCGTAGCACCGCACGCCTGTCGGAGAGAGCGCAGAGAGAGCAACATGCAGCAGGAGGACAATATGTTTGGTTGTGACAACGAGGAGTTTAAGGGCAGTAGGAAAATGGACATCGAACATAAATGTATTTTACCTGAAAATAAACTGAATACTTAATCATAAAATTCAAAATAACTAATAACACTGTGAAAAATAGTCGTAGCGGTGATGGCAAAAATTTCCATGACAGTTTTTGTACTTTTACGAGTCACGTTTGTAATTGATAAAGACGTAAATGTTGTAACTGGCTATTATTAAAAAGTCGTAAGATTATAATTTTTTCGTTGACTTTACAGTTGGCATTCGTAGTTTCACGAATCTATGCCAAAAAATTACCACACAAAAATCTCAAATTCATCCATCAAGGACTTACGAAATTTTTTCTCGTATATTTACGAAATTTCTCATACATTTACGAAATTTCTCTTAAATTAACGACATTTCTCGTAACTTAACGATGTTTCCTGTAAGTTTACGACATTTCTCGTGAGTTAATTGATATTGTCGTCTTCTCACGGAGGTAACTCTACGATGAATTTCGTACTTTTCTTCAAAATGTCATAACCTCCGAACAAATCTCATAAATGGTTTCTATTTCTTCGATTCGTAATTTTATTACTTCTGTTGTTGCGTTTCGGTAAATGTTGTATTCTTACAACAAAAAATCATAAACAGAATTCACAAAATTTGTTGTAAATTTACTTATAATTCGTCACTTTCCAAATCAATATCGTAATAGGGTATTTCACTCCGTTCAAACCGGATCCAAAGAAGAAAAGTATTGCTTCCTGATTTGTTTCCTCCTTGACGCTGATTAGCTGCTGCCGTCGAACTTCTTGGACCGACCGCCAGGTCTGCGACCGCCCTAGCGGCGTGTCCGAGAACTTCGTTGGCGTAAGCCAATCGGCGTCAAGGGGGAAACAATTCAGGAAGCAATACTTTTCTTCTTTGGATCCGGTTTGAACGGAGTGAAATACCCTATTATAAATTTCACAATTTGTCGTAATTTTAATAGTATTTTTCCCACAGTGAAATTTTACAAAGGCTACATGACTGTGCAGGGCCACTGTTAAAAATTTTGTTGTAAATTACCAACAAAAGAGTCGCCAAGTTTTATAGCTCCGGGCAGTCATTCTGGAACTTGACCGGGGAAAAAGACAAAATAAATTATTCATAACAGTGTCGCAAATTTTTTTAATACTGAAGGCTCAAGACGTTCGTAAAATGCGAAGACTTCAGTCGTTTACACTGTTCAAACAAATGTAAAATGTTGCACACAAGTTAATGTGCTTTTAAAATATGCAAATTTTTCACATTCCCTGGCGTTATCAAAACTCGACATTATGAAAGTGTCCAATCTTTACACACTTGGCAAACGTCCAGGCAACTGCACACGAACTGGTGTGGAACTTTAGACAATTATTGATACACCGTTTCCTAAACTATTACTAAAATCGGTCTTTCACCAAATGTGCAATATTTGCACACTTACGAAGCGTTTAAATTTTGCACATCAAGCAAGTGTGCAAAAATGTTCGACACCGTGCATTGTGCAAAGTAATAAAAAGCACACTAAAAGTGCACAAAGTAGCACATTTGTTTCACCAGTGGAGGGTGGGGCACCTAGAGACATTTGCCTATTTTCGCCGAATAACTCAGTAGATTTTAAAGATAGGATCGCGTTTCTGTGACGTGGTGAAAGCTCTGGGTTCATTGAGTTTGAATCCGTTTCGAGTTTGTTAAAATTTGAAACCATTCAGTAATGGTGTCACTTTTTGTGAAAACATGCACGTTGTCTCCAGGTGCCCCAGGCTGGGGCACCTGGAGACAGCCCGGGGCACCTGGAGACAAGCAATATCTCGGAGAGTTTGCAGTTTGCGCCACGAAAAGTTGATAGACAGGTGAGAACTGGTATGGAGACTATTTTTACAGAAGTTGATGGGTGTGGGCGAGAAGGCAGGAGATCTGCAAACTCTAAATGCGGAGGGACATTTTATTGTACCTTGAACTAGCAACGATGTGTTTGTCCATAGCGCTAGACAACAGGTTTCATAAACAAAAATATGGCTTTAAGTACACAAGTTGTGTAATTAGAAGGAACAAAATGTCCCTCAAAAATATTGTGCCCCTGTTTGTAACAAATTTGTTGCAGAACTGTCAACGTATTTCAACGTCCATAAGCGTGGACAAATGCTTTGTCCATAAAAAATGAAACAAATTTGTCTCGTCGGTGCACAAAATTGTGCAAAGCTGTACACAATTTGTCTGATTTTGGAACAAATTTGCATCCTTTCTGGATGTGCACAGAAACGTTTCTACATTAGGAACAAAATTGTTCTTTCGCATTAAGAGTGCAGGCTGCTAAAATTGATGCATCCAAAGCCGGGTGAGAGTAATATTTTTCGTATGTTTTGATAATTTACTGCATGTATTAATATTGCCTCATAGTTAACAACAAAAATATGAGTGAATACCTCGTTCAGTGCATCCAGACCATTTTTGTGAGCATACTTTTACATAACCATGCCGTTGTAATTGCTTACAAGTGGCATACTGATGAATTTTGAGTGTCTCCAGGTACCCCACAAAAATTGTCTCCAGGTACCCCAGGAGGCATTATAATGTCATGAGGCCGGGTACCCCAAACAGTGAGCCAGGACGCAAAATGTGAGACTGGCAATCGATAGTCCAAGGATCAACGAATCGAAACAAATTTTCATTTGTAGTGTGAGGCAATATTTAGTGGAGGAAGTGAAGTGTCAAATCAAAATGAAAATATTTTCTTTTCACTGTTTTGTGGAGATATACAATTTGGCAGCCTGCAGCTCTCATACCTTTATGCCCACATTCACGACTTTCTGTAAATATGGTCTCCGTACCAGTTCCTATCATCCCGTCAACCTTCCGCGGCGTGAAAATTCGAACTCTTTGAGATATCGCTCCTGTCTCTAGGTGCCCCTGTCCCCAGGTGCCCCACTCTCCCCTACCTACGATTTCTGTCGTCGCTGTGCGACCAAAATCGTACATCAATGAGCACACACGGGAGCGAACCACAAGAGCTAAAAGTCACAAGCGCTAACGCCACAAGCGCTACGATTCACAAGCGCTAAAGGTCACAAGCGCTACGATTCACAAGAGCTAAAAGCCACAGGCGCTAAGATTCACAAGAGCTAATGTTCACAAGAGCTACAAGCCACAAGAGCTAAAAGTCACAAGCGCTACGATTCATAGAGGACTCTCGAATCGCGATCCGCGGGTCGCGATTTGACGTGCTTGGTGCGGTAACAGTTCGCGTATCCTGCTGGTGTCCATTGCGGTCGCGCCTCCTGTCGCGGGTTCTCGGAGGTGATTCGTGAAGTACACGCATCCCTTCGTGGCTGTCCGCTGAAGCGTTGCGTGGACTCGCGGTCCCATCCACGTGAGGGGCACAGAGTGGGGCACAGAGTAGGCAAAGTTCGGGAGAGGCTTGAGGGAAGCTGGACCGCTGTTACACTCTATGCCACCCCAGTATTACCGGCAGCCGATGCCTCGATCCTCGCCCTTGTTCTCACTCGTGTCAAAAAGTAAAGTCCGTTACCGGTAACGGTTGATTTGCTTGTAGCTCTTGTGACTTTTAGCGCTTGTGAATCGTAGCGCTTGTGACTTTTAGCGCTTGTGAATCGTAGCGCTTGTGACTTTTAGCTCTTGTGGCTTGTAGCTCTTGTGAACATTAGCTCTTGTGAATCTTAGCGCTTGTGGCTTTTAGCTCTTGTGAATCGTAGCGCTTGTGACCTTTAGCGCTTGTGAATCGTAGCGCTTGTGGCGTTAGCGCTTGTGACTTTTAGCTCTTGTGAATGCCGTCGGCACACACTCTGAACGAAAAAGAACAATCTTGTCCCAGAAAATGTTGCGTTTTTGTACACATCATTTTCTTGCGACAAATTGTCCCAATAACATGAGACAATTTGCATCCAAAATATTACAAATCGTCCCAAATTATTACACAAATTTGTCAAAAGGAATTGGTTGTACAAAGACGCAACATTTCTCTGGAAACGCAAGTGTGTACTTGAATGCAGTATTTCCTGCATACCTACATGTATTCAGGAAATAATGTGTACTTAGCCAAGTATGCAGGAAAGAATGTGTACCTGGTCAGGTATGCAGGAAATCCTGTGTACTTGACCAGGTACACACGAAAACCTCCATACATTTATTGGGGAGATTTAGTGTGTACCTGGTCAAGTACACAGGATTTCCTGCATACCTGACCAGGTACACATTCTTTCCTGCATACTTGGCTAAGTACACATTATTTCCTGAATACATGTAGGTATGCAGGAAATACTGCATTCAAGTACACACTTGCGTTTCCTGAGTTCTTGGGACAAAATTGTCTCTTTCCATTTAGTGTGCAGTCCCTCATTTACGACGTAAGCTAATTTACAACTGAAGTCACATAGAATTACTAATTAAGTTGTACACTGTGAAAAATATCTTCGTAAATTTACAACATTTGTTGTAGATTTTGTAAGATATGTTGTAGAATTACGACTGTCCTTTCTTGATCAGCGATCTCTTCCAGGTCGATAGGAAGAGCTTGTAAAATTAAGACTTTTGATTGTAATTTTACAACTTCTGTCGTGGAAAAATTTCCCGAAAACCTGCTACTATTTTTCACAGTGTAACGGATTGACATCTTACGCCAAATATTTACTATAGGTCCTAAATTTACGATCAAAGTGGTGAATTTACGACTTTATTTGTTTTAAAACGAACTGTCTCGCTTTAAAAATTAGCGATGAATTCGTCATTCACGAACGACAAAAATCGTAATTACAAAGTGTTGTTTAAAAACGACAATGTCGTAAGTTTAGAACCAATTTTTACAGTGGGGCTAGTAGAGCGCGCAACATGCCGAAAGTTTTTGCTCACCTTGGAAGCACGGCTGGTCGGCACAGGTGAGGCCGGGCTTGCAGCTGCGACCGTCACCGACGTAGCCCAGGGGGCAGCGGCCGCAGCGCGGGCCTTCCGCCGTGTCGCGGCACTCGGCGCCAGGGAAGCAAGGCGGCGGCTGGCTCTCGCACGTGATTCTGATCGCGGCCGGCTCGCCTCCTGGGGGGAAGCGACGTCTGGGTGAAGGGCGAGTGGGACGCCTAACCTAGCCTAACCTACCCGAACCGTCCATAACTCTGTTTACCAAGTGTATATCTGTCCGATAATCACATCCTCAAAATTCCTCTGTTCTTTCTGTTTCCCGCTGTTTCGGGTTATCCCTCATGAAAATAATAAGAAAATAAAGACATAAATTTCAAATTTTCCTCCAAAATTTTACTGAAAACTGTTGGTAATCTCTGGTAACTGGTAGTCGTGTGTACGCTCCTGAACCGAGGGATGGACCCCTCGTTCGGACCTCAGGCCACGGTAAACAAGCCCTGGGATTCCCAGGATAGTTGGAAACCACACAAGTAAAAAAGAATCACGGTCTCTACTACGGAAATATGCCGTAGTTTTGAATAACGGTCACTTCCGTTCCTGGTTTCCGTACCTCATCCCATAAGACCCCATCTTAAAAAAAATGGGGAGTGCGATGAGATGTACAGAAAAGTTCCCGCTATTTTTTTCCGGTGGTTTCCGTTTTCGTTACGGAGTCAGTATAACGGAATTCAGTGACTTCGTTCCACATCTTGCCAATAAGAAAAGTGAGGTAATGCCTTAAGGTACGCCAAGGTACGGAACGAAGTACGGAAGAAAAACGGACTTCCATCGAGAAAACTCATTTTTCGAGGGGGTACAGTCTCCGTAGTTGTTAGCTCCGTCACAGAGGCTGTTTTATTATTATTATTATTATTATTATTATTATTATTATTATTATTATTATTATTTTAATTTTTTTTTAAACAGTGGCAGAGGATGCCCTGAAAATGATTTCCAGGGGCATCCCCTGGGAATCCCAGGATGAATCCAGGGTTTCCCACGGGATCCCCAGGAAATCATTTCCCAGGGCTTGTTTTTACCGCGAACCACTGCTGTCGTGCCTCTACAAAGGCACGATTGCTGCATTACCTGTACAGACACGACACAGCAGAGAAGGAAACATATTCGGAAATGTACGACATTTTTTTCGTAATTTGTGAATTTTTAAGAGTATTGATAGGAATCAGAGATTGACGAAAGTCTATTTGTATTCGCAGAATTACAAGGCAATACCGAATGTCTCAACAATTTTGTAATTTTTAAATTTAATATCGTACGGCATTGTACGCAGTGTACGAGTAATTACACTCTAACACTTTGCGTATCATTTATTTTTGTTTGAAATTAGACCTTCAATTTTCCGCATTCACCTGCACTCCTTTGTTCGTCCCTGAGTACAAAGACGGGAAGCATTTTTGGTTACAGAATCGTATGAAACGAACCTTCTGTTAAACTTTGCAGAAATAACGTTTGGACAAAAACATAGAAAACACACTAATTCATAGCTTATGGTAGATTGCACTGCAAGCTAAAGGGAGCCTTGAAGCGCTGTGGCTTACTGAAATTCACCGTAAGCTTTTATTGGTGCAGTTTGTTACTCCACTTTTCCCCGGCTGACGTGGTGTCGTTACTCTGCAAACTCAAGTGTGAGACAGTATCACACTATCACACTTTTTACTGTAGTACCACCGTGTCTCACACTTTCAAAAACTATTTTCTGTCGTTGAATAGCAATCACGTTTTAGAGAACAGCATCAGCTTTGGTTCAAAATCCCGGTTAAAACGAGCTACCATGTGATAGGGTTCTGATCGCAAACAAAAACGTTCCTATAAATTTTCGAAACCATTAATTTACGATTATTTCATGTATTGTTGTTCCAAACCCCATCACATGGTAGCTCGTTTTAACCGGGATTTTAAACCAAAGGTGATGCTGTTCTCTAAAACGTGATTGCTATTCAACGACAGAAAATAGTTTTTGAAAGTGTGAGACACAGTGGTACTGCAGTAAAAAGTGTGATACTGTCTCACACTTGAGTTTGCAGAGTAGAAACTATATGCGACAAGATGCTGGTCGCACTGGATTCATCTGTGATGGGACTGCGCACCGGGCAGCGTGCCCACGCGAGGAAGGGGGGAGGGCCCCGCCTCAAGTACACTCTAAATAAAAAAGGACAATTTTGTCCCAGAAAATGTTGCGTTTTTGTACGCATCATTTTCTTGGGACAAATTGTCCTAATAAAATGAGTCAATTTGCACCCAAAATATTCCAAATCGTCCCAAATTGTTACTCAAAGTTGTCAAAAGGAATTGGTGTGTACAAAAACGCAACATTTCTTGGGACAAAATTGTCCCTTTCCATTTAGTGTGTACAGTGCTAGAATGGACATCGTCTCCGACTCCGAGAGGATTCATGGTCCACCCATAACCTCTAGACCGCCGACGAGTAAAGTTCGAACGACGACGTGACAAGAGTGTAAAATGGCTTAGGCATTGGTCATTTTAGTCCATCAACATGAGATTACTCTTACGGTATTTAGGTGAGAGTTTTTGTAGAATTCACGAAAAGAAGGTTTACTTTGTGCCTTTGTTTGGCGTACATGTGAGGAAAAAAGGTAAGACTAAAAATTAAAAATTAAAACTACGAGTCACAGAGAGCGGAAGTTTAACTTTATTTTTAGAAACTGAGCCTATACATGTTCTCACAGCTCAAAATAAGAAGAATAGAGCAAATTAGTTCCTCACTCATATCGGAATGATATCATCGGATAATTAATCAGAGAAATAAGCACATTCGCAACTTCTTTCCGCGAAATTGAAATGCAAAGACCAAGTCGTAAAAGTAATAACAATGGAAAAAAATTATGAGAAATAAATGTTCAGGTCAGCATGTACTGTTGGGCCTGCATTAGTGCTCTGGTGCGGAGGATGCTTCCCGCCGGCGGCCCCACCCCCAGCCGGGGCGCGCCTGCCTCCCCGCCCCCGCCGCACCCAGCCTCGCCCTGCTCGCCCCCACCACCGCGGGGACGACCGGCCGCCAGTCCAGCCGCCTGCGGTTACCTTTGCAGAGCTCGCACTGCTCCAGCATTTCTCGGAGCTGCCGGGTCTCGGTGCGCTGCAGACACACACACACGGTGACGTTAGTGTCAAAGGCCATAAGGATTAGAAGTACTGCCTGCCCGAAGGACGCGTTTATTGAGGTATTTACGGTCGCGTCTCCGTGTAACATCGTATAGGACGAAATCGGCCCACTCTGTATTTGGAAATGTGAGTCTCGACAATTAAACAAAAAGTGATTCAGCGCGCAAATGTTACGACGAATTCCGAGATGATTTGAAAGTCGTTTGACATGTTTATTTTAGTCATATTTCGACGTGTGCTTGCAACAAGCTCCTATCTATTTCGCCTGCTCTCAACAACATTCTATCTCTTTCGCCAACTCTTAACAGCATCCTATCTGTTTTGGTGCCCTCCTAAACTATCCTAAGCAGCATTTTGGGTATTTTCCGTTTAAAACGGTATCTTGTAGTACTCGTCAAGACGCTTTTCTCTTGTTTAAATCATTTCTGCGTTAAAAATCGCGAAATTGCCGAAATTTGACAAATAGTAAGTATCCTATGTGCAAAGAGCGAGGGGGCAACCACTCCCCATCCTAGTGTACACGGGATTTCTACTGATTTCACAAGATTTCTCTGAGATTTTGAGAGATTTCTATGAGATTTTACACGATTTCTCTCAGATTTCATGACATTTCAGAAGATTTCAATTAGATTTCATGTGATTTCACAAGATTTCTATGAGATTTCATGAGATTTCTCAGTTATATTTTCAAGGATTTCATCGAGATTTCTGAGGATTTCATCGAGATTTCTGAGGATGTCAACGAGATTTCTGAGGATTTCATCGAGATTTCCGCAGGTTTGTACACAGGATTTCTCGAGTGGTTGACCCCTCGGCAAAGAGGCATGGTGTGAGTCGTGCAGCTTGAACCTATCTGGAAGTGCGATCGTGCCGAGTCCTGCAACAACAGCCTACATGCATCTTGGCTCTTCCCGCGCATGCGCGTTGAGCACAACCACTCGAGCTGCAGCATGCAGCGCAGCCTGCGGCGTGTTGATGAGACAGAGAGGAAACTATGCTTGTAAGATCGAGAAGTAATTTGCATCACCAAAGTATTAAGAAATAATGTATTCTAGTAGATCTGCCCGACTGGTGGCCCTCGCCCAGACGAAAGCAAAAGGTGAGTAATTTTAATAGATACAAAGTATATTAACTTATGTTTTCACTGTGCTAGAAACATACCTCAGACTAGCGCTCATTTCGATCTGCTTGGGATCTTTTTCTTAAATAAACTGCGGATAAATGTAGAGGGCAAAATTTCAGGGGCAAAATACACTTTGGGGCAAAACTATATTCTATGCAAATTTAAGCCCGACGCAAAAAGATTTGTTCGCTTTTAGTGCGCTATCAGTTCGCTATCGATTCGCGGAGGTTCGCGCCGGGTACGCAAATGGGTCGCTGAGGTTCGCCAGGCTTCAGGGCGAGCGCCACGAAGATTCGTCGGAGGTTCGCCAGTGGTCCCCCTCTGGGCGAACTGAGTCAGGCGCGTATAAAGCGATCGCCCCCCTGTGGCCTCTAGACAGCCGCCTGAAAGGAAGGCAAATTGTGCTACAAAACCCCTGTATGTAGGCAACTTGAAGGGCACCGCCCCCACGCCATCGAGTCGCTCTGGTAGCGAACACAGCGACTTAAGTTCGCCATCGAGTCGCTCTGGTGGCGAACATAGCGACTTGAGTTCGCCATCGAGTCGCTCTGGGAGCAAACACAGCGACTTGAGTCCGCCATCGGTTCGCGAGGGGAGGGGGAGGGGTGCGCTGCACAAGCCACGGGGATGAACCCAGCGGCGGTGTCATCGGCTACCTGCTCCGGCCCGGGGCCCTCCCGCCTCCCGTCCCGTCCCGTCTCCTAGTCTCCCCCTCCCCTCAGTCCGACGCCAGCTGTCGCTGTGTGAGGATGTGTCGCTTACGCTGAGCGCGTGATGGCTCTGAAGCTCACATGCAATGGTTGTACCGGGTGTTTCTTTGAGTACGTATCAGTGTTGCGGGATTACATACTCGCAAGCGCTGCAGGGCCCATGGTGCCTTAGAGTCCTTAGAGTCCTCTAGGACTCTATGGTTTCTTACGAGTGAATTGGGTAGGCAAACTCACGACACTCTTACGCATTCAAAGAAACACCCGGTACTTGTTGTGTTTCTGATTTTTTCAGTGTAAGTGACTCGTGCGGACCGTATGGAGAGATGATATGGCAGGACAAGTTAGCGCGGTTTGGGTAGCAGCAGTCACCACGGAGCACGCGGAAAGTGCAGGCTTCTCGCGCACGGCATCAGGCGGGCGAAGGGACTCCTAGTGCACGGCAGCGGTTTCGAGCTGGCGCAGAGCACTCCATGGCGTGCTTCAGGAAGGGCAGGCCTTATTTCGGGCAAACCCGCTCCTGATAGTGCCGTGATATGCCCGAATAGTGCTTTAGGCCACATCCAGACCAGAGGTTGGCGTTTTTTGTAACATTACGGGTGCTTCTCAGGGCTGGCCGTTTGGGCGAGAGCCTGTGAAGAGCTCGGCTGACCGGACTGAATTCGGGGCTGCACATTTTTAAACGGGCCCCTCCCCCTAGAGATGTGCGAATCACCCTTTTTCAAACTCGAATCGAATCGAATCGAATCTTAAATTTTTTCCCCCGAATCGAATCGAATCGAATCTAGGTTTTTTTCCTCGAATCGAATCGAATCTTTCTATTTTGAATCCGAATCGAATCGAATCAAATGTAGACCTTAAAAGGTAAGAGGTTTTAAAAGTACTCTAAAAATAAATATACGATGGTGTATAGGTGGAGGAGGAGGCGGGGAAGGGGCGGGGGAAGGGGAAAGTGGGTGGGGGGAGTGGCAGCTAGCGGCTGCCGGTGGGGGCGGTGGGGGCCAGAGGAGAGATGGGGAGGGTAGATCAGGGGGGAGCGGCGGTTCGAGCGCGCATCCTATGATTCGAATTCGAACTTGAAAACTTTACTTCACTCGAATTGTTCGATTTCGAAGCTGCTTGTTTCGAAATCGATACGAATCGAATCGGGACTGTTTCGATTCGATTCGATTCGAATTCGAAGTGTTCGCACACCTCTACCTCCCCCCCCCCCTCCCCTTTACACGCCGCTTCTACCCGCAACCCCTCCCGTACCCAAATGCGCACTAAAAGCGAACATTTAGCGAACCAAAAGTGAGCTGAAAGCATACAGCAGGCGAACTGAAAGCGTATACAGGTGTGCGAATCACCTTTTTTTCAGGCCGAATCGAATCGAATTTTTAATTTTATTCCCCGAATCGAATCGAATCGAATTTGTGCTGATTCGATTCGACTCGGTTCGGATTCGAATCAAATTCTGATTAAATTAGTGAAAAAGTGACGTATTTTCCCAAAAAATGCTGTATTGTAGCGGTATTAATTCGAATTCGAGATTCTAGAAATGTAATTCGGATTCGAATCGAATCTACCTTGATTCGATTCGATTCGATTCGGTTTCGAACTATTCGCACACCACTAAGCGTACCGAAACTGAAAGCGGACCGCAGGCGATCTGAAAGCGTACCGCAAGCGAACTAATGGCGGACTGAAAGCGTACCGCAGGCGAACAGATTATGAGTCGCTCTGATGGCGAACAAGTAGCGACCCCGGTACGTCGCCGCAAAAACGAACCTATGTTCGCTCTGAGTTCGGAAAAGGGTGCAAAGTGAAACATCTGCGCACTTTTGACGCACCTTGACGAACATGCTGCGACCTACGAAGCGAACCTCAGCGAACCACTTGCAAAGGGTCGCAACCTGTGCGTCTCTGTTCGTCGCAGAACAAAGTTAAAATCACCTGGTAGCGTACAGATCTTTTCGCGTCGGGAGGTGTCTTAAGAGTTCAATGTGCTTTATCAATTTCGCCCCTCAAGAGTAGAATCGAAAATAATTTAATTCAACAGACGAGGGCAAATTAGGAAATTGAATGAAAATGTGTGTTTTCGACCCACTTATAAGAACGACCCTCAAAATACTTCGACTATATAGCAGGTAAGTTCTCGACCGTTAATTTCTGCATACTTTGCGTGCTCTAGGTGTACTCCGCGTAGTCCGGGTGTACTATACGGTTGTACTCTTGCTGAACTCCGTGTACACCGGGTGCTCTTCACGTGCTCCAGGTGTACTCTGGGTACTCCGAGTGTACTCCAGATACCAAGAATGTACATCAGGTACTTCCATCGTCACTCCTGTTGCACTCCTAAGGTACTTCTAATGGTCTTCGAGTGTTCTGGTATACTCAGTGTACTCCAAGTGTTTATCGGGTACGCTACTGGTACTCCAAGTGCGTGGTCTGTGTACTCCTGGTGTTCTCCGGGTGTACTCCGGATGCACTCCGCGTTTTCCAGATTTTCTCTGTCTACTCAAAGTACACTTCCTCACTCCGAGTGTACTCCGGGTGTACTCTTCTAGCTCCGGGTGTGCCCTGAGTACTCAAGTGTCCTCGAAAAACTAAATGTCAGCCACAACAGGAGCGCAGCAAATGACTCGGCGTAGGCTCTGGCCTGACCCGGAGCTGTGTGAGCTGTACCAAGTTCGTAGCCAATAAGACGCCTATCAGCACAAAAGGGTATACCTCAGACAGGCGCGCGTGGACAGTGTGCGTCTGCGTAGAGCACCAATATGACACCGGGACATGTACGATCGACTGGTCGTGCGGCTCGTGGTGCTGCGCTCGACCGCATCTCATAACATCCGAGCGGCAGCTCAGTGGTTAGCGTAGCAGCTATAGAAGGTCGGTTCTACATCGTGATCGGTTCAAGTCCGGCCCATGGTGGAGAGAGGTACGGTGGTGGCACCGAGTACTGGCGGCTGACCCCAGAATCGGTGCCGGATTCCTTTTCCCTGGGTGGCGAGCAAGAGCGCGCGTCGGTCTAGCCTAGGCTGGCTACACCGGCGGCTCAGCCTACCTGCAGCCTGGGCTGCGCACCCTGCCTGCCGGCCACCCAGTATCAGCTTAGCGAGGCTGAGGTTTCACGCACTTGGCTCGGCCGGTCGCCACCCCACCGGGCCGCCCCAGCAGCTGCTGAGCGTGAAGAGCCGGGCCAGGCTAAAGCTGATCCCGGGCGGCCGGCAGGCAGGGTGCGCGGCCCAGGCTGCAGGTAGGCTGAACCACCGGTGTAGCCGTCCCAGGCTAGACCGAGGCGCGCTCCGCTGTCCACCCAGGGAAAAGGAATCCGGCACCGATTCAGGGGTCAACGCAGGTAGGTTCGTGCTGCCACCGTACCTCTCTCCACCGTGGTCCGGCCAGAGGCCGACAAAGTTTACAAAAGCTTCGGCTTTCTTCGTTGGCACCTCTGACCCGCCGTGCAGTGTTTTCGATCGGGCGGGCAAGCCTCTCTTCGCTTCCCCGACTCTCAGAGCGTGAGAGTGAGACGGCATGATGCAGTCAACAGCTATCTCTGTTGCTCCAGCTGCTCACGTCTCACTCGATGAATACGACTCTGGCTTGCCTACCACGCGGCACTATAGGCAGGCAGTCCCTACCCTCGCCCCCGCAACCTCACCGGTCGCCCGGGCGAACGGGTGTCTGCAACCGAAGAGCGTGCGGAAGCGCGGTAGAGGGCCGATGATTCGGAGGCTGTCCGGCTCACCCGACAAGCTGACTGTTCGGCCGGGTTGTACAGCTGGCCTGAGTACACCTGGAGTACACTCAGAGGACAGAAAGTGTACCTTCAGCATACCGAATTAATCTGGAGTACGCGGAGTACATTCGGAGTATCCGACTGGACTACACCAAGAGGATATGGAGTACACTCGGAGCACCCGCGGCGTACCCGATATGCTCTTGGTGTTACACTGAGAACACTCGGAAGTAACAACGCGGAGTAACATAGGGAGTAGGCCTACCTAGTAAACACTCGGAGTATTCGGAGTACACTCGGAGCAAGTGGAGAGCACCTGGTGTATATGGAGAACACCAAGAGTACAACCGTCGTACCCCCGGACCACGCGGAGAACTCCCGGAGTACGCAGAGTGTACTTCCGGACAGGCACGGACTGGCCCGGTCGGTGGGTCGGTGAAACCGAACGGGCCCCCTGAAAAGGTATCAATCCGGGCCCCTCTTTTGGATTATGCCCCTGTATATAGGCATTTTGCCTCACTTTACCCCTGTACGTAGGCAAATTCCCGACCGGGCCCTTAGCACCCAGCCCGTACCTGCTTCCGGAGTACGCAGGGTACACCCATACAGTATGCGGAGTGCAGCCTACTGGCCGGGCCGGGTCGAGCCGTGCTCGCCTGCTCAGCAGAAGGCTCGGGCCAGTTCAGTGTGACGATATCGAGGGAAATTTCCCACGAAATGGGGAAAATCAGGTCTGTGAGGGGAAAGGGGGAAAAAGCCTAAAAAAGGGGGAAATTCATGAAAATCGGCGATATTTTTACTAAATTTGGCTGTATTTGTCTGAAACCCGTAAATTTTGAAGAAACGCGCACATATTATCGCTGATTGGTACCATTGTATTGTCACAGACAGGCAGTGCGCGCGCATGTTTGCCAACCACGGACTGCAAGTAACAGGTTAGGAACATGCTCCGATGTTCTTTAGGGAGAATTAGAGCCGTTAAAATAAATCGTGTTAAATTTATACGGTGTATTGCGGCTCAAAATACTGCATTTTGTGACAATATAATACCTTATGAGCATTTTAGCTAAAAAGGGGAAAATCGGTTGAAAAGGGGGAAAATTGGACATCCTGGTGGGGAAACGGCTCTGAGCGATATCGTCACACTGGGCCAGTTGGCGGCCCGCTCGTCGCTCATCTTTAGCTGCTTGCCTATGTTTATGTTTACGCAAACACGATTTTATTGTGTTTAAAATTACACACATTGCAAAAATAAAACGATTTCCCGGATCCAAAGATTAAAAGTTTGCCGCAATATCGACCGGTGCTAAATTTATTTTGATTTAATTTTGCCCTTTGAGAGCAAAACAGAGAAGCCAAAATGATTTCGCTCTGGGAGTTAAATATTTTGCAGGGCAAAATATTTCGCACCGTTAGGGGCAAAAAATTAAAATTTAATGTAATACTCTATGCCAACCCTGCTTCGAGATGTGAGAATTTGGGTGCCAGGAAGTTGATTGCCGCGCCCTCAGCACTAGGGCTCTGTACGTAGGCCGCCACTATCACGCATGCGCTTGACGGGTTGGCCTATTCAGTGTCTCGCAGGCGCTCTGATCAGCTCCACCTCGTAAGAATAGTGAGTAAAGATGTAATGCGTCACTTTACCTTTCGAAACAGCATGTAATCGCAGACTAGACGCGCCGAACTCCATATCTTTAAACGTAATTCGAACGAGGTCACGCATCACTACAAAATGTACTCACATAGGTTCATCAATGTATGGGTAATATTATGGGACACTTGTCCGATTTATAAGTTATCACTGCGAATGCTAATTTTCATTTCGATCCAAACTTTCAAATTCTAATATCTCAGAAATAGGGTGTTGTTGGGAGCAGGCGAAACAGATAGGATGTTGTTGGGAGCAGGCGAAATAGATAGGAGCTTGTTGCGCGCACACGTCGATTTACTTATATAATATTTTTTCCTTTATTTATGAACGTTGAAGATTCTCTAAAAGAACAATATCTATAACTTTAAGCCGCACGCATGCAAACGAGGCACGCAAAGCGCAAGATATCAGTCTTTATCAGTCTGCATCGTTGAGGGTTATGACCGAAAGACATCCATTCGCGTTTCATGCTAATTTTCATCTCTCGACAGAATATCAGAGAATGTTGAGAAAAAGATGAGAAAAAGACCAATGTTTAATTGCCACTTGAGTAATTATTTTTCAACTCCAGTAAATAATGTTATATACCTAAGAAGATGTTGCGTGTTAACACACAGGGCAAAATTGGTCTTCTGAACTTCATAACATACGAAAACTGATTATAAAATATTGAAAAGATAGAGTTAAAAAAACACACACACACATTGCAAGAAAAAATAATGCCTCTTTGTCGCAAAAAGTTCTGTAGGCACTTTGGGGTCAGAACGAAACGCCATGCAAGAGGAACTGGTCATGCAGCAGAGAGGTCCCGATGGACTCTAGGGCGCTTAGCAAGCGGGTCTGTACCGCCTTTAGCAGCGCACATCTTTTAGCTTAAGTGCTACAGTGAGAAAAAATTGCCTTCTGGCCCGTTTATTTAAAGCATCGAGCTTTGTGTCCAGCACAAAAATTCTTTGTTGCTACTTTTAATCTTTGGTGTGTTGCAGCAGAGTAGCAGAGGTTTCGTGCCAGAAACGAATAGGTCGTACCTGGAATTCAACAGTTTCGTGTGATAAAAACCTTCGGTCTGCCGACTAAATAATGTTGAAAGCTCAGGACCGAGGGCTATATATAATTTCTCAGGGTAACATAAAACTTTGCTTTAAGATAAGTCGCTGGCGTAGAGCTTCGAGCGAGTTAAATCACAGAAGGGATGTGAGTAGCTGCTGCTTCTGCTGCTGCAATGACCCAGTGTCGATTCCTTACTTGCATCAAGTCGCACGCGTACTGCGCCCTCAACTGTGCGTGAGCATCCGCACAACCACCAACCTGGTGCTCCACCTCATCGTGCAATCTCTTCATGGCGTTGATCAGGTCATTCAGCGTCTTCACCAGCAGATCTGACGGGACAAGGCAGAGAGAGAAAACAGCACTGTTAAGAAAAAGGTAGTCACCAGATGAAAGGTCTTCTTTTAGGCGGAACAAAGAACCTTGTTTTCAAACGACGCCGTTGTAAATTAACGACATTTTCGGGATTAGGTTTGTTAGCAGCAGTTGTCGTTGTATGACAAGCTCGAGTCATCAGGTCACCACTCAACGACTTCCACTGCACAGAAGCTTACACGGTCTCATAAAAAGTTGGGTTGGTAACCTTATGAGGACCCAGCGGGCCTTCCTGGTGTCTTCGCCCAGCTAGTCACAGCGACGAAGACAGTTTCCTTCTGCGACCTATATAGGAACCACATGGTTCTTGAGATACGAGGATGTAGGACGAGGTGCCCGCCGAGGACAACCAAATTAGAATGGAGCTTTAGAGTCCAACGTGAAAGTCGCGCTCTTGTCATTGTGTGTCTGGGACTTTCGAGATGTCTCTAGATCGGTTATCACCTCCAGAAAGGAGAGCCAAAGTCAAAAGTCCCGGACACACAACGACAAGAGCTCCAGGATTACGTTGGCCTCCAAAATTCTTCTAAAATTTGGTTATCCTGGACGAAGATATAGTGGTGGTTCCCGGTCATTTTTCCTAATCGGTTTTTCCCAATTACATATTTTCTCAATTTTTTTTTCTTCCCAATAATAAGTTCCCAAAAATTATTTTCTCAAAATATGATTCCCAAAATATTTTTCCCAATGGAAACGTGGACCCGATACTCATTCATTTCCAAATACAGGGTAAAAACTATGTCTGATTTTTTGAAGAAAAAGGGAAAACTTTCAGCACCTTGTATACTTTGAGGAAAACTCCTCAGTTTTTGAGGAAGTCTTTCCAAAACTTGCGAAGGATTTCCCTTATTTTTTGAGAAGTCTTCCTCAAAATCTGAGGGGTTTCCCTCAAATTATGGAAGTTACTCAAAGGTTTCCCTTTTCCCTGAAAAAAAAATCAGACATTGTTTTTACCGTGTAAAGATAAGCTAAAGCTGGAAGTGGTGTCCAATTTTCCGGAGGTAGTCAGTGACGTCGTCGGGGGGTGCACACAATGATCTACCAAAATATGCCCTACCATCGTAAAATAAATTAAAGGAAAATTAAAGTGAGAGAATGATGTTTTTAGAACATCTACCAATATTTGTTCTACTAGAGTAAAAGGAAAAATTATAAATCAAAAAGGAATAATAAAAATATTATTTGCAAAAATCCTGGTGCCGTGGGGAAAAATGCAGAATACAATATCCCACCAAAAATATTTATAAAAATCCTCAGAAACTGCAGCTCCTTCCATCCAATTCTTTTTGGGAGAGTTTTTGATCTTCTGTAAAAGCCTACTCATCTCACACCCAGAAAACAGAATTCTTAGGCTTCGGTTTTTAAATACAATTTTCTTGATTTAAATTGTCTTTTTAATTTGAAGGACCTTTTTTTCCTGATTTAAGAAAATTTGCTTCAAAAAGCCAAGAATGGTAAAGAGATGGCCCTGAAACCTCCATAGAAAAGTCGTCCAAAAAATATTGGAGGCGAATTTTGCTCCACGCGCGACTTCCTCGACAGTCTGTAGATGAAAATTTCCCTCCACGGGAAATCTCCTCCACAGTGTGGATGAATATTTCGGGCATGTGCATTGGAGCTAAAACTTCCACAGCATGCTTTAAAATCTACTCGTGGATGTAAAATAACCTCCACCGAAAGATACCTCCACAATTCAGTATCGCACTGATGGCCATATCAGGCGTTTTTTAGCACACACACATACACATATACACACGTGAGCGCCGAAAGACACCAAGGCGAAACGCGCTTGCGTAAGTGAGCGTGCTCAAGCACTGAACCTACGGGAAGACAGCGCAAGGCAAATGAAAAGGCACAAAGAAACGGAAGAAGAAAGGCAAATGCACTACAAATCAGTGTTGACAGAAAGCTAGGCAAAATTTGGCTAAACACACCCGTGTGCCACGGGCCTGTTTCCCCACCTACATACTAGGCAACAACTGCACACGCGTACAAGCGGTTTGCCTAGTAGGCACAGCAAACCCTGGAATCCAATTTCTCACCCAAAATGGGAGCGGTCACTTTTCCATGCTAAATTGGAGTGAGAATTTTTAACCTCACTCTTTTCGAGCGAGATATTTTTTAGTCTCGCTCTATTTAAGAGAGGATTTTTTAACCTCACTTAATTTGAGCACGAATCCTCACTTTATTAGGACGAGGTCTCTAAACAATTTCTCATAAAGGGCGAGGAAACAAATTCTTACTCTCCAGAGAGTAATAAATTCGCCCTCAAATCCTCACTCGTGTGGGGGCCCGAATTAAGACTCGTAGATTTTCAGTGGGCAGGCGGATACGCCGCCCGCAGCACAAGTGCGCATTTAGCCGAATTTTGCCTTGCTTTTCTGGCAACACTGCTAAAAATGAGTGATGGACGGAGCGGGCTGCGGGTAGGAAACCGTTTGACTTCTGTGTGAGCTTAGCCTCCTACGGTCTGTTTTGAGAGTCGTTTGCGAGGTAAGTGTTTCAGTACGCCGTTTTATGAGGTTGACGTCCAAATAAATTTTCCTAAACAAAAAAAGAAAATCTTCAGCAATTTTTTTTTTTTTTTTTTTAAGAAAAGGAGAACTTTGTGATTTACATTCTGAAAGTCATCCTCCAGGAATAAGTAATGCGCTCGTGATCGTTCGAAGTATTGGTATGGTATGTAATCGTTGTGTGTGCTTGTGTATGCTGAAAAAAAAAAAAAAACGCTTGATATGGCCATCAGTGCGATACTGAATTCTGGAGGTATCTTTCAGTGGAGGTTACTTTACATCCACAGGTGTGAATGTAAATTCTCAAGCGTGCTGTAGAGGAGTTTTCGCTACTGACAATTTCATCTTTAATTAGTAGATTACTGACAAAACTATACAGAATAACTGAAGAATTTATCAGTAATCCTGCTGCGTAAAAACGTAGGTATTTACTAAGAATAAAATCAGTTGAGGTCTGAGAGTGCGACTTTGGTCTTTTTGCGCCCGCCAGCGTCGCACGTTTTTTTTCTCCGACCTAATTTTGTCCGACCTGCCACTCGGCCTGTCATGTTTTTTTTTTTTCTCCGACCTCGTTGTGTCCGACCCCAACGATCCGTAGGGGTTGCCCATCGCGCAGGCCAAATTTGCCAATGTGACCACGCAGCATGGGTTGCCTATCTCCCGGGAGCGCAGTACAATTGTGTATAATTGACCACGCAACGTGGGTTGCCTATCTCTCAGGCGCGTGGGCCGAATGTTACACTGTGACCAAGCAGAGTAGGTTGCCTATCTCCCAGGGCGAGGTTCGAATGTCACAGTGTGACCAAGCAGAGTGGGTTGCCTACCTGCCGGCGCTCGGTTCCGAAATTTAATTTCCCTGTAGCGGGCGTAATTTTGATTTCCGACCCCAAGTGTCTTATATCAAAATACTCGTCTAAATGTCCCCTACCCGCTCCCGAAGTCTGGAAGATACGAAGACGCTCACCCTGTATCTTCATCGCTTCATGCATAAAAGTGAGATTCGCCAAAACGACTCAAAACGAGTCTTTTCTATACGTTTTGAAAACGCTTGAACAGAGTTACGATTGACTCTGAGAGTCTAGCACATTGCCGAAAAAGTAATCAAAAGGATTCCAACTGAGCAATGTAATCGCACTGGAAAAACAAAGGCAGGACTCGAAGGGGTTTAATGCCTTTACAAAGGCATTAAAAATTAGCACCCCTGCAAAGGCATTAAAACTGCCCCAAAGGTGTTAAATTTTAATGCCTTTGGACAATTTCGTGAGTTTTCAAAGGCATTAAAATTTCATGCCCCTAGAAAGGCATTAAGTCCTACCTTTGTTTTTCCAGTGCGGTCTTCCCAGAGGCATGAAAATTTGGTACAGAAAAGTCGCTCTCCCAAGGCATCTGCACTTGTCAACCTTCACGGATGAAAAGATTAGCTGACTCAGCAAACCTCATTGCAAATATAGCGACAACAACATTTTGTTTGTTGTTGTTGTTGTTGCTGCTATATTTTAGCTGGCAGATCAAAGAACGTAGCTATGCGAGGTAGTTGAAAGAGCAATATTTGTTGCTGTTGCAGCAAAAAATGTTGTTGGGGCTGTATCAATAAATCTTTTTTTCTCTGTGTTTTGAGTCAATCTCACTGTCCAAGGTGACAATGAGTCAAACAACGTAAAGCGAGGAACACACAGACACACTCATACACATACAAATAAGCAAATACACATCCTGCACTCACCCTTGTCGCACTCGTCGCATCCGTGAAGAATGGGAATGTCACCTGTTGACAAAAAAAATGAGCGTTATTTCACTGGAGCGTATTTGTTTATTCGCTTTCACCGGAATCGATTTAAGAGTTCTAACTGGCACGCTTTTACGAGAGTCCAACCAAGTATTGAACTCTTTTGAATTTTCCGTTAAAGAAACAAATACTTCCAGAAAACCGTGTTCTTGATTTTGCAATAATGTTCTTGTCATATTTGAGAACATTGCGCGTGTTTTGAGAAAAGTGCACTCATCTCACTCGTCTCAAGAGGAGAGTACTCAAAACAAGCGCAATGTTCTCAAATATGACAAACATTGCAAAATCAGGAACACGGTTTTCTGGGTGTTTTTTATTTGTGTACATTCTCGTCTGGTATAAAATAAGATTTTAGCCCCGTACACGAGACCCGCATGCAATTTGGATAACGCAGAATCTTCACGTGTCTAACTTTGAGTCCAATGCCCGCTCCGGGTGTGTTCATTTTTGATGTTTGCAAACTTTCGGTTACGGTCCGAGGGGGCCACTGGTAATCCTGTGTACACGTTGTCTTAATCTTATTCCCAAAACTCCTCTTATCCGTCGATTTTCGCGAGGGGGCCTCAACTCACCCAAACTTTGTACACATGATTTCAAGATTTCACATGATTTCACATGATCACACCTCTTATAATTGAAAGAAATAATTCGTAAAGTAAAGAGAAGCGTATTTTGAGCTTTATGAGACCGAAATACGCACTCAAATCAATTTTTTTCGGCAGTAAATCCACATTTTTTTTACAATGATTTCGAAGATATCAGCGATTGTGTACACATGATTTCAGGAGTTGAGGCCCCCTCGGATTTTCGTGTTGTTGGAAGGTGATTCTCAAAAACAAACGTGCAGTTTCGTTCCAAAGCATCTCGTGTCCGTCTCCATTGTGCTGGATGCTGGAGCCAACTATTAGGTGTTGTATGACGTCTTTTTTGGAGCTCTACTAGGCCCCACCAAGAATGTCGAACAATTTTATCACTGGTAGGAGCACGATCGATTCAAATGGGTCAAAACTAAACTCCGATGCTTTCCAAACTCTCCAATGGGTTTAAAAATCTGCCTATTTCGGGAGTATAGCAACACTGCAGATTCAAATGGCCCACCTAGTTCTTAAGTCCACATTCGAAGGTACTTTCACCCTGAGTGTCGTTTTTTTAGCTGGTATGCACGCAGAGCTACAGGGGCTCAAAGTCGTTCCACGGGTTTTAAGTCGCGGGCTTCGGAGTTTATCAGCCACCACTCCTAAGCCAAGACGGGTTCAGCGGAAGGGTTGGGAGCAATACATCACGAAAGTATGACACAAGAACGCAACTTTTTCCGATCGAATAGTCGGCGCGAAACGCGATCAGCTGGTGGTGAGACGGGGAGAATCTTCTTTTTCTTGTGCGTATATTTTTGCGAATAAACTCCGCTCCTGCTCTAGTTTCCATTCTGTAATGCAGAATCGAAAACCCTCAGAAAAAAAAAAAAAAGATCTTTTGATAAAAGTGTACTATGAAAGTCCTATACAATCCTATTAGGTTTGGGGTGACCTGTTCGGGCAGGAGGGCCGGTTTTGGCTATCCTCAGAACTAAACTCCGATGCCATTATAATTCTAGGCGCACCGATTTCGGCCTTTTCAGCGGACAGCAGCCACACACACCCATGCGTAGGGCTGGGCGGTTTTTCAATATATTGATTTTATTTCAATATTTTTCGTATTGAAATTTCAATATCATGATACTGAATTTTTCAATATCAACATCCAATATTGATCAAAACTCAATATTGACTCCAAACTCATTAATGAACTTAAAACTCAATAATGAACTCAAATCCGAATAATAAACTCAAAACTCAATAATGAACTGGAATATTAAATATTTCCACCAGCAATGATTTTTGATCTGTTTAGCACAGCAGGGGAAGTCATAGTTTACACCCCTTCAGGTGACAACGCAGAACTTTTTTTTTTTGCTATGTGAACAACTACATGCCTATAATATAAATAAACAAATGTAATATTGTTCTTTTGAAAACCAGCACTTCACTTGAATTTTTCTTGTAATTGTTATTGAAATTTTACTCTTCAGTCAAAACCAATATTTCAAATTTTCATACGTTATTGACTTTATAACAACAATATTCCGACAGATATTTGAAAATAAATCAATAGAAATATTGAAAGCATATGACATAAGGCAATGAATTTCAATATTTCTCAATATATTGAAAAGTAAATATTTCTCAATACATTGAAAAGTCAATATATGTCAATATATTGACGTTCAATATTTCGGAGCAAAATATTGATATTATGGCCGCCTTCTCAATATTTTTTATAGCGAGTGTTGGTATTGAAATCGCCCAAACCGCCCAGCCCTACCCATGCGCACCTCGGCCGTGACTCACTCCCGGCGTCTCAGAGTCGTGGTGTTGCCAGTGGTAGAGCGGGCCAAACGCCCGACACTTAGACAACACGTCAAACACCTTCATGGGTTGCCTACCCGCGGCTACGGACCAGATCCGCAAGATGTATTCCAGTATTGCTGGAAGAGCGGTGTTTAGAATTACTATCAAAAGAGTCTAGATCGAGCCATGGAGCTGTATTTTGAACGTGGAGGGGAAAACTGTGGAATTTCACTAAACTCCGATGCCTCGTGCTTTGCATGAATCGCTCTTAAACCTCTGTACGTGGTCAGACTGTGGGACAACTCTAGGAATGTAACGTTTGGATACTAAGAGACAACATCCAACCCGAAAAACCTAGCAAAAGATTTCACGAAATCCTGAGAGGCACGAAGTACATTAATGTTTTAGTTTCACAAAATACTAAGGCAAATGGTTTATGTGTAGAAATATTGACTTAAAAATTTCCAGCCACGGTTTGATCAGCGTCACTAGTATAGTGGATCAAATGCAAAAGTTGAGCTCTCTAGCTCAAACGATTTAGAAGTTACTCTCTCAGTAAAAATTGTCCGGCCAGCTTGATTTTTGAAGTAAGGGCGCGTGCTGCGACGAATATTAGAACACTGCTTTCACATTTTTGTTCTAACATGTTATTCCAAATTTTCTTTTTTGAACTACTCTGTGCATAAGTTGAATCAACATGCCCCCCCCCCCCCTCCCCCTAGTCACGGTCCTCCTCCCCTGCGCGTTGCGAGCATTCCGCAGTTAACGAGTCGAGCATTCCCATACACTGTAAAAAAAAGTTGTTGGAAAACAGTGAATTTGTTGTTAATTTTTTAAGTGACGTTTATCGTTGAAAAACAACAATGTTAATAATGTAACAACAAGTATCGTTGAAGGGTAAATATTTTTCTCAAGGTATACGTTAGATGTTTAGAGTCGCAGAACTATTTAAAATAGTTGTTTTCATTTTTTCTCAAACAAACATTGCAGTTACCCAACAACCAGTGTTGTTAATTAACAATAACAGTCAGTTAAAAAATTAACAACAATATGTTGTTAACCAACAACATTATTTTTTACAGTGTAGAAACCAGAACTTCAAATCAAATTTCCAAAATTTCTGTAAGAGCGATTTTGATAAAACTTCGAAATTGCATTTAGAATATACAATTCTATAAATGCTGTAAATTTTATCAACATCCCTTGGGCCAGATTTTTTTGTCCCATAGGGGCAATGTAGAAGAACTGACTAACGTTTCGACTGATTTTAAAAGGCAACTCCGTTGCCTAAAAAAAAATATATTGTTTTGAAACGAAACTGCTCGTTTTTTTAAATAATAACCCTGGGTTTTCCCTCATTGAAAAATGCAAAAATTTACATAAATTTCAACATTTTATCAAAAAACTTACAGAACTGTAAGTAATCACTGGTAATTGGTAACAGTATGTACGCTCCTAAACCGAGTGATGGACCCCTCGTTACGGTCGAGCTTCTGTTCTGAGTTGATGCGCCCGCTTCTTACCTCTGTTGGGGTACAGCTCGTTCCCCTGGGGGCCGCGCTCGCCGGGGCGGCCAGAGCCGTCGGGCTCGATGGCCACCATCTGGTCCTCCTGCTTGGGGCAGCCCAGCTTGTCTAGCACCAGGCCCGCTCGCACGTCGCCCAGCACCTCCACTGTATGCTTCCTCTCGCGCCTCTGCACACGACAAGAAGCATTCCATCAACGGCACAAGCAGTCAGCTCGGGGAAGCAAAGACACTGTATCGCTGGAAACAATAGAGTGACCAGTTTTGGTCACACCGCACTCACTGTTTGAAATGTTTTGAAATTTCAAAACATATTTGTAATGAAATTTCAGAATTATCATGAATTGTCATTACTTTCACTGAAATATCATGACAGTTATGAAATTTCACAACACTTTCATCAAATTTCGCATTTAATGAAATTTCATAATAATGAAGTTAAATTTTATTACCAACATGAAAATTCAAAACTTACTGACATTTCAACATAGAGATGAATTTTTATGACAATGTGCTGTGAAAATTCAAAAACGTTATGAAAAACAAGATGTTTGTTGATTACAACAGTAGCCCAGTCCTTCTTCAATGAGCCAGTTCCTAGAACGACAAACATTGGCCACATTTGACTATTAGGTTCCCGTTCTTAACATGTGTAAATACATCTGGGATGTCAAGGACAAAAATAATTTTCCTTATGGTATATGTTGAAGGATACCAAATTTTGCATTGAACGCCTGTTTGGCAGTCAAATTTCAGGGTGGTCAGAGAAATTCCGTAAAATCTACCAGAAACTATTATGTCTGACCCTCTGCACAGGTGGTTTCTCTTCCTCCTTTGAAACAAACTGTCAGAGTTCATACCGCACAGGAAAATCATGAAAATGTAAGGAAAGCCACGCAAAACAACAGAAAAAAGTCAAAATTTGCTGGGGAACTCCGACCTATGTCATCTGTCAGCTTCTTCAGTATAAGGATAAAATTTCGTTGCTCCACGAACCAGATTTTTTTTTAGCTCGCTTCGCTCGCGATCAGGCGAGTATTAACGGGGGTGGGAGGGGGGTGGGGGGGGGAGAGAGTCGCCTCCCCTTTGGCCTCTAGACAGCCGCCTGACAGTTAAATTATGCTACAAAACCCCTGTATGAAGGCAACCAAGCAAAAGACCCAAATATCATAAAACATTATGTTGGGTGTCGTGACATGAGTTTTGTGTCATTTTGTGACCCTTTGGACCAAAATTTCGTCCGTTTCGCTCTATCCCGTACCGTTTCGGCTCTACAGCCAAACAAAAGACCTAAATATCATAAAACATCATGGTGGGTGTCGTGACATGGGTTTTGCGTCATTTTGTGGCCCTTTGAACCAAAATTTCGTCCATTTTGCTCTATCTTTTACCGTTTTGGTGCTACAGCCACATCGACGACGCAAATATCCTAAAACATCATGTTGGGTATCGTTTCATGGGTTTTGCGTAATGTTGCGATCCTAAAGACCAAAATTTCGTCCGTTTCGCTCGAGGGGGAATTCACTTCCGTAATACACTGTACACCTGATCCATGTATTACGGTGTAATACCCGTAATGTAATACCGAAAAACACGAAAATATGCCCTTCATTGATCAAATGTTCTGCGTAATACAGCTGTAATACCGTGTAATACCGAGTAGTCTGTACAAGATTTTTCAATGTGCATTCCCCCTCGGTTTCGCTACATCTCTTACAGTTTCGGGGCTACAGCCACATCGAAGACCCTAATATCCGCAAGCGTCATGTTGGGTATCCTGTCATTTCTTTGATCACAGAAATTATTATGTAGGGGCAACCAATAGACACAAAACTACTGCGTTTCAAAGCAGAAGGATGGGCTGCAGTCACGGTGATACACCGCTACCTCAAATATTTTCACGCCTTAAATACTGTGCGTTTAAAACTAATTTGTAGTACTTTTTCTCCGCTTACCAAAGCTTTGCATGTCGTTCAAATGGTACACACTTACTGGAAATGTACTCCTTTGTTCATGTATATACTCATGATAAACGAACATATTAAAAATCGATAGTACTATTAAATAACACTGCGTTCTGTCAAGTCAAATACACACCACTGATGCGGGTTTGCCTACCCGATCTGCACGTAAGGTGCCGTAACTCCTAGGATAGGCAAACCCACTACACAGGTCAGCGGCGTAGGAAGTGGGGTGCAGAGGGTGCTCGGAGCACTCCCTAGAATCTGGTTGGGGGTGCTGAGCACCCCCCAGAATGCCCGCGCGGCGCGCACACCTACAAGTAGTACTTCCCGTTATTTTGTGTTGTGGAGGGAATTTTACTTTTTGTTTGTCATCGGGAAGAGACAGTTTTCCATTCTGTCGAATAATGCAACTTCGTTGTGACCGAAAAAAATTCGCGCTTATTGCACTTTAAAAAATCCTGTACCAAAGTACAGGACTGGGTACGGAAAACTGTGGTGGGCAATGTACAGGATGACCGTGCCTCATTTACTGTGGCGCCCATAAGACTCCTTGTTAAAAATAACCGTGGTCCGTACTTAAAAGACCGTACTCGATCAGGTACAGGCTGACCAGGCAAATTGTCTACCAGACTTTACCGTACCAAACACTGTGGTTTTTTCTGACAGTGTGCTTTGCTCCCGATATGTATCTTACGCATACGGCAGCGGCTAAATTAAGGGCGCTGAAATGCGCCATCACCACAAACCAGTTTTGTTGTCCCTAGGCCCTAGGGCCTAGGGAAGACGCATTTTTGGTCTATATGAAGTATTACTGACTACGTTACCTAGCTAGCTCCCTTTTTTTCGAGCTTGCTTCATCGCGATTTGGACTGACTCTCCCAGTAGTTTACTTTACTCGCCTACCGAAACGTTAGGGGGAAAATTGTTATTTCGCCCTCGAATTCACGAACATGTTAAAGGTACATGGGATTTTTTTTTTTTGGGGGGGGAGGAGGAATAGCTGAGCACCCCCCATCGCGGGACACTTCCTACGCCGCAGACACAGGTATGTACACTGTTAAAAATTTATTGCGATTTCCCAGCACTTCCTCGATACGGAACGATTGTAAAATCCCAACACTTCTCTGTTATCAGAAAAGGACCCTTTTGCTGCCTGAAATATTTTGTCGGCCAGTCGGCCATATTGTTGAAGCCAGTCTATTTTAAATACAAAGGACAGTTAGAACTTCCTGAAGAATTGTGATTAAAATACAGGGGCCAGTTGGAATTTCCCGAAGAGTTCTGGTTAAAATACAGAGGACAGTTGGAATTTCCGGAAGAGTTTTGGTTTAAATACAGAGGACTGTTGTAATTTAACAAAGAGTGCTGGCAACTTTTTTCACAACGGAGGTGCTGCGAATTTCCAACATTTTTTTACAGTGTAAAAAATAAACGGGCATAATCTGTAAAAATAAATAAAAGGATAATCAGATCGAAGGCCAAAATGTACCCTATGACCGCGAGAGGCGACAATAGGTTAGCAGGCCAGAGGCCCGTTATTCAAAGCAGTAATTTACATCTAAAAATAAAATAAAACTTAAAAAATACGATTTCACGACATCCTGGTAGGCACGAAGTTATAATGTTTTTGTTTCACTAAATTCTTCGGTAGAAGATGGTTTATATAGAAATTTACTTTTAAAATTTTAGTCTTATGGGTCATGTTACTCAATTTCTTTTATCTCAAGGTCACTAGTTCAGCGTGTCACATGCCAAATTTCAGCTTTCTAGCTGAAACGATTTAGAAGTTAGTCTCTCAGTAAAAATCGTCCGATCAGTTTGATTTTTGAACTGTAGGCTCGTTGTCGATGGGCATTCGAACTCTGCTTTTACAGTGTACAGTCCATGAGTAGAATCAACAAGTCCCCGGCCCCGCCGGTCCTCCTCCCCTGCGCGCCGCGCCGAGGGTTCGAGCAGCCGCAACAATGGCGTCTCGGCTCGGCTCCCCTTTCCACGCTGTTTTCCCGTGACAAGCCGAGTATTACCATAGAAACAGAGATTTTAGATCGAAATTTCTCAAAATTGGTCGCTAACTTTGGGCTGGCACTTCAGCAGTGAACTAAGGAGATTAAGTTCTACCTCTCTGCCAAGTCTTATGAAAATCGTATAGAAAAATCAGGATTTAGGTAAGGGGCCGTGCTACTAATTAAAAAAAAAAATACGATTTCACGAAATCCTGGTAGGCACGAAGTTAATTAATGTTTTTGTTTAACTGAATTCTTCGGTAGAAGATGGTTTATATAGAAATTTACTTTAAAAATTCTAGCCTTATGGGTCATGTTACTGAATTTCTTTTATCTCAGGGTCACTAGTTCAGCGGGTCACATGCCAAATTTTAGATTTCTACGTCAAACGATTTTGAAGTTGGTCTCTCAGTAAAGATTGTCCGATCAGCTGTATTTTTGAACTGTAGGCTCGTTGTGCAATGGGCATTTGAACTCTGCTTTTACATTTTTATTCTAACGTGTCGTTCCAAATTTTATTTTTTGAACTACTGTTCATGAGTAGAATCAACAAGTCCCCGGCCCCGCCGGTCCTGATCCCCTGCGCGCCGCGCCGAGGGTTCGAGCAGCCGCAACAATGGCGTCTCGGCTCGGCTCCCCTTTCCACGCTGCTTTCCCGTGACAAGCCGAGTATTACCATAGAAACAGAGATTTGAGATCGAAATTTCTCAAAATTGGTCGCTAACTTTTGGCTGGCACTTTAGCAGTGAACTCAGGAGATCGAGTTCTACCTCTCTGCCAAGTCTCATCAAAAACCTATAGAAAAATCTGGATTTAGGTAAGGGGCCGTGCAAATAAAAAAATACTGTTGTGATGCTGGTTTCGCGACAGTCCCCCCCTCCCCCGCGCCGAGCGGAGCGGCGCCGGCACCCGAGCCCGGCCGGGGTCGGCCATTGTCGGCAGCCTATAAAGGGCCGCACCCGGGCGCGCCGGGCCAGAGCTCCGCGGACCGCGCCCTGAGCACCACGCATTGCCTTGTCCTGCCTTGCCCTGAGAATAAACCCTCATTTTCCCGACCTTTTCCCTTGACCCCTGGCTCACCCCCTCTAGTCCTCACCCACCGATCCAGAGACACAACACTGGTGGCAGCGGTGGGATTCAGGACGGACGGGCTGTGTCCACGGCAAGAGGGTAGGCCAACCGGAAACCAGTCGAACAGCGGAGCAACGGTCACCGAACGGTCTGCGGGGTCACGTCCCCCCCAGGCCCTTCGCGAGCCTAGCCCGACTGCACCGCGTTGCCCGGCAAAGCGCCAGGCGGGTCACGGCACGGTCAACCCCTGCCCTGTTCCTCCCTGTCGTTGCACCGACGCGACTGGTGACACCTCACTGACCGACCGGCGTAGCACCAGGCGGTCCACGGCAGTCCTTGCCCGGAGCCCCCTGTCGTTGCACCGATTCGGCCTCGACCTCCGTTCGTAATGCCGTCACGTCAGCGACGCGCGGCACGAGAGCGCCCTCGCCGCGCACGAAGCGCCGCACAGCGTCCAGCGGCCCCCCGCACCCGCGCTGCTGCAGCCCGCCTGCCCCCGGTCACCGAGGCCCTCACTGAGGTGTTGCACCCGGAGGCCGACGGACAGCCACGCGTGGCTACAGGCCGGGCCGCGCACTCCCCGGTCCGCTGCCCCGTGACCGCGGCGGCATCCCCCTCGCGCCCAGCGGTGAGCGCGACGGCCGGCGCGCCCCCGCTCACGACCGAGCCCGAGGAGGCCCCCGTGTACGTGCAGTCGACCGGCAGTCAGACGGACGTCGCCGTCATGGCCGCCCCCCTGCACCAGCCGCCCGCGCTGACTTCAGCCAGGCCGGCAATGCGCCAGGCCACTTTCCCGACGTACGACGGCAAGACGGACTACACCTTCTACCGAGCGCAGTTCCTAGCCCTGGCAGCCAGCCGCCCCATGTCGGAGTGGGCAGAGGCCCTAGTCGTGGCGCTCCGGGAGCCGGCCAGCCACGTGCTAAGCACGCTGACGGTAGAGCAGCTGACCGATTTCGGGGAGCTGGACAACGCGCTGCAGACGCGGTTCGGCAGGCCGCGGCCGCGAAACATCGCGGTGCAGAGCCTGAAGGCGGCCCGCCAGCAACCCGAGCAGAGCCTCCGGGAGTTCGGGGTGCAGATCGACCTGCTGTGCCGGGACGCGTACCGGGACGACCCCATCGTCGGGCGCTCGCCGAGTGTGCTCGATAAGCTGGTGCTGGACAACTTCTTGGCCGGCATCGCGGACCCGGCGACCCGGCGTTTGCTGCTGATGTCGCGCCCCACCGACTTGACAACGGCGTTGGCGACGGCTAGCGAACTGGAAGACGCGCCGCCACCCGTAAAGCGCGTCCGCCAGGTAGAGGTCGAAGTCGCCCCCGCCGCACCTGTCCCGGACGTTACCGGTGACGCTCACGATCCCGGACAATTGGCCGCTCAACTAGCCGAGCTGACGGCCGCCGTCCGTGCTGTGCAGTCCGCTCCGGCACAGCCGCAAGCACAGGCACCCATGTCGTCGGCGGCAGCAACGCGCCCGCGGGCAGCCCCAACAATGGGCAGGCCTGACATGAAGTGGGCCAGCGACGGGCGTCCGATCTGCTGGAGGTGCGAGGAGGTCGGCCACATCGGGCGAGACTGCGACCAGCGCCGGGATGTCCGCGGTGACGGACGCGGCCGCCGGAACGAGGACGGCCGTCGTGATGGCTGGCGCAACGGACGCGGCCGCCGTCAGGGAAACGACCGTCGGTCCCGCCGGTAGGGGCACGGCGCGGACCTGCCGGGGCGACCGCGTCACCGCCCCCGCCGCACGCCGACGGCACGCCGCCCTTGCCACCGAGCGCCCTGGACGCCGTCGCTCCCGTCATCAACATTGAGGTCGACGACGATGCCTGCCGCGCGGTAGTCGACACCGGGGCCGTCATCACCTTGGTCCGGCGCGGTCTTCTACCTGGCCCAGCCCCTCCTAAAGCCAACCTCAGGATCCGCGGCGTGTCGGGAGAGGTCAGCAGCACCTTTGGCCCGCGACGGGCGGTGTTCCGGTTCAGCCAGGTGCCTGTCGCCTGGGGGGTCTTCGAAGTCGACATGCCGGAGGACTGCTTGCTCGGCGCGGACCTCATGGTCCACCTGAAGGCCTACGCCGACATGGGGCATGCACAGTTCATCCTGCGCCAGCAGAGCCCTTGCCGGGCGCTCCCGAGGCCGCTCCGCTGGCCGTGCCGTTCACGCGCGCGCCGGAGCTGCCGGCCCTGTACCACTTCGACGCGTACCTCTGTATTCGCTCAGCTGAAGAGCTGCGGGTCCCTCCCAGCGGCGAGTGCTCCACGCAAGCACTTCTCCGCTCGGATTGGCACCCACCGGCTCGCCGTTGTCCTAGTCCGCCCAAGGGTGAGGATGGTCCGCATGGAAGCGGGTCCTCAGGGAATGCACGCTCTGACCGCAGGGTCCCCCGAAGAGCCGTGGACGGCGTGGTAGCACTGACGAGTGCTCCGCCGGCGGTAGGTACTGGGGCACGAGGTCCGTACCTGGCCGAAGGCACCGGAGCTCAAGGGGTGCTCGTGCTGTGCCTGGGGAAAGAGTTCCGGCACTGGAGCACGAGCACGAGCTGTGCCGGGGACCCTTGCCGTCGAGCCTGCTGGAAGGACACGGTTTAAAAGCTGATGCGACTTGGCCGTCGAACACGCGTTTTGGCCTCCTCCTTGACGCAACGCACGACAGAGGCGCCGCGCGCCCCGCGCCGTGCGCCGCCCTCTCGGTGCGCCCAGGCGTCGTTCCGTGCGTCCGGGACAACGTCGAGTTGACGCTGGCCAACACCACTGACGCCCTCATTGTCGTCCCCCGCCACGCCGTCATCGCGGAGGTGTACTTGATCGGGCTGCAGCCGGACGACGCGCCGCCGCGGCGCCCCACTTCAGCGGCCGCCGCCGCGCCCGCGGATTTCCGCGTGCTCAACTCCGTCATGCGAGGCACGGCCCTGCCGCTGCCGCGCGCTGACGTACTTCTGGAGGAGCTTGGAGGGCATGAGTGGTACAGCGCTGGCGACTTTGTTTGGGGTTACCATAACCTCAAAATCGCCGAGGAGGACCGCCACAAAACCGCCATCATCGTCCCGGGGTTGGGCTTGTTCGAGTACGTCGTCCTGCCCTTCGGTCTCAAGACGGCCCCCGGAATCTTCCAGTCGGTGATGCAGCGCGTCCTCTACGACCCCCTCCCTGACGGCGCCATCGAGGACCCCGTCCCGGACACCACAACGGCCGTGTACTTGGACGACCTGGCCGTGGCCGGCATGACGTTCACCGGCACCCTCGGTCGCATGCGCCAGGTGTTCAGCCGCATTCGACGCTCCGGCCTGCTGCTGAAGCCCAAGAAGTGCACACTCCTTGCTCGGTCCCTCCGGTACCTGGGCCACATCGTGTCCGTGTCCGGCGTTGCCGTTGACCCCGAGAAAACGGCCAAGATCCACGCCTGGCCTACGCCCCGCAGCAAGGACGACGTCCACAGCTTCCTGGGTCTCTGCGGTTATTATCAGAATTACGTGCAGCGGTACACGGAGATCGCGCGGCCCCTGCAGCAACTCACCCGGCTGCACGTGCCCTTTGAGTGGACATCGGACGCTGCGACGGCCTTCACCGCCCTCAAGAAGGCCCTCACCTCGCCGCCTATCCTGGCCACCGCCGCCATCACGGGAGACCGCTTCGTCCTGGACACCGACTGCAGCGCCTTCGCCCTGGGAGCCGTGCTCTCACAAGTCCAGCAGGGGGAGGAGAAGGTGATCGCGTACCACAGCAGGGCCTTGACGGTGTCCGAGACGAAGCTGTGCGTGACAATGCGCGAACTCCTGGCCGTAGTGGACAGCGTCCGGAAGTTCCACTTCTACCTTGCCGGAGCCCCGGAATTTCTCATCCGGAGCGACCTCGCGGCTCTCCAGTGGCTAAAGAAGTTCCGTAACCTGGACGGCAAGCTCGCACGCTGGGTCGAGAGGCTCGAGAGCTACAACTACGTCCTCGAGTACCGCAAGGGCTCGCAGATGACGCATGCTGACGCCCTGTCTCGGTACCCGTATCCGACACCCGAGCTGCGCCCGTGTCCGGAGACATGCCCTAAGTGCTCGCGCCTGGAGCAGAAGGAAGAGGGCACGTCCCAGCACCGCCATGCCGCCGCCCGTCGCGGCCGGCACCTTCAACCCGGTTCAGGAAGGTCAGGAAGTCTGGTCGTACGCCCGGCGACGCCGAGTCGGGCGCAACCCCAAGCTGGAGTGCCCTTGGGAAGGCCCGTACCGCGTTGAACGAGCAATCAACGACGTGGTCATGGAGATCCGGCCCCTGTTCGAGACGGTGTCCCGACGCCGTGCACGGAACAAGATCGTGCATGCTAACCGCCTCGCCCCGCGCCGGGCCATCCCGGCCCTTTCCCGCCAAATCCCTCGACAGCAACAGAGCTAAGTACCGGCTGCGCGGTTGTCAGGGAAACCGTGTCCATCCGGTCCACCTACGCCCCCGCACCATGGACCTGAGGGACGCCATCGCCGGACTGCGGCAGCGTAAGGCGCGGACAACGCGTCCCAGCTCCAGCGTGGCCGTGCAGACGACCCGCACGCTGGGGACGGCCACAAAGGTGACGCAGACGCCGAGGCGCTGCAGGGCAGTCCCGGAGACGCCGGAGCAGGTCAACAAGGCCACGCAGACGTCACCAGCGAGAGAGCGGCAATCCAGCCGGGGCCGAGACCGCCTGCACCGCCGGTCCCGCCAACACCAGCAGGTTGGTTCGCGACCCGAGTTCCAGCATCGGCGCCGCCGGGCACAACCAACCGGAACCGGAGACCGCCGGACTTCGAGCGGCCGCCATGAGGAACGTGGCCAGAGCCGTTCCCACCACCACCAAGCGGCCCCACGACGGCGAACACCGGACGAGCCGCGCAACCGCTCAATAGCAGTGCGGCCCGCGCTGAGGACGGCGACGACCCCGAGCCCGAGGACGGCGGTGACGCTGAGGACGGCGATGTCACCGGGCGCGCCGGACGGACCGGCCGCGACGACCCTGATGGCCGACGAGCTGTCGGCGCTGCTGCAGAGTCTGGAGGTGGAGGGAGCCGACGACGGACTCCGAGGGGACGCGGACTTCGGCGACCTGGACTACGACCTGGAGCTTTTTGCAACGGAGGGGGAAGTGTTGTGATGCTGGTTTCGCGACAGTCCCCCCCTCCCCCACGCCGAGCGGAGCGGCGCCGGCACCCGAGCCCGGCCGGGGTCGGCCATTGTCGGCAGCCTATAAAGGGCCGCACCCGGGCGCGCCGGGCCAGAGCTCCGCGGACCGCGCCCTGAGCACCACGCATTGCCTTGTCCTGCCTTGCCCTGAGAATAAACCCTCATTTTCCCGACCTTTTCCCTTGACCCCTGGCTCACCCCCTCTAGTCCTCACCCACCGATCCAGAGACGCAACAATACGATTTCATGAAATCCTGGTAGGCACGAAGTTAATTAATGTTTTTGTGTCACTAAATTCTTCGGTAAAAGATGGTTTATATAGAAATTTACTTTAAAAATTCAAGCCTTATGAGTCATGTTACTGAATTTCTTTTATCTCAATGTCACTAGTTCAGCGGGTCACATGCCAAATTTTCGCTTTCTAGCTGAAACGATTTAGAAGTTATGGTCTCTCAGTAAAAATCGTCCGATAAGCTTGATTTTTGAACTGTGGGCTCGTTGTGCAATGGGCATTCGAACACTGTCTTTACATTTTTATTCTAACATGTCGTTCGAAATTTTATTTTTTGAACTACAGTCCATGAGTAGAATCAACAAGTCCCCGGCCCCGCCGGTCCTCCTCCCCTGCGCGCCGCGCCGAGGGTTCGAGCAGCCGCAACAATGGCGTCTCGGCTCGGCTCCCCTTTCCACGCTGTTTTCCCGTGACAAACCGAGTATTACCATAGAAACAGAGATTTTAGATCGAAATTTCTCAAAATTGGCCACTAAGTTTGGGCTGGCATCTCAGCAGTGAACTAAGGAGATTGAGTTCTACCTCTCTGCCAAGTCTTACGAAAATCGTATAGAAAAATCAGGATTTAGGTAAGGGGCCACACTGATAAAAAAAAATAATCAGATCCGCCGACAAAACCATAAGGCTACTTCGTGCCTAAAAAATACGATTTTAGGAAATCCTGGTGGGCACGAAGCTAATTAATGTTTTCGTTTCACTAAATTCTTCGGTAAAGATGGTTTATATAGAAATTTACTGTAAAAATTCTAGCCTTATGGGTCATGTTACTGAATTTCTTGTTTCTCAAGGTCACTAGTTCAGCGGGTCACATGCCAAATTTTAGATTTCTAGCTCAAACGATTTTGAAGTTAGTCTCTCAGTAAAGATTGTCCGATCAGCTTGATTTTTGAACTGTAGGCTCGGTGTGCAATGGGCATTCGAACTCTGCTTTTACATTTTTATTCTAACGTGTCGTTCCAAATTTTATTTTTTGAACTATACTGTGCATGAGTAGAATCAACAAGTCCCCGGCCCCGCCGGTCCTCCTCCCCTGCGCGCCGCGCCGAGGGGTCGAGCAGCCTCAACAATGGCGACTCGGCTCGGCTCCCCTTTCCACGCTGTTTTCCCGTGACAAGTCGAGTATTAAGGGAGGGTGGGGCACCAACTGTCAGGGGCACATACTGTCAACGGACTGGCAATAGCAGCCCATTCACTTTTTCAGTCAGCTAATTTGTGAAATCATAACCTCTTTACGTCCTCATTTGTTTGCTAGATGGGGGTGGCGAAACTTTTAGTGGTATGGCAGCAGCGTACATCGAAAGATTTATTGACAGTAATTCCCCCGAATTCCCAAATATTGGGGCAGGTACTGTCACTCATTTTATGATCTGTTGTAGCAGGAATGTCTTGAGTGTAATTTTTGATTTTTAGGGGTGATATGCTTCCATTGGCACTTACTTTCCGAGATGCCATTGAGACCATTTCGAGAATCCACTTCTCCCATGAGTTATATACCAATAAAGAAATGGTGACAGCTAGTGCCCCACCCCAGGGGCACATACTGCCAATTGCCGAGGTCTCTTCTCGAGATGATTTGAGAGAAGACACGAATATTTTTGAGGGGGTCTCAATGGTTACTTGTGACTGAAGGTCGAATAGAGGCGGACCAACCCTGAAATCCGTAATGCTGCCTAAAGTAGGACTGCTAGAGAAGAATTTCCAAAAAGTGACACTATGTGCCCCATTCTCCCTTACCATAGAAACAGAGATTTTAGATCGAAATTTCTCAAAATTGGCCGCTAACTTTTGGCTGGCATTTCAGCAGTGAACTTAGGAGATTGAGTTCTACCTCTCTGCCAAATCTTATGAAAATCGTATAGAAAAATCAGGATTTAGGTAAGGGGCCACACTGATACAATCGGATCCTGAGACGAAACCATAAGGCTACTTCGTGCCTAAAAAAACAAAAACGTATCCTGACACAAAACCATAAGGCTTCGTGCCTAAAAAAAAAAAAAATCGCATCCTGACACAAAACCATGAGGCTACTTCGTGCCTAGAAAAAAACGGACCACGTGACCGTGACCAAAAAGTTCCGGAGCGCCGGAACTTGAAAGCAGATGATACGTATGGTTGATGTCCCTACGCGTTGCAGGCCGCAGGGAAGCGGAGCGCTGTCGCGCTGGGCTAGGAGGAGGAGGCGCGGGGCGGGAGGGGGCACCGGCCCGGCGGCCCGGCGGCCCGGCGGCCCAGCTTCCCGAGAGGTGGCGTTGAGTGGCGGGGCGCGCGCCGCGCGCCGGGCACAGCTAGGGTTCGAGAGCAAAGTAAATTACTTGTAATTTTGAGTAAATTACCCAGTAAATTACAGTTTTTTACTGGTCCAAAATTGGGTAATTTACTCCAAAAAGGAATTATTTGCAGAAGGTTAATGACTGTAAACGAAAAATAGCTCTCAATGATAAAACAAGTACGTAAAAGATTGAAATGAAAGCTCTCTTTTCTGGAAAATTTGCTGTTGACAGCAAATGGTCTTATCATCAATTTTCTTTTACTAGTGAAGGTGAACTAGTCGATTCGTTCGGTCACATATTTGTCAAGAGAATTTAATGGAATTAATGGCAGTGCCACGACAAAATTTCCGATTCTCGAACAAAAACAAGACACCGCGATGATAGAACTAAAACGTTAAGAAATTTTGTTTATTTTTTACTTGCTTTATCAGGCAAATCTGAACCGCTCTGCACTCACACCTCACCAACGCCTCACGAACCACCGCTGCCGCTTCCGTAGCGGCCAGGTGGGGGCGGGGAAGGGGGAGGAGGGGGTGGGGGTCGGAGTAGCCTCTGAAGTGGGAGAGGGGGGAGGGAATGCCAAATCTCAGAGGGAAGGAACAGCAATAATGTATTTCATGATGGATTGAATAGGTGATATGTAGACCTGTTGGACCCTCCAAAGTACTTAAGTAATAACGTAAACAGCAGATATAGAAAAAAACGGCAAAATTACAAAATTACTCCAAAAGAACAGTTTTTTACTGTAATTTACTTGGGTTTTTTACTCTGACTCAAAATTACCCGTAATTCTCAAGGGTGACGGACAACTCGTCCCGGTTAACTCGCCCCCGGTATAAACTCGCCCCAACCCAACTCGACCCCGTTCCTGCCAGAAACTCGCCCCAGCATTTGTGCCAACTCGTCCCCGTTTTGTTTGTTTTTTAATTAAATTTTTAATTCAAGTTTCCCCGCAACACCCCAAAAGTACTTTGCTCCATATTGTCGAGAGATGGTATTGTTGCGATACCCTTAGCGGGCCAGGGGGGTGGGCTAGGCAGTGTCCACAATGAACGGGAAGGTGCGGTACACGACCACCCAGAGAGGGGCACGTAGGGCTGTGCATGGGGGGTACATGTACACCTTCCATCGGGAGGTGAAACTGGGGGCCTCCTGGCGCTGTGAGCTGCGCGGGAGGTGCAACGGCCGGATGGTTGTGGACGGGCGAGACTACGTGGTGGCCGACACGGAGACGTCTCACTCGCACGCACCGGACTGGGGCCGGGCCAAGGTGGAGGAGACGGTGCAGAACATCAAGAAGGCGGCGGCCACCTCACGAGCCTGAACTGCATCTGTGATCCAGGCCAAGGTTTCTAGAGTGTCTGACGAGACTGCCATGCGACTGCCGAAATTCGCAAACCTCAAGAAGATGGTGCGCCGTGTGAAAAGGAAAGATCTACCACCCGAGCCAAAAGATCTGGCTGAATTGGAGCAAATTCCGCGACAATTCACCACGACGGTGAAGGGGGATCGCTGCGGCTGCTTCACTACAATCCAGAAGATGATGAAAAAATGGTCATATTCTCAAGCAACAACCACCTCAAGCTGCTACTGAAAAGTGCCCTCTGGGCAATAGACGGCACTTTTAAAGCATCGCCCCACATATTTAGTCAGATCTACGCCATACATGGCAATGTCAATGGGAAGTGGTTGCCACTTGTCATCGCACTTCTGGAGCAAAAGACAAGAGCCACCTACGAGCATCACTTCGAGGTCCTCAAGGAGGAGGGGCGGAGGCGCCTCAGGAAGACGCTGGCCCCAGCAGCTGTCTCCACCGACTACGAGCAGGGCGCCATCAAGGCAGCGCAGGAAATCTTTCCAGGTGAGAGTAAACTGCGAGGGGGAATCACTCATATAAAACTTGTACAATGATTTTTTTGATTTTTGATTTTTGGGTTTATTTGTTCTCGATTTTTCGGATTTTTATGCAACTTTCTCCTTGATTTTATTTTGATTTTTTTGATTTTTTTAAATGATTTTTTTGGGGCTGCACAATGATTTTTCGAAGTGACCCCCTCCCCCCTCGGTAAACTGGCATAACTGAATTGAGAGAGTAGCATGACGAACGCACTGCATACGTGTTACAGACTGCCAGGTGTTCGGGTGCCTGTTCCACTTTGGGCAAGTTCTCTGGAGGAAGCTGCAGGCGAAGGGCCTCGCCGTGGCGTACCGCACCGAGGAGAACGAGCAGATGCGGACGGACTTCCACTGCCTGATCGCCATCGCCTTCGTTCCCGTTGACGACGTGGAGGAGGTCTTCGACGCGCTTGCAGCAGGAGCGGACGCAGCTCTGAACGCTGTCTTCCAGCACGTTGAAGAAAACTTCTTACGTGGCCGACTGCGGGCACGTCGGCGAGGAGCTCGCGTCCCAGGCTAAAGTTACCATGAGCATTACCATGGCCACGGCCTGCCATGGCCACTGCCCATGGGTAAATTATGCTCATGGGCAGACCATGACCAGGCCATGGGCAGGGCATGGCCATGGCCAGAATAGCCCACAGACTGGCCATGGCCAGAATAGCCCATAGACAGGCCAGACAGGCCATAGCCATGGTCATAGCCGGTGCCATGGCCACGTGTACCAAAGGCAAGTATGAGGTCACTTATTAAGTTTCCTTTAAAGTCCGAGATAAGATTAGAGTATGTCCCAGGGGTGTAAAAATCGAGACAAGACCGATGCCGCTGTTAGTTTTTGTCTAACTAAAGCCGTTTCTGAGTTATGGGGCACACAAAATTTCACTTTTCGAGAAAAGTAAATTAGTTTGATTTCTTAAGCGGAGGATGCTACATACAAAGTTTTGCCAGAAAATTCCTATAAATGCAGGTTTTATAGGCATTTAAATTATCATACGGCCCATGGCCTCACCATGGCCACATGGCCATGACCATACTATGGCTATCTTTACCATGGCCATCATCTGCCCATGGTGATGCTACGACCATGGCCATGGTCTGGCCATGGGCTTGGACCATGGCCATGGGCCTCGGATGGCCATGGACCGTTTTACCATGGCCAGTAGGATGTCCATGGTAATCGAGCAAGTGGCCATGGTAAATTCTTTGGCCGCGACTATGGCCGCCATGGTAACTTTAGCCTGGGATTGACTCGTGCCGCGCCAATGTCCACGCTAAATGTCTTTGTATGTTTTTGTGCATACGTTTGTACAAAGTTGTGCATGCGTTTCGATTCGCACAAATTTGTGCGAAGGAGTGCACGTTTTTGTACAAACATATGCACAAATTCGTCCATTTTTGCGCACAAATTTGTGCGAATCGAAACGCATGCACAACTTTGTACAAAACGTTTGCACAAAAACATACAAATACATTTAGCGTGTCCCGCCAGACATCTGGAACTGCTACGAGCGAACTGTCCAGGGGCTGCCGAGGACTACCAACACGTGCGAGGCCTGGCACCGGCGGCTGGGCACCCTGGTAGGCAAGCATCACCCCTCCCTGTTCGTCTTCCTAGACCAGCTGCAGGAAGAGATCGGCGAGGTGGACGTGCAGATCACCAGGGCCGAGGGTGGCTACACTCCGGTCAAGCGACGCTCGGCACTGGAGGCTGCGGAGGCCCGCATCAACAGGATAGTGGAACGCTACGCCGAGTACAAGGAGCACGGAGACGTCCCTACCTACATAGAAGCCATCGGCCACAACCTGGGAGGACGCTTCCACTAAACAAAAGTTCAATAAAACTAGTGCTGTGCGAATGGTTCGAAATCGAATCGAATCGAATCGAATCTGCCTGGATTCGATTCGATTCGGTTCCGAATCCCTTATGATTCGGCATCGAAAGGTTCGAAATTTCGAATCAGCTAGGATTCGCCACCGAATCTTAAAGTTTAAAAACATGCTTTTCAACAAATAGAGGGTGGAAGCGCGCCTTTGAAAAGATGTGTGTGCCTACTAGACTTAATGTTAAAGCATAATTTTAATTTGTTTTAGTAAATCTAATTTGTAGGGACTCAAAATTGGATTCGATTCGATTCGCCCGCGAATTAAGGAAGATTCGATTCGATTCGATTCGAAATTATTTGGTCGGATTCGATTCGATTCGAAGTAGATTTGAAGAAATTCGATTCGATTCGGACCCCAAAACCTCGATTCGCACAGCACTAAATAAAACTACTCTTGCATCTAATTATCATTATTTATTTTAATTTTTTTTTTATTTTTTTATGGTATAATTGGGGGCGAGTTAACCCTTGGGCGAAAAGGGCGGGACCGAGTAGGGCATGGGACGACTGGGACTGGGGACGAGTTAGTGGGGGCGAGTCGAGGGGGCCTCAACTCCTGAAATCATGTGTACACAATCGCTGATACTTTCGAAATCATTGTCAAAAAATGTTGATCTATTGCCGAAAAAACTTGATTTGAGTTCGTATTTTGGGCTCCTAAAGCTCAACTTTACTTTACGAATTATTTCTTTCAATTATAAGAGGTGTAATCACGTGAAATCATGTGAAATCTTGAAATCATGTGTACAAATTTTGAATGAGTTGAGGCCCCCTCGGGGCGAGTTGTCCTAGATCCATTCTCAAAATCTAGGCACAGCGCGAAATTTTCCCCCCTGTATATAATATAATGCCACACTACTAGCTGCTCTCTGCTCGCTGCTCTGCTCTCTGCAGGCTACTCGCTGTATGACAGTACAAGCAGGCTGATACATTCGTATCATCTGCTAAAAATAAAAAATGAAAAGTATCATCGGGCCGAAGGCTCGAATTGTTTTGTACAACTGCGACAGTAAGTAAGCGGGCCTAAGGCCCGCTTTTTAAAGTAATTTTTTTATAACCTGTGACTCCGAAGACGGGCCGAAGGCCCGTACATAACGCCGCCGGCAGGCCAAGCTAGGCTGCCCAGGGCCGAACGGTACAGTCTAGTAATGTCTGCACAGCAAAACCTGCATGTTTATCTTACTTTAAAGATTGTGAAGTCAGATATTAACGTTTTTAAGGGTTACACATACGTCGGAGAAATTATCAGGACAAGCTAGTGGGGTGTCCGAACCTCCGAACCGAGGCGAAGCCGAATCCACTTTCTGTTTCGCCCTAGCTCTAACCGTTTACGAGATAGCAGGAAAAAGAGCTCAAATTTGAATTTTAATAAAATGGCACCACTAAAATTTACTAAAGAGGCCACATACCGAATTTCAAGTCGAAATTACCTAAACTACTCATTTTATGAGCATTTAGATTTGCATGGATGATGACGCATCCACTGAAGAAGTACCTCGATCGATGCCTAGCGCTCGAGTGTAACCCGAGGCCGGGCTCAACGCGGCCAAACCGAACAGAATCACGGGTTGATTTCGGTTTCCGGCCGGCCGGCCAATTCACGGGCTAGTTTCGGTTTGCCGAAGCTTGAGGCCGGACTCAACCCGGGGTGATAGCGGGCAAACCGGGGAGGCTTCGGACTAGTTCCAGGCTGCCCGGGGCCTTCCAGGTGTCTTTCGGACTAGTTTCGTCCACTTTTCAGGCAAATCTTTTTTAAACGGGGTATTCCCCGGATGTTCCCGGGTCCTCCCCGGGTATTCCCCGGGGAATATCCGGGGAATGCCCGCACTGTGAAAAATACTCGTAAGGGTTACGGGAAAATTTTCCATGATAAAAGTCGTGAAATTACGATTTGAAATTGTAAATTTACAAGCACTCCCTATCGACTTGGAATTGATCGACAAGCCAGAATGGGCTGTCGTAAACTTACGACATATTTTGTAAATCAAAATTACAAAAAATGTCGTAAATTTACGAGGATATTTTTCACAGTGCGGGGAATACCCGGGGAGGACCCGGGGAATACCCGGGGAGGACCCGGGAACATCCGGGGAATACCCCAGGGTTACGCGAGCAATGTCCGGGAAATACCCCTTGGGATGCCCGTAAGTCCCCTCAGGAGCCAAACGACAAGTTGCGACTGCGATAAAACGAGAAGGGTACTCCCTTTGACGAAAAATGCGAGGGACAGCCGTTGATGTGCCTAGCAAGTGCCGGGGAAGCGGTTCCCCGGTACTTCCCAGTGCTTACCACGGCTATCTCCTGGACCAGACGCAGCCGCCAGCGGCCTCGCTTCTCGCTTCTCTGTCGCGCGGGGCGGAGCAGCGGGTCTGCAATAGGACCGTGTGTAGCACAGGGAAAGTGGTTGCTTGTGGTTGATGTCATGCGTCGTTAGTAGACATAAGTAGACATAAAATTCAGGGCCGCAATTGTATCTGTACACAAGTTACTGGGTCCTGCCAGCGACCCTAGAAGTTGACAAGACCCATCCCATATCTCTTTGGCAAGCGGAACACAAGTCGCACGTAAACTCGTAGTTTTCCGTTAGTAGAAATTAGTGGACGTAACAAAAAAAATTACAGAAAACATCATTAAGCACATAAAATAATTATAGAGCTCCCGGGTCCCGCGAACATCTTAATTTTCAACAGACAAGTGCCATTGGACCAAAAACACATGTTCCTCACATGACTTCGTTAGTAGATGATAATAGACACGTTCGTTATGATTGTGACCCTCCCTGACCCGCTGTCGGGAAACAGAAGGCAAGTGGGTCCTGCCAACTCCTTACTTTTTACCCAGACGAGTGCCATTTCACTAAAAAAACATTTTCTTCACTTAACTCTGTTAGTAGGTGATAGTAGACACAGATACGTTCGTTATGATTGTGACCCCTCCCTGACCAGCTGTCGGGAAACAGAGAGCAAGTGGGTCCGGCCAAGTTCTTACTTTTTACCAGACGAGTGCCATTTCACTAAAAACACATTTTCTTCACTTAACTCCGTTAGTAAATGATAGCAGATACGTCAATTATGATTGTGACCCTCCCTGACCATAGCTGTCCGGGAACAGAGGGCAAGTGGATCCTGCCAACTTCTTTCTTTTTACCAAACGACTGTCATTTCACAGAAAGCAAATTTTCTTCACTTAACTCCGTTAGTAGATGATAGTAGACACGTTCGTTACGATTGTGACCCTCCTGGCGCCCACACAATGGCCGTTACCGAGGGGGAACGCCTGCGACAAACTGCATAGGCCAATCCGCCAAGCAACGGGGAACACAAGCGCAGGGGGAAGCAGGAATTAAATTCCTGGTACACTAAGTTTCGTCCCGTCACCTCAGGATGAGTTGATTGTGGGGGCACCTTCCCTGACCCGCTGTCGGAAACCAAAGGAGCAGTGGGTCCTGCCAACTTCATACTTTTAACTAGATGTGTGCCATTTCACCAAAACCACATTTACTTTACTTGACTTCGTCAGTAGATAATAGTTGACACGTTCGTTTTGATTGTGACCCTCCCTTACCCGGTGGCGGAAACCAAAGGACAAGCATAAACAAGCATGCACTCACCGATAGGCGGAGGGCGCTCACCTGGCAAAATGTAAGACAGTATGGCTTATCCCAGGTGCCCTCTCTTCACTCTCAGTACCTACGGTAGAGTCACAAACAAAATGAACGTAACTACTATCATCGACTAACGAAGTCAGGTGAAGAAAATGTGTTTTTGGTGAAATGGCACTTGTCTGGTAAAAAGTAAAAAGTTGGAAGAACCTACTTGCCCTCTGTTTCCCGACAGAGGCTCAGAGAAAGTCACACACAAAACGAACTTGTCTACTATCATCTACTAACGAAGTCAAGTGAAGAAAATGTGTTTTCAGTGAAATGGCACAAGTCTGGTAAAAAGTCAAAAGTTGGCAGGACCCACATGCCCTCTGTTTCCCGACAGCGGCTCAGGGAGTGTCACAGTCATAACGAACGAGTCTACTATCATCTACTAAACGAAGTCAAGTGAGGAAAATGTGTTTTTGGTCCGGTGGCACTTGTCCGTTGAAAATTAAGATGTCAGCGGGACCCAGGAGCTCTATAATTAATTTATGTGCTTAATGATGTTTTCTGTCAAATTTTTGTTGCGTCTACTAATATCTACTAACGAAAAACTACGAGTTTACATGCGACTTGTGTTCCGCTTGCCAGAGGGATATGGGGTGCGGGTCCTGTCAACTTCTAGGGTCGCTATGGCAGGACCCAGTAACTTGTGTACAGATACAATTGCGGCCCTGAATTTTATGTCTACTTATGTCTACTAACAATCTACTAACGACGTATGACATCTGTTTTTTTTTTTTTACTGCCGTTTGGGTCCTGTCTACTTACGTTAGCTCGGCCAGGCGGCCTCCTGGGCCGCAAACTATTCTTTTCGTCCTAGCGCCCAAACGGTTGGTCGGACGAAAAAAATCATAAAACAAAAGTTGTAACTCTCGTCGAGACGGAATTGACGCCGTTTCCAAATTGAAAATCGGTCAAGCGGTTCCGAAAAGAGGACAAGTTTTGTAAAAACCCGGTTGCGGGTTTTGGTTTTTCCTTCATACTTGTAAACGGTACCAGATAGAAAGATGAGCTCTTCGGGAGAAGAAAGCCCTGGTCCTAGCGCACAATCGCCTAGCTTTCACCCCCCAACCATCTGTGACGGAAGTAGGTGAAAAGGAGGGCCGAACGTTATCGGTATCGGCGGTAACGGGTTTTTCCGGCTTTTCTTCCAAACGGTACCCGATAGAGAGAGATGCCCTTGGGCGGAAAAGGAGGCCCTGGTCCTAGCGAACGATCGCCCCGCTTCAAACAGCTTCCGTCCGTGACGCGAGCGGGTGAAAAAGCGAGCCGAAGGTTTCCCGGTGCCGGCCGTGGGTGGTTTTTCCAAGTTTTTTCCGGTCAAGGAGTGGTAAATCGGTACTTTTGACTCACCGCCTGCACCGTCTTGGTGCCCGCATCCTCGGCGTTGAGCAGGTCCCGGGGCGTGTGTTGCAGGTTGAGTGAACCCTGGGTCTCGCAGTCCACGTAGAGGCGGGCTCGCGCGCCGGGCTGCCGCTGGTCCAAGTACAGCACCATGCTTTTGATGGTCTGGTCGGGGGACAAAGGGTCCACGGCCCAGTGATCTGACATCAGCAGGCCGTCCACTGTCAGGTCCAGCACCACTTCACCGGGAAAAAATAAATAAGAAAAATTAACATCACTGAAAATGCTACAGTCACGTTTCTCGCCCTGTTGGGCGAAGTATTACTTCGTCGTTTCATAAAAGTGCGGTTCAAAACTAGTCATTTTTAAAAATATTTTGAATTTGCTACTATAGGCACTTTTGACTCTTTGACTTAAAAAAAAAATCTAACGCAAACGCGTTAAACGGCCCCCTAGGTTTGAAAACTAGCCACAGAATGAGAAAGAACTTAAGTCGGAACTATTTGTGAGAATCACATCAAGAATTCTATCCGCTAACAGAAGTCCCAAAAATTGAGCTACTTTTTTCTTTTCTTTTTTTTTTCCTTATTTTTAGCAGCCCGCCCTTCTGCTTTGAAAAAGCTTTAGAGCGGGCTTATGCAATCGATGCGGTGTCCGTCTGTCTGTCTGTCTGTCTGTCTGTCTGTCTGTCTGTCTGTCTGTCTGTCTGTCTGTCTGTCCGTCTGTCTCTCTGTCTGTGCCACTAGATGGAGATGAGCTAGAGACTTGAAATTTTTAGGGTATCTTGGGGGACCCTCCTGGACTCCGAAACGTAGAGTGCAAATCCTGCCAAACCTCATTAAGGCACTGAAAAAAATTATTAAAGTTTTCACGGAATAAAAAATAATAATTTGATACATAAAACTTTATGGTTTCCCAAGGGGTATCTCGACGAATTGGGACTCCTGCTGGGCCAAAATTTCGTCCGTTTTGCTCTATCTCTAACCGTTTCGTCGCTACAGCCACATCAAAGACCCAAATATCATATAACATCATGTTCGGTATCGTTTCATGGGTTTTGCGTAATTTTCAGGCTCAATAATATGGGCCAAAAATTCGTCAGTTTCACTCTATCTCATACCGCTTCGGCGCTACAGCCACATCTAAAACCCAAATATCATAAAACAGCATGTATCGTTTCATGGGTTTTGCTTAATTTTGCTGTCCTACAGACCAACATTTCGTCCGTTTCGCTACATCTCTTACAGTTTCGGGGCTACAGCCACATCGAAGACCCAAATATCCGAAATCGTCATGTTGGGTATCCTGTAATTTCTTTAATCACAGAAATTATGATAAAGTCGCAACCAATAGACATATAACCACCGCGTTTCAAAGGAGAAGGGTGGGCTGCAGTCACGGTGATACACCGCTACCTCAAATTTTTTCACGCCTTAAATACTGTGCGTTTCAAACTAATTTATAGTACTTTTTCTCCGCTTACCAAAGCTTTGCATGTCGTTCAAATGGTGCACACTTACTGGAGATGTACTCCTTTGTTCATGTATATACTCATGATAAACGAACATATAAAATATCGTTTGTAATATTAAATAACACTGTGTTCTGTCAAGTCAAATACACGCCACTGTTGCGGGTTTGCCTACCCGATCTGCACGTAAGGCGCCGTAACTACGAGGATAGGCAAACCCGAGGGGGTATTCACTTCTGTAATACCCTGTACACCTAACTGGGTATTACACACTAAATGGAAAGGGACAATTTTGTCCCAAGAAATGTTGCGTTTTGTGCACACCAATCCCTTTAGACAAATTTGTGTAATAATTTGGGACGATTTGTAATATTTTGGATGCAAATTGTCCCAATTTAGTGGGACAATTTGTCCCAATAAAATGATGTGTACAAAAACGCAACATTTTCTGGGACAAAATTGTCCTTTTTCATTTACACTCTAAATGCGAAGGGACATTTTATTGTCCCTTGAACTGGCAACAATGTGTTTGTCCATAGCGCTAGACAACAGGTTTCATAAACAAAAATGTGGCTTTTCATACACAAGTTGTGTAATTAGACGGAATAAAATGTCTCTCAAAAGTATTGTGCCCCTGTTTGCAACAAATTTGTTGCAGCACTGGCAACGTATTTCAACGTCCCTAGGCGTGGACAAATGCTTTGTCCATAAAAAATGAAACAAATTTGTCTTGTCGGTTCACAAAATTGTGCAAAGCTGTACACAGTTTGTCTGGTATTGGAACAAATTTGCATCCTTTCTGGACGTGCACAGAAACGTTTCTACATTAGGAACAAAATTGTTCTTTCGCATTTAGAGTGAGCGACCTCCGTTGTGTGACATGTTAGCATTGTAACCGGTCCTGGATGATATGCACTACTCTGAATCTCCGATCCCAATCACCTCTCAGCAAGTCTGTTGCGGAGCGCGTGGAGCGCGCGACCCCCACTGGTACAGTGAACAAAGACGGATCTGCAAAACGATAATTTCGAGATATTCAAAAAAGAAACTTCAGAAGCGTCTCACAAATCGCGGAAACATCGTATTGAGCTGGGTGGCGTCTTAATTTGATCCTCAAACATTTCTGAGTAGCTTTTGTGAAAGTCACTTTCAGGATATGTTCGTAAGTTCGGAGCCCAGCCGCGCTCCTCCTTAGGCCGTCGTGCCCGTGAGCTCAGGCCGCAAGGGCGTATAAAAGGGGGGTGGTCCATGCCCCGAACCCACCCACCCTGGTCTGTAGACAGCAGCCTGAAAAGTAGGCACATTGTGTCACAAAACCCCTGTAGACAACCTGCACAGCACGGACGGACCTTATTACGCCCCTGACAGGCCGCGGTAGGTACATACGTCGATGTTGTGCGTCACGACACCCGGGCGGCTCGCAGATCCGTCTTTGTTGAGAGCCGCGATCTCGCTGCTGTGTACACTGTAAAAAAAACAAATCACGGCCGCCCATACGGAAATATACCGTTTATTTAGATTGCGGTGTCTCCGTACATTCGGTTCCGTACCCTCTCTCCATAAGAGCCCATGTAAAAAAAATGTGGGTACGGTGCCAAGGTACGGAAAAGTTACCGCTAATTTTGTGTCTGGCGGTTTCCGTTTTGGGTACGGACTGATAACGGCGTTCCGTACCCCTTTTCCTATGCTAGCCCATGTAAAAATGATAGAAACGGTGACCAGGTACGGTAAATTTCCGTACTCCCTTTCCGAGAAATGGGGTACGGAACGCCATGACGGGCTCCGTATCCAAGACTGATTTTTTACAGTGTAGATACGTCTCTTGGTTTTTCGCAAATTTTAAGGCTGAATATTTTTTTTTCGATTTTACGGCGTTTATAGATGGAAAGTACGTGTTTCAATTGACAATATGGCATCAAAATCTCAAAACCGCCAAAAATGTTGGTTACGTCTTTGTTGAGCGAGCGCTCTCTGATACGTCTTTGTTGAGCGACCGCTTTCTGATACGTCTTTGTTGAGCGACTGCGTTTTGATCCGCCTTTGTTGCACGGATGCGTCGATAAACCCCCGAGTACATTTGGGCTGTGTTCAATATTTTCTTGAATCATTTAAGCCCTAAGAGGTACCCGGATCCGCCCCTGCGGTCACAGATACGGACTTAAGACCCTCACAATCGTGTTTCCTGACCTCGAAAACCTCCCGATTCTAATTTTCAGACTGATCACTCGCCTAACCTCATCCATGAAAATAATTATAATCGCTTCAATGCAAAAACAAGAGCGAGGATTCTCGCCCTCAGGAGAGCGAGATTTTTTTCTCACTCTTTGAGAGCGAGGATCGGTTTCCTCGCTCGATTAGAGCAATAGTCTCAAAAATCTCGACCTATTTGATTGAGGGTTGGGAAACCTCGCCCTTTTTATGTGATCATTTATATCCTTCATCTCACTTAATTTGATTGATGTTATGGATTCTTACTCAATATGAGCGAGGTTGCCAAACTCTCACTTAAATGGGGCAAGAAGGAAAATCTCGCTCTTTTTGGATGAGATATCTCACTCTTGCATTTGCAGTGTTTTTTTCCGATTTGGCCCCACTGTGCGGCGGCTCGGCGGCCTGGTGGACCACCAGCGTACCGAGCGGTGGCGCGGAGTGGCCGGGGCGCGCCGCAGCGCCGAGCGCGCGAATTCCGTAAAATATTGTGCCACACTAGCTGCTCGCTCTGTCGGTCGCTCTGCTGGCTACGCTGCTCTCTGCAGGCTGCTCTCTGCAGGCTGCTCGCTGTATGACAGTACAAGCAGGCTGGTATCATCTGCCAAAAAGAGTCAAGAGTCAAGCATTTCGCTGGAAACGCATTCAAAATTGCTCCAATAGAGGGATGTTAATTGGGCTCGCTCTCCCAGGAGCATGAAAATTTGGTGCAGAAAAGTCGCTCTCCCAAGAAAGATAAAGTCGACTCCTCCATTTAATTTACAGTGATGAACAAGGAGAACACATGCCCACTCTCTCTCTTTCACACACCCTTTTCTCAATTATTCTCTTGAAAATAAATTTAAAATAAGAGTTTTAGATGAATGCTAAAGTTATAAGAACACGAACATCAATCTTGCATTTACTTTTTCGTTGTACCAGAATTTATTACTAACTCACTTTTGCCGAGACTTTTGCCGTACTTGTAAAATTAAATCCCTTCAAGAATACTACCATAAACCTGAAGAAACACTTCCCCTACCCCTCTCCATGTCTCTGTCTCCCTCCGACACAGTCTTTCTCTCCTTCACAGGGCGCCTCGCCAGCCCACCCCGCGCTCTCTCGCACACATTGCAGCGTCCCCTGTCCCTTGCTGTCACAGCACGACGCCGCGCCTTCAAATTTACTGCCGTTTAATTCAGTTTCACTCCCGTTTGCTTCAAAACATGCTAGTCTGAGACGAAAATAAGACACAGATTTCCCGCCGTCATGTTGCCCTCCCCCTTGCTGCTCCTTTTCTCCCTGGTCTGACACTACCTCGCCGCGTGGGCGTTGAATGCATCTTGCGGCGGATTTGTTCCCGATAAGGAACGCTTGCCGCTGCAGAAAGGTTCGGTCAACAGCCGAGAAGAACCAGAGCGAGCACATGGAGAGGTTTTATGTGACATCTTGGTCGGACAAGAAACTGTCCACCCGCACGGCGCTCGGTTCACATTAAAACTTTGTTATTGTGAACAAATATACTCTAGAAACTCAAGTGTGTACATGGCACGCTTATTATGGCGTCAACCACACAGCAAACTCTAAAATGAAAGTGGTGCTTGCGAGGCGTGCTCTAAATAAAAGCATGCCAGCCAGGCATGCACTTGGAGTTGCTCGGAGTGTGTCCGACAAGCTGTCTTCAACTTAGTGCTTGCCTGGCTGGCACGGTTTTATTTAGAGCATCCCTGGCAAGCACACTCCATTTTAGAGCATGCCTGTCCAGAACACTCCGTTTTAGAGCATGCCTGGCAAGCGCACTCCATTTGTGCTTTGTGGCTGACTCCAAAATAAGCGTGCCATGCACACACTTGAGTTTCTAGAGTAATTATGTAATTAAGTAAAAGTTGCACCAAATTTTACCGGTAAATTGGTATTTCACTTGTAAATTACCTAGTATTTTTTTTTAAATGCCTGAAATGCCAATTTTAGTGTTGTAAATAATGTTTATGGTCAGGAAATGTGTCTTTAATTTTTCAGAATTGACATTAATTTCCCTTTCGTTTAGAACAACCAGTGAACCAGTACTTAATTTTATTTCATGGCTACTTCTCTCTCAAATTGCGGACTTTTCAGTCTGTCTGGGAGATGCTACGCTCTATTCGTGTAACAATAATACTAGTAATACTAGTGATGTATGATAGTGATAGTGAAGATAAAGACCATGCTAGCCTGCGGAGGATGAGTATATAGTGAACCAGAGAATGAAAATTGTGATGATGGTGATGATAATGGGTAAAGTGTCAATTGATACTTACTGTGATGTGCTTACCTAAAGTTTTTTTTTAGGCAACGGAGTTGCCTTCTAAAATCGCTTTGAAACGTTTGTCAATTGTTTTATATGGCCCCGTACGAATCGGCTCTAAGGATTTTAATAATATTTCCGACATTTATAGTATGTAAACTTATACACTCTCTCTTTAAGTTCAATAGAAATTTAAATTACAGATTTTCTGTATATTTGAATTGAAATTTCAGTTGCTATGGTAATGCTCGACTTGTCAGATGAAATCACCAGGAGAAGGGGATAGTTTTTCGTGGTGGGGCTAGGCCGAGGGGTCGTCAACTGCCTTTAGCCGTGTACGGAGGAATATTGGTAGTATCAGTAATATCAGAGTAATATTAGGGTAATATTGTAATATTAGGGGAAAATTGTAATATTGTGGTAATATTGTAATATTGGGGTAATATTGTAGGTAATACTGGTAATATTGATGTAATATTGGCAAAAATATGGGTAATATTGATGTAATATGAAGGTAATATCGGTAATATTGAAGTAATATCGGGGCAATATCAGTTTTGTGTACGAAGGAATATCAGAGTTGACGACCCCTTGGGCTAGGCGGAGTCGAGCCAACACGGAGCGAAAGAGGAACCTGTAAAGTGTACGTTCAAACGAAGCTCTGCTTCAGTGAAACCGCTCAAGAAAGCTATGACACCACTGAAATTCACAGGTGACCACCATACCGCCCTTTCGAAACCTACTTCATTTATACCGAACGAACAGTCGACTGCGGCGCACTTCTGCCAAACTCAGATAATAATTTCAAATCGTAACGTAGGGGGATTAGTGATCCTTTTTATGTTTTCTAGATTGGCATGTTGTGTAAACAAGGTTTGTTTGTGGTGGACGCGCGTGTGCCGTGTTGCCGGCCTTTCTTCAACCATGGTCGCCAAGGCCGGGGGCTGAGGCTCCCACCTCGCGACTTTAAATCATCGTATGAAGTTATCGAACCGTTGACAAGGCAAACTGAATGCGTGGTAGTTTTATACCTGCAGAAAAAGGTTTGGAGAGTTTGACTTCAATCTGTTGAGCAGAATTCTTGAAATGGTGTACATTTACGTGTATCTTTATCGTAAATAACTTTTATTCCTACTTATTGAACCTCTATGAAACTTTGCAAAACGATTTCCGCAGGCCTGAAAATTCTATTTTCACATTAATTTCGGCTACCTAACATTTCGTTCAGCTAAAATAAATATAGTTAAAGTCGCAAAGTGCGCTAGTATGAAGTTGGTGTGTTGTGTAAACAACACCTTAGCTCCGCGTTTTCCCGACAGAGCGCACTCCATCGCGGCCGCGGCGCGCGTACCCGCGCGGTCCTGTACGGTAAAAACGATGTCTGATTTTTTGAGCGGAAAGGGAAAATTTTTAGGAGCACCCGTACTTTGAGGAAAAGTCCTCAGATTATGAAGAAGTCTCCTCAAAATTTAAGGAGAAAGCCCTCACTTGAGCTAAGGAATTTTCCTTAAAGTACGGGTGCTCCTAAAAATTTTCCTTCCCCCCCCCCCCCCAAAAAAAGGAAAAAAAAAACAGACCACGCGACCGTGACCAAAAGTTCCGGAGGGCCGGAACTTGAAAGCAGATGATACGTATGGTTGATGTCCGTACGCGTCGCCGGCCGCAGGGAAGAGGAGCGCTGTCGCGCTGGGCTGAGAGGGGGAAGGCGCGGGGCGGGAGGGGGCACCGGCCCGGCCGCCCGGCGGCCTGAGAGGTGGCGTGGAGTAGTCAGTCGCGTGGTCGGGGCGCGCGCGGAGCGCGCCGCCGCGGCGCGACAATTTCCCCCCTGTATAATATTATGCCAATCTCACGCTGCCGTTTGCTGTCTGCTCGCTGTATGACAGTACAAGCAGGCTGATACATTCGTATCATCTGTTAAAAAAGACATTGTTAATACCGTGTGGGCGTACCAGCGGTATTAGTTGGGGCCCCGGATCGCCCTCCGAGTGCGGCCGCCGGTGGGGACGGTAATGTTGACGTTACCCTCAGGCGATTTAGAGTTTACACAGGAATACGTGATTACAGGGATTACACAAGATTTTTGCGGGACTACACGTGGATTTCTGGGGCTAAAACCATTAAATAAGGAGTAATTAAGTGAGAATTCTTCAAAATTTGGTTAAGTGGTACAGTGATTACACAGGGATTACACTTGGAACTGTACACAGGATTAGAGGAGTGTTGGGCGACTCACCCTCAGGCCGTGACCTCGTCGCCCATTTTTTGCCATCAGAAGGAGAGCTCCTTTTTCGACCCCCGTTAGGGGTGCCTATTGCTTACGCCCGTGAGTTTTTTAGGCCCCCGTTAGGGGAGCCTATTGCTTTCGCCAGAAAGTTTTTTTTTTTATTTATTTATTTTTTTTTTATTATTATCCTGTTTGACGATGGCCCCTTATGGACGCAGCCGATCGTGCCCAAGCAATTCGTACAAGATTACAATGAAAAATACTACGAAAAATTAGAAAATTTTTGAGATAGGTCTGATGTCAAGCTGTCTATACGTTTTTAAATGAAATTAGTTTGCATCCTCAGTTTCTATGGTAATTGCGAGCCGAGCACCCCTGTGCCGAGCCAAAATTGACACCCTCTGAGTGTACTTGGGTAGTACGGTCTTTTGATGTACGAAGGAGCACCAGATGTATCTTAAGATTACTGTACTTCGTACCTCAAAAGACCGCACTAGCAAACTACAACCAGAGCAGGCAAGGACTTGACCAGTAAATAATAGTACCTTAACGTGCTTTTTACTGACAGTGCTGTCCGGCCCTGTCTAAAGTGGGCAAGCCCGCAATGCGTACCTCCCGACAGACTGCCAACCTCCAGGCCGCGTGTCTGGTGAACTAGCTCCGTGCTCTTTGACGCGTGCGTCAAGAGACTCGATTTCGAGCGGGACTGGATGGTAAAGCAGGTGAGAGAGAGAGAGAGAGAGAGAGGAGAGAGAGAGAGAGAGAGAGAGAGGGAGAGAGAGAGAGAGAGGGAGAGAGAGAGAGAGAGAGAGAGAGAGAGAGAGAGAGAGAGAGAGAGAGCACGGATGGCCGTTTTTGGTAATTTCGGCTGCCGTCCCCAGGTCTGAGGTTTAGGAGTGAGAGGGGCACAACGGCAGTGATGGGTGTGCTCGCCTCACCCTGCCCCGCTCAACCACAACCCGCCTCGCCCCCCCCCCTCCCCGACACATCTGGGTGAGAGATCTGAACTGAGCCATCTGCCGTGTGGGTGAAAATCATCCCGTATCTCTGAACTAGCAGGCGTCGCCTAGAAGGGCCGCCGCGCCGCCGCTCCCCACCCCGACCCGGACTTATATTGAGGGCCCATCGCATCGCCACCACGAGCATCTCCGCCGCCACCGCTCTGGAAACTCAGGTGTGAGACAGCCTCACCCCAAATGGTGTGAGGCAAAATACCTCACATACCTCACACCAAATGGTGTGAAACTCGTTGTGCCTCACACCAAATGATGTGAGACTCGTTGTGCCTCACACCAAATGGAGTGATACTTCCCTATACCAAAATGGTGTGAGGCACAGAGGGTCTCACACCATTTGGTGTGAGGCACAACGAGTCTCACACCATTTGGTGTGAGGTATTTTGCCTCACACCATTTGGTGTGAGACTGTCTCACACCTGAGTTTCCAGAGCACACTGCTTGCCGTCCCGTCTGACCGGGCCGGGCCAGGCGAGGCGTATGGAGACCGCGGCGGATGATTCCAAATTCTAGCCGAGTGTAACTTTGTCGACCTCAGCTCGGACGTGGCGTGTCGTAGCGTTGCGGAGTGTGGCGGAGCGGGACGGCAACTGGAGAATGCCGACTGATTCCGAAAATCGCTCGCACTTCTATCCTTGTCGCACCCATTGCGGTGCCTTAAATTGGGAATGGTTGAGATCCAGGAGTGCGACAAAGACGGAGGTGCGAGAGCGATCTTCGGTATCAGACGCGGCTGGCAAATTCATACAGAGAGACGCTATCCTGCCCGGCCCCACGCAGAACCGCGGTGGCCTTGGTACGTGTTCACCCTAGCAGAGACATCTCTCCCCAATCGCAGGTAGGGCTGGGTGGTTTTTCAATGTATAGAATTATTTTTTTCAATATTTTTCATATTGAAATTTCCATATCATGATACTGAATTTTTCAATATCAACATACAATATTGATCAAAATTCAATATTGACTCAAAATTCAATATTGACTTCAAACTCAATAATGAACTTGAAACTCAATAATAAACTCAAATCCGAATACTAAACTCAAAACTCAATAATGAACTGAATATTAAATATTACCGCCAGCAATGAATGTTGATCTGGTTAGCACAGCAGGGGACGTCATAGTTTACACCCTTTCAGGTGACAACGCAGAACCTTTTTTTTTGCTATGTGAACAACTACATGCCTATAATATAAATAAACATATGTAATGTTGTTCTTTTGAAAACCAGCACTTCACTTGAATTTTTCTTATAATTGTTATTGAAATTTTACAACGAATTTATGTTTAAATTTCACGATAAGATGCAGGAGATAAGTAGAGATAAAATAAGTTGTTTAGGCAGATCAACAATGTTTCCAGCTCATCGAAACACGTCACTCCACTTCACAAAAGTTTCTGGAAAGTCTATAGACTACAAAATAAGAAAAAAAGAAAGAAAACGGCTGCCATATCATCATAAAGTGCATGAATGAACTATTTGTTTCGAGGATGAGCTTATATTATTCATCATCCACATTTCCTTTTTAAAATTGTGATTCAAGTTGCCAGTTTCCTAAGCTACGAAAATAGGTATGGAATGTTTTTTTTTTTTTTTTAATATAGAATTTTTCTTTTCCAGAGGCAAAACGTCATGGGATTGTGCATAACTCCAAGTGAGTTAATGCCAGGGATTAATGTTACATTTTTACAGAATTTTGCTACCGTGTTTCTCTAGTGGTTTGTGCCTCAAATGTAATAAATTTTACTTTTTCTAAACAACTATGTTATATTCGTCATTAAACATTTGTCTAAGGAACGCCTTCTACCTTCACTTTCAGCAGGAGAACAGCACACTTTCAATATTATATCTGGGGACGATAGGGTTTGTAACCCACATTCCTCTGACATGCCGAAATACAAGTGAGGTGGTGTACGTTGTATAATTTAGAATTGTTTCTTTTTTTTACGAGGCCTGTGGTCCTTGAATACAATTGAGAAGACTAAAACATATTTCATCAGAATAAGTTTACAGAAACTTTTGTAAAGTGGAGTGATGTGTCTCGATGAGCAGGAAACATTGTTGATGCGCCTTAATAACTTATTTCCTCCCTACTTATCTCCTGTATCTTGTTAAAAATAAGCAGAAAGTCGTTTTGCACCCCAATCCACTGTAAGCTACAGTGAGACTCACCGTTAACTACAGTGGAGCTCACAGTAAGTTGCAGTGAGATTCACCGTAAGTTTCAAAGCTGCAGTTCGACTATTAGCTTGTAGCTTACGGTGAAATTCTCCGTAAGCTTTTAAGTGTGCGTCACTGGTAAAACTAAGGCGTTAACTGTACGCTTGAAAGAGGCGTACAGTTACGCTTGAAGAGGTTACGCTTGAAATAAGGCGTAGGACAGAATTTCTCCCATACATTTAGATAGGGCAAATTGGAGCGGATAGACCTATTACGCCCTTTCTCATGCGTAATCACAGTACGCTTGAGAAAGGGCGTAAGGTTACGCCTTAGTTTTACCAGTGGTAATGCACAAATTCCATCGTTGAGACTACTTTTTGCCAAGGCGTAGGTACCCCGCTGCCTCACTCAGTTTTCGCGGGACTGTTTGCCTTATCGTCCGTCACGCCACTGCGTACCTAGCCTGTTTGGTGTTCGGTGTCGTCTTTTTGCGCTGACCAATGCATTCGCTGGGTTTAAGTAACTTCAAAAACATTTCCGGGGAATAAACTTGATATGTATTTTTCTGCATTCATATGACCCGCGCCATTGCGTGCGGAGTAGCTTTGCGGCTGGACAAGGGCAGAGGGAAGGCCCTCAGCTCCACGCTGCCACGCCCCCTCCACCCCACCTCCCCCTACCCCAGCCCGCCCTCGGTATGGCGCGGTCCGCCTGTATGGTCCGCAAACCTGTTGGCGTTCCGATACCCAAACAAGACTGACGCGAGAGGAGCCCGTCAGTCCGAGTGGAGAGGAGTGGAGCGGAGTGGAGCGGAGCGGTAGTAAAAACGAACACGGATCCCTCCGACCCGACATGTGGTCCAGATTGGAGGCTGGGCTGGGTGGGACAGAGCAGGGCAGCAGGGCCGAGCGACGTATTGTCACGCAGGGAGTGACTGGCAGGCTAGGACTATGAGTCAGAATGACAACACGGCTAGCCCAACCTAACTTAAGGTATTGGGATAATTTGCTCCTTGTCTATATTCGACGAGCGGCGTATGGATAGAGAGCTCAAAACCTAGCTGGGCACTAAAACGTTTAGTACTCTGAACAAAGATTACCCTTAAATCTCTTTAGCTCCAGGAATTAAACATTTTCTTAACCGAGCAAAAATAATTATGCCTTACTGCCACGAAAATCTTAAAGGTGAGAACCAAATAAATTAGTGCCAGGACTGTATTGGTAGCATGAAGCAAGTGTTTGCTGCCAGGCAGGATTTTTCTTTTCTCAGTGAGGTTCGAGAGGTCCCCCACTTTCAAAGTAGGTGTACAACGACGAGTTGGCAAGTTGATTCATTTTCGCGAGTTGACGGGAGTTTTTGCGAGTTGGAGCGAGTAAAATGCGATTTTTGGCGAGTTGGAGCGAGTAACATGCGATTTTTTGCGAGTTGAATGCGAGTTTTCGCAAGTTAAACGCGAGTTCGGCTCAGGCAAGTGTACAACGAGTTGGCGAGTGAGGGTCCTCTCGGTGAGGTTTGTGAGTTTTTCCCTGGCAGAGTACAGCGCAGGTAGCGACTCGACAGACGTGACCCACGCTTTTAATCGGTCATGCGGTAGTTCATACGTGTGTGGTCCTGCCCTGCCTCACGGACAGCACTCCGCGACGCAGCGCCCCTCCCTAGTCGCACCCTCGTCGATTCGTCCGACTGCAAGCCCGCTTCGGTAACGGCAGCTGTGATCAACATTACGTCACTCCTCGCAGCTGACGCGGAGAGCCGCGCGCACCGCGACAGCAGCGCATAAACATGTGACGGGGACGCAACGCTTCCCCATGTGTAGTGCGTTACACTGTAACTCAAAAGGTGACAAATTTGTGACCTTTTGTGGCGACACATCAAAAAAGGAAACATCCCCTTTTTGTGACCCTTTTTTCGGCGACACATAAATGTGTGACCTTTTTCGGCGACAATTTTGTTTCCAAAACCTCCGTGTGTTACCGAAAAAGGTCACATGCGTGTTCGTTTCGGTAACACACGGAGGTTTTGGAAACAAAATTGTCGCCGAAAAAGGTCACACATTTATGTGTTTCCGAAAAAAGGAAACACATTTATGTGTCGCCGATTTAAGGCAACATGTGTTTCCTTTAAAATTACAGTGTATGTTTTATTCGTCTTCCCCCACAATCCTGCCATTGTCCGAAAAACGTCCTTACTTAAAGGGAAGATATGGTCTCCACGGGCTGGCAGATGTCACTCCGGTGAAGAGAGAGGCTGCGGGGCGGGGCAGAATCTACACTGGTACACTCTAAACTTTCTACAAAGAAATTTTTCGTAGAATACAAAGAATTGTGTGCAACCGTATTATACAAGAAAAATCCTTGTATTACAAAGAGTTTTCCTTTGTACTACAAGGAATTTTCTTTGTATTACAAAGAAAATTTTGCTTTGTATTGGCTTTGTATTACGGTTGCACAGAATTCCTTGTAATACAAGGAATTTTCTTTGTAAGAAGTTAAGAGTGTAACACTAAGGCGTAACTGTACGCTTGAAAAAGGCGTACAGTTACGCTTGAAGAGGTTACGCTTGAAATAAGGGGCCGTTCATATACCACGTGGACACTTTTTAGTCACTTTTTGCCCCCCTCCCCCCTCCTTGTGGACAACCGTAGAAAATGATCCGATACCCCCCCCCCCCTGTCCACGAGGAAAATGGAATTTCAACCTTTTTCGCTGTTTTTGACTCGCGCTACAAATTTCTTGATGTGTCGTGAAGTTTTCAAATATTTCGGCATAAAAGAAGAGTTGGCGATACTTGGAGAGGCTAACAGACAGCCCAGCTCCGTTCTAGCCCGCTGTTTTACGTTAAAAAAAAAAAAGGAATTAAAAAATCCTCGTGGACAGGGCGCTACACCCCCCTCCCTGTCCCATGGACATTCGTGGACTTTTCTGATCCCCCCCCTTCCCCCCAAAGTGACCACGTGGTATATGAACGGCCCCTAAGGTGTAGGACAGAATTTCTCCCATACATTTAGATAGGGCAAATTGGAGCGGATAGACCTATTACGCCCTTTCTCAAGCGTAATCACAGTACGCTTGAGAAAGGGCGTAAGGTTACGCCTTAGTTTTACCAGTATACACTAGACGCACTGCTACTGTCGGCCTTGGCCATCACGCACGCCACCTTTGAGTCCAGCAGATGCTGGTCTTTCCTAGTCATGGAGGGGAGTACGTGCCCGTCTGTGCTCCGGTCCGACTCAAGAGGGAACACGCGGCACGCCGGCCGGCCGGCGAGTCCTAGTGGGAGGGGGGAGGGGGCAGCGCGTGCGCGGACTGAGAAAATGGCCGCCGGCCCGCGGGCCGGTTGCTAGGACCAGGACCAACGCCACCGTGCCAACATTTTCGGCACACGCTGCTGGGAATAATACAACCCTTCCTTTCATTCATTCAAGTCGGCTATTGTGAACGGGCGTCTGACTTTGGTAGGCGTCTGAATAAACAAGAGGTTGAAGAGCAGCAGCTCTCCGGGCCTGGCCCTACACTGTCATTTGGGGGTGCTCAGTGATTGTACGCCAATGGCGTATAGTTTTGGGCATTGTACGCCTATGGCATACAATGACAGCACACCTATGGCGTATAGTGATAGCACACCTTTTTAGCCCCCTATGCAATGGATCAGAACTCATGTCTGCGGTATCAGCAGCTAACTGCCCGGGGGCTAAAAAGGTGTGCTATCGCGATACGCCGTAGGTGTGCTGTCATTGTACGCCAATGGCGTATAGTTTTGAGCATTGTACGCCTATGGCGTACAATCACTGAGCACCCCCAAATAACAGTGTAACCACCCGTCCCGCTCTTCCTCAGTCGCAGTCATGGGGATGTACATACAAGGACGAACCATTTTCTTCTGTACTTGCGGGATGGGGCGGTTAAAGCGACAGGCCCATACCACTACCACTCTGTTTGCGGACGTACACGGGATCACAAGATTTCAAAGATGAAATGTGATCGCATATATCATTTTAGGTGTTAAATCGTTCAGTTTTAGGATATTTGTAATATTTTGTGTATTTTGACGTGGGATTACAGAGGGATTAAACGTATATTACAGGATACAGTGTTCGCAGGATTACAGGAGTGGTAAACCCCTCGGGTTTAAGGGGGCGCTTCTCTTCTCTATGGAGCCGCCTAAAATGTAGGCTGACTCCTATTAATACTCCTTTCAAGGGCCTATACGCATAATACTTATAATATCTGTAATACCTAAAATCCATAATACCACCATAAGGTTTTAGTATTACCCTAACAGTTGAAAAATTGTCGCGTTACTTTGAAAATATGTTTAATAATTGAACGTGACTGAATGATATTTGAAAGTCAAACGAACTCACACGATAACGACCGAGACAATCATATTACATAGCCCTGTACTATGCGTTCGGAAATTTTCCATCGGAACCGGTTCTCTGTAAAAACAGGAAAGTTCAATGTCTCGGAAAACTCCGGTAAAGTTTATTACAGTGATGTTTCAACAAAATTTAACTCGATTCTCCATCTTTTAAGCTGTGAAACCATAACGATAACACTCCTATAACAGCGCCTATAATACATCAAGAATACTCATAATACACCAAGACCAATACTAAAAGTACTCCGTACACAGTAAAGACGAGTCAGCCAGCCTTGAGGCAATATGCACATGCACTTGAAAAAACCTGTACTCGAGGGGCGGCCAACTCGAAAAAAACGTGTACACAGATATACCTCTGTATTTCTAGAAATACAATGAAAAGACAAGGAAATACTCTACAATTCTCAGAAATGCAAAGAAATACTCAACAAAAATACGAGAAAAATACCGAAAAATACATTAGACATACAAGAAATACAAGGCAAGTGTACACAGAAATACATGAGTTGGCCGCCCCTTGCCTGTACTCGGCAACCCACGGGTCCCCAGGGACACGGTGGAGAGAAACTGGCGAAAGGGAAAATATTGGCTGGCAATCATCGTCATAATTTGTCGTTTACCATGCATGGTAGACCCAAAAATTTAAGTCCTTCTTACGTACCCAAAAATTTGGGTTCAGATCCAAATATTTGGGCACGGACCCAAATGTTCGGGTTCGAACCCTAATAAGGACACGGACCCAAATGCTTGGGTCCTGAACTAGACATGGGGTTTGTCTTAGACGTTTTTTTGCTAACGTACAAGGCAACTTAATTATAGAGGACTTTATGGATCAACTTTTCACGCTGAGCACACAGGTGGTGTCCTCGTTCCCTTAACTCCAGTAGTTTACAAGATACCCTTAATAGGTGTTTAACGGGTTTGCCTACCTCTCTTATCTACAATTATGCCTACCTAGCAGGGGTCATAGAGCGGACGAAAACATTTGGGTCCGGGACCCAAACGTTTGGCGCCGGGACCCATACGTTTGGGTGCGGGACCCATACGTTTGGGTCCGGACCCAAGTGAGAACCCATACGTTTTGGTTCGGACCCAAGTGACCACCCAATAAAGGTCTGGGTCCGGACCCATCACGTAAGGACCCAAACGTTTGGGTCCGGACCCAAGTGAGGACCCGAAAATTTGGGTTCGGACCCGAATTTTTGGGCCCAGCACCCATATTTTTGGGCCCGGAGCCCAAATATTTGGGTTCGAACCCAAATGTAATTTGGGTCTTCTCTGCCATGGGACGCCCCCTCCCCCCCTCTCCCCTAAGCCTAAGGTGTAATAGAGATAGGTAAGTGGAAGCGGGCAGGAGTGGGGGAACCCAGATCCTTCGCGCCACTCCACCGCTCGGTTTGAAATCTGGCCGGCGCACCTGGCTTAGCACTCTGATCAAAGATTAACCGTTGGAGTATTTTTATGCCGTTTGGACCCGATCGCATTTTTTTTCATGTACAATGTGATTCTAAAATAAATATATTGAACTTTTCAAACGGAACACAATTTGAACGGAACAAATGGTGGCAGCACCCTCCGCTATTACACCCAGTGTTGCCAGAAAAATAGGCAAAAAGTCGCCCAAACACAGCGGAGTGATGTGGGCTGCATTTGCGCCTGCCTACTAGGCAACGTAAACGCTCTTGTGCGAAGGTGTTGCCTAGTAGGCAGGCGCAGATGCAGCCTGCATCACTCCGCTGTGTTTGGGCGACTTTTTGCCTACTTTTCTGGCAACACTGATTACACCTTACTCTCCCCCCGGGCAAATGGACACTAAAGCCACTTATTGTGGGGGGAGGGGGGACAGGCACACACAAATTTTACGTAGGTATTTTAAATGAAGGTGTCTGCCTGCCTCAGTGGTAAGGTGCACTGGTAAAACTAAGGGGTAGCCTTACGCCCCGTTTTCAAGCGTACTGAGATTACGCTTGAAATCAAGCGTAATGGGTCTATCCGCTCCTATTCGCCCTATGTAAATGTATGGGAGAATTTCTTTCGTACACACTAAATGGAAAGGGACAATTTTTGTCCCAAGAAATGTTGCGTTTTTGAACACACCAGTTCCTTTTGACAAATTTGTGTAATAATTTGGGACGATTTGTAATATTTTGGATGCAAATCGTCTCAATTTAGTGGGACAATTTGTCCCTAGAAAATGATGTGTACAAAAACGCAACATTTTCTGGGACAAAATTGTCCTTTTTCATTTAGAGTGTATGCTTTGTTCCAAGCGTAACGCCTTGAAGCGTTACTGTATGCTTCATTCAAGCGTACAGTAGTTACGGCTTTGTTTTACCAGTGTGGTTTCACTCAAAAACGATCCTCACTCACACACGCACAAAATATACCGGGGATCGACAATAAAGTTTGACGAACGTCTCGCATCCAAGCCGCGCCCCGGCTGGTCTGGCTGTCAATCACCAAAACGAGCGTCGCTGTCTCGGAGCGGAACGTTCGGGACGCTCTGTGGGACCGCCACTTGTGGGGCCAGCGGAGCGGGGCAAGAGCGCATCATACCCCGACCCGAGCGAAGCAGCGAAGCCCAACCGTAACTGGACACTATCAGCGGTGTCCTGAAATGCTCCAGCGAACATACGATCGCTTTGACTTGCATCAGAAAGTCGCATTATTATAAGTTGACGCTAACAAATTTCTTTGTGCGAATATACAGGGTGAGCGACTTTGTATCTGCCAGACTTCGGGAGCGGATTGGGGACATTTAGACGAGTATTTTGATATAAGACACTTGGGGTCGGAAATTAAAATTACGCCCGCTAGAGGGAAATTAAATTTCGGAACCGAGCGCCGGCAGGTAGGCAACCCAAATCGGAAATGCTCACAATTTTGCGCTTAAGTAGTGGGTTTCCAGTCTAAGACATAAACGGTAGTTAGGGATACCTCGCGAGCTCGCGACGCACCTCTACGCCTACGCACGTTTCCCGCGAGACCGCGAGCCTCTCCGACGAGACTGTGGGTCTGGCCCGTGAGTTCTGCCCCGCCGTTGAGGCCCGCCGCCTCGCGGTGGAGGCCCGTGGCAACGCCAGGGAGGACCGCAGTCTCGTGGGGAAGCTGAGCTACGCCACGCCACGCCGCTCCTAGGCTGCCAGCCGGGTGGGTTGCCTACCTGCCGGCGCTCGGTTCCGAAATTTAATTTCCCTCTAGCGGGTGTAATTTTGATTTCCGACCACAAGTGTCTTATATCAAAATACTCGTCTAAATGTCCCCTATCCGCTCCCGAAGTCTGGCAGATACAAAGTCGCTCACCCTGTATCTTTGCTAACAATAGACGGAAAAGAAAACTGATGGCTGCTTTGTGGATGTTTGATGAAATAATTGAACCGGCAATGAAATGCTATAGCTTCACCCGAACGTTCAAGAGCTACAAACTTCTATTTATCGTAAAATCTAAAAATAAAAAAAAATAAAAATAAAATAAAATAAAAACCGATTTCAGGAAATCCTAGTAGGCACGAAGTTAGTTTACGTTTTTGTTTCACTAAATACTTCGGTAAATGATGGTTTGTGTAAAAATTTACTTAAAATTTCCAGCCTTTTGGGTGATGTTATTAATTTTTTTTAAATCTCAGGGTCTCTAGTTAAGCGGGTCACATGCCAAATTCTAGCTTTCTAGCTGAAACGATTTTGAAGTAAGTCTCTCAGTCAAAATCGCCCGATCAGCTTGATTTTTGAACTGAAGACTCGTTGTGCAACGGCCATTCGAACGCTGCTTTTAAAGTTTTATTCTTACATGTCGTTCGAAATTTTTATTTTTGGAACTACTGTCCATGAGTTGAATCAACAAGTCCCCGGCCACGTTCCTCCTCCCCTGCGCGCCGAGGGATCGAGCGCCCGCGACAATAGCGACTCGGCTCGGCTCCCCTTTCCACTCTGTTTTCCCGTGACAAGTCGAGTATTACCAGAAAAACAGAGATTTTAGATCGAAATTTCTCAAAATTGGCCACCAACTTTGGGCTGGCATTTCAGCAGTGAACTCAGGAGATCGAGTTCTACCTCTCTGCGAAGTCTTATCAAAATCGTATAGAAAAATCAGGATTTACACTGTAAAAAGCTTACAGTGAATTTCACCGTAAGTTACAGCGAATCCTGCAGCACTGTAGCTTACGGTGAATTTCACCGTAAGCGACGGTGAATGGCACCGTAAGCTGCGGTGAATATCGCTGCAAGTTACAGTGACTTCCCTGATTCATTGTAGCTTACCGGTGCCAGCCGCCGTAGCTTATGGCGAAATTCACCGTAGCTTACGGTGGTATTCGCCGTAAGCTGCAGTGGTGCAGGTTTCACTGTAACTTACGGTGAAATCCACCGCAACCTTTTAACAGTGTAGGTAAGGGGCCGTGCTAATAAAAAACTAGGTAGATGCACGCCAGGCACCGTCTTAACAGGCTTCGCAATAGCTCGCGAATCACTGTTTCGCTGCGACGGGCCTGCGTACATCTACCTAGGCCTGCGGCGCTGGCGCTGGCGAGCCTGCATGATTTAAGATTTACTCATTTAAGCCAGGGGGCTGCCGCCCCCTAGACCCCCGCTTTTCTTTATTACGAGCCTGCATGATATGAGATTTACTCATTTAAGCCAGGGGGCTGACCCCCCCCCCCCCCCTGGACCCCCGCTTTACTTTATTGAAAGTAGGTCAGGGGGCTGCCGCCCTGGACCCCCGCTCGCCTCTTTACATTATGTTACCAATTTTCCAATTTTTACGAGAAGCGGTCGAGCAACCAACGCCCAAACCGTTCTCCGTAGAGCCAAACGGACAAAATTTTCGTCCAAAGGGCCGCATTTCGACAAATTACCCTGAAAACGACACCTAGCATGCATTTTGACGACTTTTCGTCCATATTTACCGCTGTAGCTGCTAAAGAGTAAGGGATAGAGAAAAACGGACGAAATTTTCGCCCAAAGGGTCGCAACTCGCCAAAATACCCCTTAGGACTCCATAAAATTATGTAGTTTTTTTTCATATATTTTTTTCAAAAATGTTAATCAATTTTTAGCAGGGTCAATTTTTGAGCTATAGTGTTCATATTTGAACTCGTCCGAGCTTTTTAGGCCAAGAAGCTACAGTAAAAATTTCAGGTCGAAATCTTAACTCGTTCTCGAGTTATCGTGAGAACAGACATACAGACACACAGACAGACAGACAGACAGACAGACAGACAGACAGACAGACAGACAGACCGACAGACAGACAGACGGACATTGAACTTTTTTAGCACTCCAGTGGCGTAATAGGCTTCGCTATCGCTCAGCCAAAAATCGGTTCCAGAGACAAAACCACAAGGCTACTTCGTGCCTAAAAACGGCATCGGTTTATTGGAAGCGTGACGCAAAAGAACTTGGAACTTTGTTGGTGGCAGGATGCGCTCGAAGTGGACTCAGTTCGCCGGGCCTCAAATGTACGACTCCGCGAGCTTGACTCACCCTTCTTCTCGTGCCTGTCCAGGGTAAGGATGAGCTTGTTCTCGGAGCCGGGGAAGTCCAGAGCAAGAAGGGTCTCGGGGGCGTTCTTCTTCCGGCTGCTGCGTGGCTTGAGATGCGTCCAGGTCACCACCAGCTTGTCCTCCCTCAGGGCGGTCTCAAGCGACTCGCTCAGTTCTGCAACGAAAGTCGTTCATTGTTTTAATAAAGTACTCGGCTGGAATAAATTTTGACATTTAACAATTTTTTCGGCGCACCAATGCTACGTACACTCTGGAAATATAAGTGCTTGAATATCGCATGCTTCTAAGTGTGCGAGAATTCATTCGTGAACTTGGCTACTCAAACGTGTGAATATCCTAGGAAAATTTACACGTTTGAGTGACCATTGGTAGACTGTAAAAAAACAAGATCGTAGTACGGAACCAACTACGGTGTCCCGTATATTCGTTTTAGAAACCGAGTAAGGAGCGCAGAGTACGGCGCCACCGTACCTCATTTTCAGTGTGCGGAGGTCAGAAGTATGGGTCTTCCGTACCCTGTTTTTTGAGTACGGCAAGTACGGTGATCCCGTACTTGGCAATCCGTAACGGGGATTCGAAGATTTCTAGTACGGTGCGCGCCGTACTAGGAAGCAGGTTTGCCTTCTTTCAGGGGACGCTCAACAATCGACTGAAAATGTAATGCTTTTAAAATTGGTGTTCCCAATTAAACTGAAACTTTTTAAATTGAGTTTTAAGGATCAGTGCGTACACTCTAAATGAAAAAGGACAATTTTGTCCCAGAAAATGTTGCGTTTTTGTACACATCATTTTCTTGGGACAAATCGTCCAACTAAATTGAGACAATTTGCATCCGAAATATTACAAATCGTCCCAAATTATTACACAAATTTGTCAAAAGGGATTGGTGTGCACAAAAACGCAACATTTCTTGGGAAAAATTGTCCTTTCCATTTAGTGTGTGGAAACGCACACTCTAAATGCGAAGGGACATTTTATTGTCCCTTGAACTAGCAACAATGTGTTTGTCCAAAGCGCTAGACAACAGGTTTCATGGACAAAAATGTGGCTTTTCATACACAAGTTCTGTAATTACAAAATGTCCTTCAAAAATATTGTGCCCATGTTTGCAACAAATTTGTTGTAGAACTGTCAACGTATTTCAACGTCCATAGGCGTAGACAAATGCTTTGTCCATAAAAAATGAAACAAATTCGTCTCTCCGGTGCACAAAATTGTGCAAAGCTTTGCACAATTTGTCTGGTTTTGGAACAAATTTGCATCCTTTTTGGATGTGCACAGAAACGTTTCTAAATTAGGAACAAAATTGTTCTTTCGCATTTAGAGTGCAAGCAGAAGCGAGGATTTTAATGTATGTGCAGATTAGAACACCGTGACTTTAAGAGTAAGAGTCAAAGAGCGCAGCGTGCCGACCCGACTCGCGGCGCTGCCCGGTCGCACCGAGACTCGGCTGGATCTGCCATTTAAATAAAAGGAGGTAAGCAACAGAATACGAATTTTTGGAATCTTATTTGAGGACTCGTACTAGTTTCAATTTAAGTAGCAACACTATCACATTTATGCTCGTTGGAAAGAAAATTTCAAGACGAAAATCATGCTGTCTTCTGAAAAAAATGATTTTAGTCATGGTCAGAAAATTGCACTAGTAAGTGCAGAACTTTTTAGTTCTACACTTTAAACTGTAGAACAGTTCTGCACTTGAGAAATTAAATAAATATGAACGGCCTATTACCCCTCCAACCTCCCCTTTAACGCTCTAATCCACGCGCTGTCGGCCTCGCCGGCAACAATGAGACACTGCGACGGCTACACTGTCAAATGATTGTTTAAGTTTCACGCGTCGTCAAACCATCTCGAATGATTTTCCCTTCTATTTAAATAGAAGGGAAAAATAATGTGGTCCGCTTCTCGCTGGAGCAAGCCGGACCTAGCGCTAAATAAAAGTTCCAACACCTTTTGCCCAGTGCCCTGAATTGTCCCCATTCCCCCAACCCACCAACACGACAGTATATTCTACACATAACAAAACTACCGGTTTTTCTTTCAGTTTTACTACACCCTCACAATAATTTTACCATAGTTACATAAACTCCGTTGTCTACCAGGATTTCGTGAAATCGTATTTTTATTTCTAGATCTTGACGTTTTTGTCTCTAGCTAAATATGTCTATCGAATATCTATGATCTGTAGGCAAATTTCACTGTCCTTACACATTACAGTGAAAAAAGTCAGCTACAGATCTGAGCGTGTGGAAAATTTGATAAGTGTTCGCAAAAAATCCAAATACACTAGAAATATGTTCATTGTTGGAATAAAGATTAGCATTTCCAGTTTAGAATACTGTAAGTATCATGCCTGCAGGTATTGTGAGATCGCACTGTAAATTCTTACGAAGAAAATTCTTCGCAGCGTTGCGAAGAATTTGGCTGCTTCGTAAGGCTTCGCAATACGAAGTAATTTCTTCGCAAGCCCCGCCTTGCGAAGAAATTTCTTCGCACACTACGAAGCAAATGCTTTGCAATACAAAGCAGCCAAATACTGCTTCGCAGCTTACGAACGATTTTCTTCGTAATGAGAAGCATTTCTTCGCAAGGTTTTAACAGTGCGGAGATGAAAGTGAAAACATCTTCATCATTTCACTGCACTGTGAACAATAATCGTTCTTTTCACCATCGAATACGCTGTGAGAAAAACCGCACTTCATACAACTAAACAACGGTTTTGAATTAACGGTTTACGGTTTTTGTTACCGTACATCACTAATTTACCCTAAACTG